>JAECZD010000018.1:232500-782500 GCA_024349325.1 Pogonomyrmex californicus | reverse complement strand
ATGCCGTGCAAGCTGCCGTGCGAACGTTGTATTTCGATGATTAACACGCTCCGATTATTCGTGCAGGGGGCGGGGGGAGGGGTAGAAAGGTAGAATCCGAGAGAACTGAAGGGGGAGGGGGGGTAGATATTCGGCGGAGCAAGCTTGTGGCGAGTAGTCTGTTATTCATTTGTTTAGTTAGCCGCGAAATTAATCGCTCATCTCTGATGACGGTCGCGTTCCACGTCGCTTCGTGTGGGCGAAGCTAATTGTAAGTTCCAAATTTATCTTCGGATTACCTTTAGACAATCTATAAATTCGCGCCCGATTTCCCCCGGGATGGAAATTGTATTTGTAATGTTATTATTCACGATGGGGTTACATATATGTGCATACTTTGATTTTTTTTTTTTTTTTTTTATAGGCGTTTACTATGATGTAGGGCGCACAAAAATTTGAGTTTTTGCGAATTTTGGGACATCCTGTATGATCCAAAACGTGTATATAAGAAATTGTTGACACGAATCTTGCGTTATGATAATTTGCGTGTAATTAGGAAAGATTCCCTTTTTCGAAAAAACATGTTTCTATTAAATATCCACGAGAACGAAGATATGTTTAAACGTTCAAATTGTGCTAGTTAATTTTTGATTTGAGCGTGTTAATTTTTTGATGATTATTGTACTCTGTCTTAATTTGTCCATATTTGTTTTTCATAATTTAATGCAGCTAGATTACGCGATTTCGATTTGTTACACGTATCAGTGAATTAACTTTTAAATTGAGGTGATGAAGAATTGAAAATTGTATCAGTCACATATTGATAGATTTGTTGATAGATTTGTTGATAGATTTGTTGATAGATTTACACACATGTATCAGAGTTAAGAATACACAATGTTACAGGACAAATTTAATGTACGCTACATTGATTTGTTGCCACACAATGGATAAGCTAGAACAAATTAGGGCTAATATTTAATCCTTAACAACATCTAGTTGCCTATCGATTTATCGTGTATGGAAAATGTTATACGAAGCTCGCAAAACAGGGCTCATTTTCAACGATGTATTAATTATTGGTATATTTTGGTGTCGTATTATACGATAAAGTATTAATCGCGAGATATATCAGTATATCGCTTGAAATTTATAGAGCAATCTCGCAGGTAGAAAACATTTTACGTGTACAATATTGCTTGGAAAAAAGTCGATAAACAACAATAATGACAATTTTCGAAGAGAATATTTCGAAGGGAATATATCTCCAAATTTAATTAAAGAACCATCGTTTTGTAGATTTATTGTCAAGTTTTTTTAATCCACATTTTCCAAAAATTCAATTGAAGATATCATAAAAGTAATATTGTTTTGTATAGTTTACTAATTATATATTACGATTATAATATTGAATTTTCAAGTTCTCGCTACTTATTGGTAGATAAATAGCGAGAAATAGAAGAAAAGAAGGCAGAGATATAAGTTAAATAGAACTAAATAGAACTATGATAAATGCATATTGATTGGTTTAAAATATACAGTTTTTATCTTGATTTAATTTTTACACGATCTTTATATTTTACGAACAAACATTGAAATATTTGTATATTTTAGTGAGATCAAAAATACATTTGTATCTCTCTCTTTGGAAAGTAAGGAAAATTATTAAAACATAGGGGTACTAATGTATTTTTTATTTCTTTTATATTTTTTATAAAAAAATCTCTTCAACACAATTTGAAGTTTGTCTTTTTATGTTTTTTTTCTTCCGAGATTCAATATTATAGAAATTGTATTGAAAAAAATAATATTTTGATTTATTATTTCATTATATATCTGGCACAAATATAAATAGAAGATAGGACGTACTTTATGCAGTAGCATTAAATTATTTAATGTAACAGAGCCAACAAAAAGCTGACTATTTATAGAAAAATACAGAAATGTCTGCATATGATTGTTGGCTGTATTTGCTGTTAAAGCAAGTCAATTTTACTTGAACTTTTTATAGCCTGTCTATCCATTTCCTTTCTAAAAAGGGACATGTTAAATCGATATTCATATCTCCCGAAGTCTCCTCGAAAGTCTCGCAGTTTATTGTTGACTCTTTTTGACGACGCTGATTGGTTCTCTCGTTACGCTTACTTCGTGAACAGCTGTCATGGCGGAGATTATTTGGACACATCGTATACATTGCGTGTATTAAAAGACTAAAAGTGTAATAGTATTATATTAATTTCTGCTCTTTTTGTTTAAAAAAAAAATATGTAGCGCGCGCGTAGGGCGCGTTTGTGGTATCTAGTATAAATTGGGACTTTATATTGTTTGAAACAATTGCTATACGAATTTTTTGTGACCTTTGATTATGAAAGCTGTCGACATTTTTGATTTTGACATTTTTTTTTTATTAGAATTCTCGATTCTAATTGAAACCCATTATATAAGTTTTGTACGATAATCTGGAGGTATTCATATTCAATGCATTTAATTATATAATAATTGTTTAGTTTCTTAATTTGTAATTCCGTGTTATAAATTCACCGTACTTGCATATTTTTTTTTTTTTATTGATTTGACTGTATGCGATTTGTATTCTTTAAATGATAGCCTTTTTCGGTTCTCTTTGAACCTTCTTCTCGACGTTACATCCTTAATCCAATTTTCCTACAGTGCGCTTCTCACGGCTGATAATTAGCGAGTTACACGCGAGTTACTCGCTTCAGTTTTGCCTCAATTATGTCGCAGTTTGTGAATGATTACACCCGATAGAAACGCCCTAATCGGATCTACGGACGTACGGCTCCATTTTTTTCGCGTTAAAACTTTTACGTAATTTTCGTTACGGGGGTGGCCCCCCCTCTCCGTGTGCCGGGGAGGCGGCTCGCTGCTAATTTCTTCAGCGAACTTAATTATCGAGACGCAAGCCACTTTTTCCCTCTTTAATTTAGGAAATCCTATCGAGCTTACAATGCGACTAGTCATTTCCCGTATCAATTAATCTTGTCGGCCCAGAATCTCTCCTATGATAAGAGAAATTTTTGCCGCGTATGAAAATGATTTAATTACCTTTTCTTAATCGAGTCTCCCATTTTTATTTTTTATTATTCCCCTTTTTTGATATCGAAGATTCGGATGGAATTTTTTACAATGCAGGAATTCCATTTTTGAAACTTAATTCCATTTAGTATGTGGAATCTCTTGTATTGGAGTTTTCTTTCGTCTAAAAATTATTTATATGTTTGTATACAAATATATACAGATAATATATACAATATAACATAAATAAATATATACACACACACGCGCGCGCGCACGCGCGCGTGTGTGTGTGTGTGTGTGTGTGCGCGCGCGCGCGTGCGTGCGTGTGTAAATCATACAGATTTATAATCACATTGAATTTAATAATATATCAGAAAACCGTGCAGTTTTTAGTCGGTTAAACATCAGAGTTGAAACATATCGGATGGTGCCGTGTGAAAAATAAAGCGCATCGATTATTCGCTTGCAGTTCGCACCAATCGGTGAACACCGGACAAACAGCTCGCAATGTGGGTGCAGGTGTGCGATAGACTTTATTACACCCGATCACCCTATTCCTCTTGCTTGTTCTCTCTCTCTTTCTCTCTCTCTCTCTCTCTCTCTCTCTCTCTCTTTCTGTCCGCTCTCTTTGTCTCTCTTTCTCGGCGAAACGGGGAAAAAATCCGACAGCGCGAGAATGGACACCACGGGAGAAGTTCGTTTTTCAGTTTGACGCCGCGAGCGCCTTACAACCGCGAAAGTTTGATCGTCTGAAAGTCTCGTCGGTAACCAACAACCCCCATAGTCGGGAAAAAAAACTGTTCACGTACGGTGATTTTACGACGAGCGATTCCGCAGCGGGCATTATGGGATCTACGCGCGTTGATCGTTCTCTCTGATAATCATCTGCTGGTCATCAGGACTTCGATGTGCATCTTCGAATCTTTGAATTCTAAAATCCAATCGATCGATCGACCGATCAATTTAGATGTGATGTCAATACAGAATAACTGATAGGTAACACTGTCCAACAAAATTTGACCTCTCTTTGCAACGTGAATGCGAATATTCATTTTTAACGTATTTTTGTCTGTCGAACATAAATCTGTCATTCAAAATTGGCTATTGCAACATCACAATTTAAAAAAAAAAAATGTTAGAGAAGCCCAAAACAACAATTTTGTAGTTTTGATACCAATTTTTTTGTGTAAATTTTATTAATGACACACGAAAATATCAACTTTTAGCTTTAAAGTACATTTTAATTTGTTTTGATACGGTTTTTCGAGATATCTCATAATTATGAATAATTAATAATTATAAAAGATATCTCAAAAATAAAAAGTCATATTAACGAAACGAACCAAAATGCATTTTAAAGCAAAGGTTGATATTTTTGTGTCATTAGTGAAATTTAGAAAAAAAATTTGGTATTGAACGTCATGAAAACTCTCAAAATTATCATTTTGATGCTTGATCATGAAAATCATCATTTTTCTCACAATTGTGACGTGATAGCCAAATTTGGACAACGAATTTGTATTCAGCAGGCAAAAATATGTCAGAAATGATTATTCACATTCATATTGCAAAATAATGTTGGATAATGTTATTTAAGTTGCATAAACGGACAGTTACTTTCTTTTTGATTTATCTATAACTGCTTTTTGCATAAAGCAGTCAATACAAAAGGAGACTTTTATAAATTTTTCATCGTTGAAAATGAATCCGTAAATGAAATTGCTCCATTATGTCATATTTTTAAGAAAATTGGACTTAAAGGCAAAAAAGACATCTAAAAATGGCATTTCCTTTGAGCGAATCTATTTTCAACGATAAAAAAAAAAAAGAAACACCGATTCGTGAACTAAAATCGAACAATATCAAACGGTGTAATTGGAAATAAATTTTGACGATACAGATTCCGAATCTCGAGATGTAAAATTATGAGGTTGCAAATGAAGTCAAGACTATTGAAGTCAACGGAGTCTATAATTACCAAAATAATTGTCGGGAAAAAGATCGCGAACTCGGTTACCCACGTAACTCCAATTCCAAAATGTAAATTGTCAGACCCATCATCCCCGCGTAAATCTCGCGCGGTGTCGCGCGGCGGACGTTTCGAGAAATAAACAAACAGGTGCAGATTTACATTTTAATATTCATTTTCGGGACCGGTCGGTTTTCCCGTCGGAGTCGCATTTTGGAGCGCGCCGTCGGTCCGCACGCGCGTTAATCGCGTGCGTGACTCGCCGAAGAGGAGGGGAGAAGGGGAGGGGGCGCGACACGCGGATCGCGTGTTACGGGCGAATAAGCGCCCGGGCAGGGCGCCCCGGCGAGTCGAGTTCCTGTTACGCATTAATTGGTTATCGACTTTAATTAATGTCGACCGGGCGTCATTTGCATGGCGCGAGCCGAGCGAACAAGAGCAAGAGGCGAAGCCTCTCTTGTAAAAGAGAGGCGGGGGGGGGGCTGGTGCGTGTGCGTGGCGCACGCGCACGCGCACGAGAAGTTCGATAGCTGTCTCTTGTAAACAGCCGTGTAACTTTTAATTACGGTCGCGCCAATTTGCCGACGTAAGTTTACACGGTGTAAGCCCGCCCGCGCCTTTCGAGACGCAGAGTCTGAATAAAAGTTACACCGGGTGAGTCGGGCCTCAACCCTCTCGAAAACCTCCCTCGTAGGGGGTCGCGTAGGTAATTGCGCGCTCGCGTTTTGTGCACGTTAATTAAGATCACGATGCGCCGTCTTCTCGCTCCTTTCTCTCGTCTCTGTTTCATTTTCCTCCCACGTTCTCAGGAATCTATATGGATTCTTCATTCTTCGGCTTTTAAACAATAGCGAAAGATAGGTAGGACAAAGAGACGTGGGGCTGGTAATTCTAGATTACTTATCTTTTATATTTATTTTTAATACTTATTGTATTTTTATTTATTATTATTTTTTTTTAATTTATTCAAAATTTAATATAAAGGTAAGATATGCAATTTAATGTATATGAAAAATGAAATTAATAATGAAGAAGTGAAAATAAAAAAATTTTAATCTTTAGTTTTATTTAGATGGAAAGAAAATATACAACGGATAGAAAATTTAGGAAAACGCTAAATATTATAGAAATTAAATTTGAAATTGATTTTTCCATTTTCAATTTTTCTAATTATCTTTTATTATTAAAAAATAAAATTGAATATTAATATAATGAGCCCTGCATCTATAATCTAAAATTCGAAATCTAGAGATAGATCATTGAAAAGCGATAGATCAATATATTTTGTTATTTATGTTCGAATATATAAATTAGATTTAGTCTTTTCTGCATAGTATAATAACGTCACCAAAAACAAAAAAACATGGAAACAGATTTGTAATTTGTTAATATCATTTAATTATACACCAGCATTTAATTATAAAGTCTTTACATTATTCTTTAATTAATTAAAATTAAAAATTATAAAACAATATTTAATATACAATTGTTTATAAAATATTTTTTACCTTAGTTAATTAGTTAATTAATTAGTTAATTTTAGTTAATTACCTTTATTAAATATATTAATCTGTGTACAGCTTTTTGAAAAAAAAAAAAATATGCAGTTTTTCTATATCCAGTGATCCAAAACTGATTATTTTTATCCTTTATTTTATATAAATATATATATATAATAAATATATATATAAATATTTTGGTATAAACATAAATTTTGTCGTTTTAGTTTTATGTCTCTAAGGATATGTATCTTTATAGT
The DNA here is from genome assembly GCA_024349325.1 of Pogonomyrmex californicus. Classification (NCBI taxonomy): domain Eukaryota; kingdom Metazoa; phylum Arthropoda; class Insecta; order Hymenoptera; family Formicidae; genus Pogonomyrmex; species Pogonomyrmex californicus. The sequence goes on along the minus strand of JAECZD010000018.1, from coordinate 775,754 downwards.
TGCACAAAATCTATCTCAATTCACATCTCTACTAAAACATATCTCTTTGATATTTAAACATGTCTTACGAACGAGCAAAATATCTATAAAAAAAAACTTCTATTTTTCACATATCTTTTTACAAGCGCAAGTTATACGACTTTCGCGAATTAGGAAACTCGGAATTGATGAATTGATCAATGTTTCCGTACTGGCGAGATATATACGTGGCGTTCGCGAACTTTCTCACGAGTCATTCGGGACTCTTTCCGCGCGCGGCGAGATACGCGAGAAGTTCGGCGGTCCATCTCTGGGAAAGAAGCATCCACTGTCTAGGAGCACAGCATCCTACACGTGGCGTACGTGTGGCTGCAGCTGCACGCCGCGTAAACAACGACGGGGGCGGAGGGGGAGGGGGGAGGGAGCAAGGAAACGGAGGAACTGTACGTGAGCGTAACTTATTTACGAGTAGTCGGGATAACGAGGGGGGCCGAGTGAGCGGGAGGGCGGCATCCCGTATTCCCGGCGCATGATAAGGAGAGTTACATGAAGGAGAAAGAAACGGGGGAGGGAAAAAAGAAAAAAAAAAGAAGAGAATCCCCGCGGGGGAATCGAAAGAGAGCGCATCGTCGAACGCACACACGCCGTGTGTGTGTGTGTGTGTGCAATAAGTATTACTGCGCCCCCTTCCTCCCCCCCCGCCTCCCTCGATCGCCGCAAACCGCATTCCGCTGGGCGCGCGCTCGGAATGGCAAAGACTCTTCCTTCTCGGCCATGATCGAACGCACGCTCGAGAAACGTTCGCCAAAAATTTTTTATAATGCGGGGGGATCCTCCCCTTCTCCTCAGCGCGCGCGCGCATCGGGCTTATTGTTTCCGCGAACGCGCACGATTTTCCTCCCACGATACCTCGCGATATCGCTCCCGTCTATTATTTCGTGACTAGATTTCTTTCCTATCGTAGAGAAATCTATTCTACTGCGAAATAGATCGAATTCCGGGAGAAATTAGGATAAACAGAGAAAAATATGAGATTTCTCGCTAGCGCGGTGTGAAACGTGCGAGGGAGGGAGGGGGGTGGGGAGGGAATCGGCCTTCTCGTGAGAGTTGACATGGAATTGAATTGATTCTGTTTTGAATAACGCTGAGAGTCGGGTAACAGTGAAGCATTCCCGACATTTGAAGTTGAGATAATAATATAAAATTAAAGTTAAATCGATTAAGCTAGGTCGTTGCTACGTCGGCCGTTCGGTCCGATATTGAATCGTCGAAAAATTCCTCCCGCCGCGAATTTGCGTGTGTTTGTTAGTTTTTTGAAAATCCTCGAAAATCCGATTTCTCGTCCGATTCTGGTTACTTCTTCCGATCGATGCTCTTCGATCACACGTTCGTGACGAGAATGTTCAGTTCTGATCAGCGGGGACGATAGAAGGGGCAAGGGGTGGTGGCAAAAGTGGACGATTGTTATCACCCTTTTTTTTTGGCGCCAAAATGGATTTAGTCGAGCGTGCCGGGCGACGGTTTGAATTAAACAGCCCTCGTTGAAAATAAACGGGCAATCGTCACGTATGGTGGGAGGAGTGACGTACGATCGCGGGAGTAGACCGCGGATTTTCCGGGCGAATTTTTCCGGGATTTCCGGCCGTTCTGCGATCTTTTTTTTTCCCCTCCCTGCGGCGACAATTTAGAGCAGCGATAAAAAGGGCGCGCCGGCCGAGCGGAGATCCCGTTTGAATTTCGGGAAATTCGGTTTTATTCAAGCGGGAAAAATATTCCGCGCTTCGCCCCACCCTCCGTCGACGGGAGCACGTGTCGCTAAGTGGAGAGAAAGAGAGAGAGAGAGAGAGAGAGAGGGGGGGTGGCGCGATGGATATTCCCGTAGATTTGCGGAACATGAGGGAGACTCGTCGGCGTAATAATTCTCAGGGCGGCGAAAACTCGCATGAAATAGGAATAAAAATGGGACGTGACGATCTACGCGATAAAGCGAGGGGAGAGATTATTCTCGGATTTTTCACTCCGCGGGAACGATCCTTTTTTTACCTTCGCTCTTCGGCGGCCTCTTATCGGTACGCCGCGACTCGATCCATTTTGCGGATTCCCGCGAAATCGGCGGGCGAAACGTCGCGGCTCTTTGCGCCGCGTCGGATCCGCGATGAGATCTATTTCCCTCCTCCCCTCCCCCTCCCCCTCCTCTTCCATCCCCCCATCCCCGTTGAGCCCATGGCCCGCAATTTCTGTCAGCTCTCCGTTCCGTCAGTGCCCGCGATAAATACACGCATCGACGTGTAACGTCCAACGTCCGGTAAAAGCCAACGAATATTTACGGGCCGAAGATCGTGACGGAAGTTACGAGCGCGAATTTCGCGGTTGCCGCGCCGCGCGGTCGCTTCCGCCGGGCCGTTTCGGTTTCGATTTATTTCGGCGTACGGCGTACGAAACCCGTCTCGCCCGATATGTTAACGAGCAATCCGCGTTAATCACGGAACGCCGGAAGCGGAGGAATCCCCCGCAACGCTCATTGGCCGCGCTCCGGGCGGCTTTTAATCTTCGCGATATTTATTGGCGGTTGCGTCGAGCTACATATCGACAGGGGGTTGGGAAAGTTGCTTTTAAAAGTAACTCCGTTACCGTTACTCGTTATCAAGTCAAGAAAGTAACTAACTACTGAAAAGTAAAAACTCATTATCGTTACTTAAAAAGAAACTTAGACTCGTTAGTTTTTCCGTTATCTTTTAAATAACCGAAAACGAGATCAGATTAAATAAAAAATTAATTTCTCTCGCGTTTTTTGTGTTAAACTGTCGACTATAAAATCAAAATTTTTTATCTTAAATTTGCAAGATTACAAAAAATTAAAAAAAATTTTTAAATACTTAAAATGCTTAAAATATAAAGATTGTGGTTTTCATTAAATTCATAAATATAGCCAAATTTATACTTTTGTTTTTTATTCTCAATTCTCTGTTTACAAATTTTTAAGTTTGCATTTATAAAATCTGTGATTAGTTTACAATAAACTGTTCGTAAGAATCTGAAATATAACAATGGATTATGAATATCGATTAAAGACTGAACATTGAATATAAAAAAAATTGTAAAACATAAATAGATTCAAAACTGTTAAATTTTACCGTTACCAGTCCGTTTAAAAAAAAATTAACAGTTACGGCGTTATTAAAAGTAACGCATTATTTCCCAACCCTGCCATATCGAATTGCGTCTTTTTGACAAACAAGAAAGGGATGGAAGAATGTCGGCGTATAACGTAGAGACGAATGTAAAATGGCGAATATCTGTGAAAAGTACCATGAGGCAAAAATATAACGATGAAAGACGTAAAAATGGAGATGGTGAAGAACTTGAGGATGTAAAAGGACGGAGAGTATGATGAAATGAAAAAACGTGAAGATATAAAAGTACGGCTAAAATGGAGACCGAGTGTAAACGAGATTGACCCTCTTAGCGCGCTTTTCTTCTCTCTTCCGTAATTAAAATAATAAATGCGTTTTATGTATTAAATGTATTTTGTTGCTGCCGCCGGGAAAAAGAGAGAAGGCAAGAGGAAACGCCGCCGTAAGACGAACGAAGTCTCTCTACGGTTTTGCCCGACAAAAAAAAGAACCGTTCCTTAGCTAGTTTGGCTTGCCAAATGTGTAAAAAGGATTGTTTGTTTTAGCTGCACTTTCCTCCAGCGTCGCTGCGCGAGGCAAAAACGTATTTCTCGGCTGAGAAGGGAGGTAGAGAGCGTGCGGGAAGTGCGGCTGTAAAAAAATTGGATTATATCATGTGACAAAGAGCCAGCTACATTTACTTGGAGCGCCAAATGTAGAAAGTGCTGTTCGTTCGTCGCGCGCTTTTCGCGTTTTAAAGCGAAACGGCACGTCGTGCACGCGCGTGGGCACTGGTGCGAAAGAGAAGGTGCGAGGAGGAAAGGAGGAAAGAAAGAAGGGCGCGCGAAAAGGGCGGGAACGCTTATTTCCCCAGGCTCGCGTAATTTTCGAGAAATTTCGGCGACGTCGACGTTTCCGAATTTAAGGAGGTCGTATGTCGCGCCCATATATATATATATATATATATATATATATATATATATATATATAAAATATTATAATTTAAAAAAAAAATATATATATATATAATTAAAAGAAAACATAAACAAAACAATCATAATCAATATATAGGTATTATTTGAGGCACAATGAATTATTTATTTGAAACATATTGTTTTATATATTCGTCACTACTTGACATTTATATTTTTTTAAACAATAAAAAATGAACTGTTCTTAATATATGATAAATTATAATATATTATAAAGTTATAAGTTAAGAAGGAATTTTATCATTTTAATACAATTTATACAAAATTATATGGAAAAAAACAGTTTTGCAGAAATATCTAAAAATTTGGTCAAATTCAAATCTGAAAATAATTTTGTTGAGTCATTAAAAAATAATTATATAAAACATTCCAATTGGTTGCTAGAATGTCAAAATTTTTGTAATTATTATATTTAAGTATCTTACCGCAATAATAATTGTGCTTAATTGCTGTAATTAAATTATTTTCAGATTTATATTTGGTCAAATTTTTAAATATTTCAACAAAATTTTTGCTGCATATGTTATATTTTATTATAATAGATATTAACAGAGAAAATCATATTTTTAAAAATATTGTGTCTACGATTATTGTGATTTTTTTAGGGTAAATAATATTTAAAAGAATTATTAAAAGAATATTTTCTCCATGTATATTTTATTACTATCTAATTATAAATTTAAAAATTATCAAATATATCAATGGAAATGTTAGAGCTTCCCTCTTTTGAAATAATTTCACTTCTCTAAGAGTCGTGAACTTCACTTTGAAAAATACCGATTTATGCTCAATTCCACCAACATAGATTTACTTTAATCTCGGTTCAACTTGCTCTTCATCTTTTTCTAATTCTTAGAACTAGAAAAAGATAAGTTGAATCAAGATTACAATTAATCTACGTTTGTGAAATCGGGCATTAGAGGACCCACCGAGGAAAAGGCAAGCGAGACGTAAATGTAGATGAATAAATTATGGGAAAAATTACAAAAGAATTACGAAGAATTACGAAAGGCATTTCTTCCGCGAAAATTGCTCGATTGTGATATCCAGAAGTTATCGCTGTCAGACACAGATTGACTATTGCGACGAAGGACGTAACGTCCTTCGCAGAGAACTTCTTGCTTTTTTTTTTGTCTTCTCTTTCAACATTATCGTTACTTGCTATCGACTTCGAATCTTCGTTTTCCGGGAAAAGCGCGCGTTACGTCGAGCATCACTAATTATTACTTAGAATCCGGCTAGTGTCGCGGCGCTGAAAATAGACTCGCGCGCTCGCGATATTCTTCTAAGGAGCTTTTCCAGGATTTCCCATGCAATTATCGACTAACGAGCGGGCACGCGGAGGTCGGTGATGCAACATAATTGCATTCCGGTGCCCGCGGAACGCGAACGCTTCGAGAACTCGCAATAACTCAAGCGAAGAACTTCCGAAACGAGCGAAACTAGTCGGTCGCCGTCAAAATGGCCGCTAAACGGGAGGGGGATTCCTTCCAAGGACAAAACTATCCGTGTCTGAGCGAAATGTGGTACCTGAAGAAAGACCGCTGTCATCCAGCACGAACACGTAAAAATAATGAAAAATTTTTGAAATATTTCCTAAAAGAAAAGAGATAAAAAACAAACACGATAATAATAATAGTGTCAAGTGCAATTAGAGACTCTCTAATAAGACTCATGTCACCAAATAGTCAGTTTTGATTGATACGCCATTTTTTAACAATTACCACTTATATTCGTGTTATTTTTTAACTTAAACAATACAATTCAAAAATAAACATTTTAAAAATATTCACAAATAGATTTTATTATATTATATATTCCAATAATGCAATTAATAAAATTGTTCATGTTTAACATCTTTTGTTTACTTAAAATTATTTGCGAAATTCAAGTATGTAGAAAAAGAAATAAATAAAATTTTGTTTATTTAAAGAATTTACTTTAAAATATATTATAGTGTCCAATTTATTTTTCTAACATTTTTTTGCCCATAAAGCATTACGTTCACTATTTCGAAGAAACACTTTCATTATATGTAACCTTTGGTTGTAGAATTGTTGCAAAAGGGAGCTGTACACCCAATTATTTTTTTAATAATTTTTCAACCTCCCGTGTTTCTCTCAACACATTAAGATTTACGTTCAGATCAGAGATGCGTGAAGGTTAGAGAGAGATACCATATACATATATATATATATCTTTCTCTCGTGTGATTTCGATAAAACTAAAAACCCTGCATAGAAAGAGAAATCTAACTGGAGCTTCCTGCCCCTTGTGTCTCTTATCAGAAGGTCTCTACGAGCAATAATAATGATAATATCAGCGTGAAGAATTTTTCAACTTCTTTTCGTCCTTTCGCGCCGCGCTCTCCTCGATATCGATAAGCGGCCGACCATGTCGAGGAGCAAAGTGCAGTCTCCTTACGAAGAAACGCCTCGGCGTCGAAAGAGCAGACCTCACGTTGCGCGCGCTTCTGGAAACTTCGCTTTATCCGGATCGAAAGTTGAACGTCTCTCACGGAGGCGTCGCGCCGGGAGACGAGCTATTGGGAGTTCTCGAGGCAGCTCGAAATTGCGGAATGCGATTATGCCGCGTCACTTCTGTCACCGTCGATGGTCGATAATTGAGTGAGAAATCGGGACCCGAACCCTCTCGCCCCCTCGGCCGCGAGCGTCTTTTCAGCTTGCACATGTTGGAGCGGATGGGATCTCGATGTGAGTCTCGATGGTTCTCTCTCGTCACGGTTGGCTTCGCTAGCTCTCTGACGTAATTGACCCGGAAGCATTTCGGGGACGCGAGGTATCCCTGCTTGTGTCTTGTTAAAGGCTTTATTGTGTAGAGTAGGCGGCAGGACCTTCCCCGTGTCGCCGTGAAGTTTTGAAGTCTAATAAGATTAATATATCGAGATAGTCAAACTTCGCGTAATTATTAATACGGAGGAACAGGAATGTGAGCGAAGATGAGCAAAGACGATGAATGTAAGGTAAATATGACACTGTTGATAATAATGCCGGAAATAACGGAATGGCGATATACGCAAGGCGATGTAACCGCGGGAAAACCGTTCGTTTGATTTGTGTTGTCTTTTTGACGCGACACATATAAATTTGATATTTATAAAATGTCATGGAAGCGCGTATCATACAAAGTTCTATATCGGTGTATAAAAGATTCCCGCGTTATAATTAACTGTATTTTCCTGTGTTGATACCAAAACGTCGATACCAAATACCCTTCAAATTGAATTTACTGGCATAAAAGCTCCATGTTTTTTTTTTTGTGCCGTCGATGCAGTACTTGATGCGGTACAAAGATCAAGAAGCTTAGTCTATCTTAAAACATCGAAAATAAGTCGCGCACAAGTCTCGATCCTTCGGGAGACGCGAGCGTGGAGGGGCGAGCGGTGAAGGGGGAGGGAATGCGCGTTATCCTTTCTCCTTTCCTTTTAATATCCTCCCGGCTCGTCCGGGATCAGAGCAGAAACGCAAAAGGAGGACGAGGACGACACGACGACGAGGACGAAGGGTAAAAAGACGAGAAAGGAGGTCGTTGGACTTAGCGAGGGAGGGATTTTGTGCTTTCGAAGCTTTCCTTTTGGAGAGGAGTACCTTGATACACGATGTGATCAATCTCTCTCTCTCTCTCTCTCTCTCTCTCTCTCTCTCTCTCGTTTTACGTCTTCCCTTTTCGCTCCTTTATTCCGCTTAACAATGGAGAGGTATGAATAAATATGACACAGGGATATTAATTTGATCGCATTGTGATCTCTTTGTGTAATTCTTATTATTATATTCAAGTCGATTAACACTGGCACTAACGGTTATGATAATTATTATTGTTATTACCAGACCTTTGTGAGGCATATATCCTCTTGCTGAAGAGAATCCGAGCAGGAGTTTCCAAAGTCTCCAAGGTTTTAAACGTTCGAATTTTCTCAAAGTCTCCAAAGTTCCCCCCCCGAGTTTCAGGACTCTCAAGGTTCCAAAGAGTTCCAAAGAGATTCGAAATACCTCGAAAGCCAAAACTTTTTTTCGTGATTTCGAAACGATATCAACGTCACAGATTCGTCAAGATCCCAGGAAAAAAATTTGACGTTTCGCAGTGCCGTATGCTCTTTCGAGATTCGTGATTTTCGACAGTTCAAAAAATTCAAGCTCTCAAAATTTTAGCCCGCGAGGAAGACTCCGAAACTTGCAAGTTTTAATGTTGCCAAGTCGACAAACGTCCTTTTCCAAAGTTCCAAAATTTCACAAACACAATTAATAGATGGGAAAGCTTTCGAATATGTTCTATAACTATCCATCGCGCAATTGCATTATCTCTAAGAGAATTATCATAATGTCGACTCCGAGGGGGAGGGGGAGGGAGGGGGGAGAGGGAGAAAGTATGCGCGAAAAATATATACGAAGAAAAATATCCGGAATATCCCTGTTGCCTCGCTGATAACAAATTACTGATAAATTATTGATGCGATAATATAAACGCGGCGGATCGTTGAACATAACGTGATGCAGAATACATTATAAAGAACGACGCATGGGGGATGGGTTCGATATTATAGTATTTCCATATTTATGCACGCTATGTTACATTTCGACGGGTTCGTCGTTCGTGCGGATAAACAATGGCAGGCGAATATCATTTAGCAACATTTTGCTCGTGATTTATGACGTGAACGATGTGCGTATGTGCGCACGCGAAAATAATATGGCGTATTGGTGACAAATGGCGCGTCCATGATTCAATATTTACGCGATTGTTATGATGCATTTTCCCCGTTTCAGCGATATTAAAACAGAACGGCCATTACTCTTGAGAAACGGATGGCCCGATTAGCGGAGGGGAAATTTCTATATAATGGGTGTCTTGCTGAAAGCCCGCCTATTAATGGCACGCAGAAGTCGTCCAAATGAAAGTTAGAGAGCTTAATTTCAAGTTTAATTTAATTTTCCGAACTATTTTAATTGGATAAAATAATCTTAGCTTTAATCTTAGCGAGCAGTTTAATTGTATGTTACTCGATTTTATATATTACAAAAACAATTTTTAATTTAAAAAAAATAAAAAATTATTATTAAAAATTCGTCGTTTGAAAAAACAATGTAGAATAGAAATTTCCTATTATGATTTTAAATATTCATGAAAATATAAAAAGATTTCAGAGTGTGATATTTATCAAGTACGTAATTTTAAACATTAAAATATTTTGTTTTATTTTTATTTACCATTAAATATATATATATATATTTAATTTTCCTACGATAAAATTGAAGTAAATGAAATATATTTTATGTTTCTTTGTTAACATACTTGGTTTGTTTTTCGCTCGCTAGTAAATATAATTAATCCCTTGGAAATTGTCTGGGGACTACCGATATCTCTCTGTAAAAATGGCCGCCATTAAACTTCTTTGCCACGAGACTTAGCAGCTGGGCCGCATTGTAAAACTAAAGAGCAGATTACGCCTCGAGCGATCTGCCTAAGAAACAATTTGCAACAGTAACCGTAACAATTAAGGGCCTTTTTTCGAGGAGAACCGGATCTGTTATCAGACAAACGCGATTTGTACGCCTCCATGGCGATTTATCCTTCCACCGTCGGATCCCGGAGCCTTCGTGGTCCTTTTGGATGTCCCGCTGCTTGTATCCCGGCCACGCAATTAGCAAAAGCCGCGCGATAACGTCGAAAGATCCATCTGGATGGATCCTCGGATCATTAGGCACCTCTCCCGTTTCCCATATGCATTTGTCCTCAGAGGAATGTGGTCCTCAAAAGGCGGAAAAAGTGACCGTTAAAAGCGTCCCGATACATTGTTATATACAGGGTGTTGCAATGTTATCGCGTGCTCATCTCACACTGAAATCAGCATTTACCACGATTTTGCAAATCGATATTATACAGAGTGTTTGGATAAATCGAGATCAATCACTTGGGAGATGAATGGGGATCTAAAAACAAGAAAGAAAGTTGATATGAATATAGGTCCGAAAATGCGTTGTTTTGGAGTTGTCGCCATTTTTACGAATTGGAATTTAGAATTGCTTTGCTTTCGAATTTTTTTTCATCAATATTAAAAGAAGAAACGGTCTTTATGAATTTTATAATATAATTAAAGTCAAATAAAACTGTGCAATCCTGATCTCTGTCAAGAGATGCTAAGCTGTATCTTTACGTGCATCCTGTGTAATGTTAAAGCAGCTTTTAATTTAATTATGTTATGAAACTCGTAAAGACCATCTCCTCTTTCAATTTCGAATTCAAAAAAATTCGGAAGCGAAGCAATTTAAAATTTCAGCACCAAATAACGGTAATTCAAAAACAATGCATTTCCGGATCTATGTTCACATTAACTTTTTTCTTGTTTTTGAGTTCTTAATCATCTCTCGAGTAATTGATCTTCATTTCTGAAATGCTCTGTATCTTACTTCGCATCCTATGTATATAGAATTTCTACGTTTAGAATCCATGAAGTTAAAAAAATCGTTGTTCTATTCTTTTTATTATCACGAAATAACGGTTTTGCTGAAAAATATTTGACTAAACATATCTGAAAATAATGTTGAGCTATCAAAATTATTATGCAAGTCACTCAAGTACAGTGCTGCAAAAACTATTGATACTTTAATAATAAATTTGAACGTGTGATAATAATTGTTTTAAGTCCAACAAAATTATTTTCAAATCTGACTAAATTTTTAGATGCTTGAGCAAAACTGTTCATTTACTATCTGAGAAGTTGTAGCTTCTTTTTTTATACACTTGTCTTATTTCATGAATGACAGGTCGAGCGTACGATTTTTAAAATCATCACTCGACGTTTAATCAAATAGTGATAACTCTGCTAAAGATGAAGGAAAAAAAAAAAAGAGAAACGGAATTTTGGATAGGAGTTGCGACGCGGAAGCGATAATTCATTTAGGCGTCCGCCGCATGTTCTCTTCAGAATCGCAAAACTGGATTATCTCTCCCTCTTCCTCATCCTTCCCCCCCTCCCCTCGTGTGTCCTCGGCATACGTGTGAAATTGGGGAAAAACTTTTCCGTCGGTCCTCCGCTTCGTGCGCACGCGCGCGCGCACTCCGGAAGCGGGTTGGGCGCGTTTAATGCGTTGCACAACACGACCGCGGTGATTTAATCGGCCTTACTTTGCGGGAAAATATGGCGGAATCAGGGAAACGCATTTGCGCGGGCTTACGCGGCCCGGGTTATGAATCCGCCGTCCTTGTTTGGCGGAGGTTTCGCTAAATTCGCGAATTAGAGTTACACAACGAAGTTCCGTTCGCGCGCGCGCGCCAACATTGTTCCGTGTTTAGCAACGAGTTTCCGCCGTGTTATGATCCCTTTGTAGATCAGACGTGAAGTTTCACGGGATATCTCGAGGCGCTAATATAGCGGATGCTCGAAATATTCAGGGTGTACCGGATGTTTTAATCTCGGCGGCTTCTTTACGAAAAATCTACGTTCCAAAAAGACGTGAGGAGATTTGATACTCTGTCTGTCTGTCTGTCTGTCTTCTTTCTCAAAACCCTTTTAATTTGGACATTCAGCTTTGTCTTTGGATTTTCTTTTATTCTTTTATTCTATTCACTGATGTGTTGCAGGAGCTTAGGGGGGCTTAAGTTTTTTTTATTTACTCGAATCTTTTATGTTCATTTCTACCAAGATAATTTTAATCTTGGTTTAATTTACTCTGTCTGTCTTTTTTTTTTTTAATTTTAAAACTAAAAAGAGAAAAAAATAAGTTAAACTGAAATTTATTTTAAAGTTAATCTACGTCAGCAAAAGTGGATATTGAAATTGTAAAAACCTAAAATTCTCTCTGATTCTCTTTACATTTCTGAATTTTAAAATAAACTGATTTTTGAAGTTTAGAATTTTGGACTCTCTTGTATCTTGGGCGTGATAGAAATTTAAATTATTTTTTTATATTCTTTAAACTCTTTATTATGAATTAAAATTTTAGGGTACAATTTAAGGGATATAAAATTACATTCAATGCTATATAATCCCGGGCAACAATAATCTAGAGAGAGAACGAATCAAATTGTTATTAATGTAAATTAATGTTAATGTAAATACAAATTCATATAGCCAAATCTAATAATAAGAAAGCTAAACACAGTGGAAATTTGTATTCTGGCCGGAATATACAGCGAGATGCATGATAGCGTTGGATTACAAATGTAAATATAATCCAACGATATTTTGACCCAAGACTAATGGTAGAGGGAAGGAGAGGCCGAAAGGAAGCTACATTCTGGATCGTGTTACTGTTATCGAATTATATCCGGCAACATCTTGGATCAACAATAGAGAGACGACGGACGAAACCAGAATTGCGTTGCTCAAAATGGATATGCAAATTCTATCAGTAAATTCTACGAGAGAGGAGGTAAATCCAACTCCAAGAGTGTAGTATCCCAAATGAAGCGAGAACACATTCGACCGTTTGCGCGAAATTGCTTGCTGGTTAATGATAATGTTTGAATTTCCCAATTCTAATAACATGATATCCCCGTTGTTAAAATAAGACGCGACGACCGAGACCAATCGATGGGGAACACGATCTCATTTCTCCATCATTCGTGGCATTCCTGTTTCGCGAAAGGTACATCTCGACTCGTCGATTATTCGAAAATCTTCGCCCGCATTTCGACGAGGATAGATTAATTGATCGCACGTCAGAGAGAAATCTCCCATCAAGCGTTGACGCGATAATGGCGGTAAGGGAGGCGACACCCCCTCCCTCCCCCTTATAATTTTTCAAAAATATCCCACGGACGAACAAGATCGATCCTTCAAAGCTCGCGGTGTCTCGCGATCTCACGTGCACCTGGAACTCGTACATAAGCGCGTATGTGTCGGAGTGCCTTAAAAGGATATTCCGAAAGGATATTCCAGCCCTCGTAAACCCACTCCCTAAATCGTCTCCCCACTCCTCTCCTCTTCCCTCGGCGTTTCCGTTCCTCCAGACGTGGCGGCAGAAGCGTCCGTGGCGGAGGAACGCGGCTTTAAGCTCTAAAGCTCACCGTCATTCTTCACCGCTGGTACACCGAGCTAAAAGAAGGATTTCCGTTTTCTCCCACCTCCTCCCACCTCCCTGCCTCACCTCCGACATCTCCGCCTCTCCCCTTTGTCTGTCCCACGCCGTCCTACCGATCCATCTGCTGGAAAAATGGACACCGCCGGAAAATCAGATGGCGGAGTTCGCGTGACGCGAAAAGGCGGCTTTTGCCTCGCCACGGCTTTCCACAGGACGCCGATTAATGGCGCTTCTTGGCGAAGTTTACCTTCTTTTTGCCGAAGAAGCTAGCTAAAGAACGAGCGATTCTAGACGTCCTCGACGAACGGGCTTCCAATTCAAAAAGTAATAATTAAATGAAAATTAAGTGGTAACACACATCGAAATATACAGTGCTTTCTCGCTGCAGACTATTTTAAAAGTAATACAGAAGCTGACATATTAAGTATAATATAAATGTTTATTTAATGCGAAAATTAAATGCGAGATAAATATTTAACGCATCAGAACATAATAAACGATAAATATAACTTCGAATGAAAGTTTTTTAAATTAATTATTAAGACATTAATAGGAAAGAAAATGAGAAGAAAAGACAATTTTCAGCATTATTTGTAACATTCGACAAATCGATTTCTATAAATTCTATAATTTCGGTATTTCAGATTCTAATTCGAACGCTAATTCAATTTTAAAGTGATAATTTTATATGTATGTAACATCCAGATGTTTTTTGGTACCGATGCCCAATCTTTCATTAAATTCCTAGAATAATAGAGGTTTTCATAGCCTCGCATTTTTCTCACGGTCCAAATTACTCCGTATCAAAGTTAAAGATCCCGAAGTGAATCCCATAGATCTTCGCAAGTCCTCCTCAATGTCTCAATTATCTTTCTTTTCTTTTTTTTTTTTTTTTTTTGAAAGTCGGATTCTTCGGATACTCAGTGCCAGTGGCTGTTTGCACAGTTCGAATTTTCAGGACTTGGTTCCTCCGTACCTTCCGATAATCCTAAGCCCTTGGATCGCACGGCTCCGTCGCGTCCATTGCGGGCCGTAGCTTTAAGCTCGGTAAGCTTCCTTCGGCCCGACTACGCTGGCTATTCTTCACTTTCGTGCCATAGCCAACTGAAAGAAGGATTTCCGTTTTTTCCCTTCCGCTTCCGTCCCCCCGCCCTGCGATGCAGGCTTCCGCAGGCCGTCGGAAAAATGGAGGGGGGGACTGAAAATCGGACGGCGAAATCTTCGTAAACTCGAGACGCGATCTCCTCTCATCTCTCGTCTCCTTTCCTTCCCTTTTCTTCGAACTGAAGGATCGAAGGATTCTCCGTCGAGGGACATCTCGGGGTTATTTCAATCGAAAACCTTGGTCGCTGCGTTTACTTTTGCGTGCTCAAAGAATCCTCTGCAACTTTTTCTCACTCTAGAAACGCGCCAGTGGCTTCGACAAATCTCTCGATATCTTCCGAGACACCATTTACGCTTCATTGCAAATAACGACTTTTTTTTTTTTTTTTTTTTTGAAACTTACTTCAGAACTTTGTATCTTCCATTCGGTGATTAATTTAACATGAGATTAATCAACCGTAATATTTAATTTAATTTTATTGTATATTATTAATCTGCATTCCGAGAATTTTGTCCTTTATGTCCCCGCAAAGAATTTTAACGTCCCGATGCATTGTAGCGCAGAGTTCCCATGTTATTTCTCATCGTGGAAGAATGGACACTCGCCAGATTTTCGCGAGGCTTCCAACGGCGTTTTTCCTCTCTCGGCTTTTTCCGGAGGACCGAGGACTGAAAAGCGATCGTTTATCCTCGCGACGCGGAATCCCTCTCTCTTTCTCTCTTCGTCAAGGAAGAGTCGTTTCTCTGCTTTTTTTTTTTTGCTCGTCCGGAATAATCATTTGTCCCTCCGCGGCGAAAATTCTTATTCGTCCTGTGCAATAAGAGAAAAACGGAGGGAATAAACGGGAACAAGCCGACGTCGCTTCGGGACGGGACACAATGGAGATTTTTCATTAAAACACTCAAGCCGGCCGCTTCCGACAGCTTCCGGATAAACTGGAGTAGATTTTGCCCGTCTCCCCCCCTCCCCCCGCCGCGCAATCGAGTTAAAGCACCAGAGAGGCCTCTCTGATCTCCGCTTTTTACGCGAGGTGTTTAAAAAAAAAAAACGCCGGACGTCTTACGAACAACTGACGGGAGAAACCTCAAGGATTTTTCAGACAAACATTCGGAATATCCGAAAAAATTGCATATTTAATAAAATTTTACACGTGACAATGTAATAATTGCATATTTAATAAAATTTTACACGTGACAATGTAATAAAATTTTAAACAGCAGAAGGAAGCGCAATTTACGAGATACAATTTTATATAATGATAATGACACGAATATTTCGATCTATAATTTCGCAAAAGAAAGTTACAACTTTGTTTGATATTTAATTTGATATCTCGCGTAGCTTATTTCGCTTATTTCGCATAAAAAAGTTTTCTTTTTTTATTAATTCTATTTATATTTAATTATAACATTTTTAATTTTAATATTTATTTTTAATTATAATGAAATGCCCGACGTAATTTGATCTGATTTAATTTTTGTTTGCGTCGACGACGTTATTTCACGTCGTAATTTTAATCCGTATATACGATTTTATCCCAAGTATTCTCCGGATTATATCAAACCGATCGCTCGCTACCATCGATATGCCTCCGAATATTATCTCCTGCCGTCGTGTGCTTGCCGTCTTGCCCGTCCCCGTCCCCGTCCCCGTCCCCTCACTGAGCCATCAAGATGTCCATGTTTCTCACGCGAGAACAAAGCGAAGCGCGCACGCAATTACCAGGCCGGCATCGCGCTCCAATTAGCGACGTCACTTTTCCGTCCGCACGCCGCGCAATTTACTCCCCGTTCTCCCCTCCCTTCCCCTATTCCCCTAACCCTCTCCGTTTCTCTCCCCCTCCCCCTCGCCGTCCCTCATGTGACCACCGTCGCCGCGTGATCTCTCCCGATCTCATTTTCCCATCGAGAAAGGATCGCACCTGTTTTCTCCCTCCCCCACCCCTTTCGCAATCTCGCAACCGCGACCGGTCGAGCGTGCAGATCCGCTTCTCGGTCGAACGAGGCGAACGGAACGAAAGGGAGAAGGAAGAGGAGTGGGAGAAGGACGGGGTTGAACCTGGGGTCGCGGAGGGAGGGAGACCGTGAAGGAGACCGTGTGGGTTTTTGCGCGGCGCGAGTTTAATGGCGATGTTTGCACGCGGCTTCTTGCGCGACCGGAAATTCCGTTCCACCGCGGTTTCCGCGACACGGGCGTGAAGCCGGGAAAATTGCGTGTCGTGGTTCGATGATCCAGGAGAGAGAGACAGAGAGAGACAGACAGACAGACAGAGAGAGAGGGAGGGAGAGGGAGAGGGAGAGGGAGAGGGGGAGAGAGAGAGAGAGAGAGAGAGAGAGAGAGAGAGAGAGAGAGAGAGAGAGAGAGAGAGAGAGAGAGAGAGAGAGAGAGAGAGAGAGAGAGAGAGAGAGAGAGAGAGAGAGAGAGAGAGAGAGAGAGAGAGAGAGAGAGAGAGCGGAGAACGCCAGGGGAAGAGGGAGAATAAAAGAAAGAAGGCGACTTGCGAACGGATGCACAAGCAGTTTTGTCTCAACAATTAAATGTACACAGAGAGAGAAACGTAATTTGCAAAACTCATGAAATAGCAAACGTTAGTTGTTATGCGAACGCATCCGCATAATAAGCTGTAACTCCGTTACAGACTCGGACAATTTTTTATTTCCAAAGCGTTGCGAATCCATATTGTTGGCAGATCAATTCTGTAAATGTTGGAAAATGTGTTCCTCTGCGCTTCCTGACACCCGTCAGATTCCGGAAAGCGTCGCCATTCACAGAATCACCGCCGGTCGGAGAAGTCGGAGGGGACTTCGACCCTCATCAGTTATCTGGAATGTCAGAATCACGGATTTGGGCACGCAATCGACCCTTTTTACCCTTCCAGCCCGGCTAATGAGCGCTCGCGCAATTACTAAGTGGACGTCATTAAAGCCGGTGGCACACTCTTTAATAGCGCTTCCCTCCGCCTTCCCGGAATTCCGGCCTTTTCCTTTTGCTCGCCGCCCCCCCGCCGTACGACTAATGAATTCAACACGCGGCACGAAACACCAGGTCGTCGATGTCACCCCCCTTGTGCCCTCGCCAATTCTTCCGGATAAGTCCGTCGGAATAATTAATTAATTCTCTCGTGAGAATCGAGCGTTTAAGAATTTACTGTTTCACTTTTGTTTGTTTGTTTGTTTGTTTGCGACGATAATGCATAATTCACCGACTGTCTAAGACTTTCTATCTTTACCATTACGTGGTAAGACTCGCAGCGCGAAATATTTCATACTACGGGAAACGTTTTACTTTATAATAATTTAGAAGTGTCAGCCATAGATTAGACATTTCTGGACAGATCTCATTTATTCATTAAGTTAATTAAATATAATCGATAAATTGATTTCGAAAGATGATCTCACTCATGACCTGATTATTGAATTAAACATACATAAATTAAAGATAAGTACTCACCGTAGCTCCGATATCTCTCTCTCTCTCTCTCTCTCTCTCTCTCTCGCTATCTCCCATTTTCTTCTCTTCTTATTTTCCCAATATCATTTTCCTTATTCCGATATAGAGAGGGCAGGAATAATATAGAAAAGGAAATTTCATCCATTTTCTCATGGCACGGACTCACATTTCCCATCCCGCTTTCGCAACCCATTACGCTAATAGAGCGAGGTTTGGACACCGTGTAGTCTCGCGAATCGATGCCGTCGCAAATGAGAAAAAAATGGCCCACACACCGGCCGTCCGTCCGGCTGTCTATCTGTCGGGGATATTCGCCGATCGGCCGGCGTAATTCAGCCAGCGATTTTGGAGTCGACGCAATTTTGAGGCGCGCCAGTCACGCTAAAAGCGATATCCCCTGTATATTCATCCGCGACGCGGATGTTCGAAACGCGACGCAATCGAGACGCGAGGTCCGTTCCGTTTTCGTGTGTTTCCCGCCGACGGAAAATTGAGCCTGCCGAAATATAATTGTAATAACTCTCTCGACCGAGTCGCGGCCGGAAAAAGAGACGGCCGGAGAGAGAGAGGGCGAAGGAGAAACAGAGGGCGGGGACAATGCACCCTTGCACTTCTGGAGGCGAAGAAAAGACAGCAGGGCGGCGAGGGTGTGGGTGGGGGCGAGGGGAGAGAGAGAGAGAGAGAGAGAGAGAGAGAGAGAGAGAGAGAGAGAGAGAGAGAGAGAGAGAGAGAGAGAGAGAGAGACCGGTCTCTAGTTACTACGGATCGATTTTGAAGGGGCCACCTGCAGGCCAATCTTCCACTTTTCTCTTCGCGGAATCGATTAGAAAAAAAAAAAGCCACGACGAAGGAGAGGAGGAGACTGACGTGTTACCGTACAATCTTTCCTCTATGAGCGACGAAAAACAGCTCCGCGGCGAGTCGGAATCTCTGGAGATCGAACTTTCTTCGCAAGTTTAAGTCATAATATTTTTAAGCAATTCCCGCGCGCATCTTAAACCGTGCGCACTTTTTTTATCAGCCGCGTCTTATTATTCCTATTAAAAATTCACGCTACGCGTAATGTAAGAGTAATTAATAAGACAACAACGTCGCACTTTTCTCTATATACTTTTTGAAGAAACTAAAAGAATGTGATTATGAGGTATTATACTATGAGCATGCAAAGGGAACGAAACGTCTGTCAAACTTTTCATAATTATATCTCGCATACAGGGATTTTTTTCCATAAATCGAGGTCAATAACTCGAGAGATGAATGGTAACCCAGAAACAAGAAGAAAGAAAGTTGGTACGAACATAGCGTTGTTATACCGCAAATGTGTTGTGTTGGAGATTGCCATTTTTTTTACATTGAAATTTGAAATTGCTTTTCTTTTTTTGTCACAATTGAAAGAAGAGATGGAACTTTATGAGTTTTATAACATAATTAAAAAGTCAAATAAGAGTTGCTGCTTTAGCTATTCACGATGCACAACTATGGAGCTCTGATTTCTATTAAGAGATGCTAAACGGACTGTATTTCCACATTTCTACATTCTGTGTAGTGCTAAAGCAGCTCGCAACTTTTATTTAATTATGTTATAAAACTCGTAAAGGCCATCTCTTCTTTCAATTTTGACAAAAAAATTCGAAAGCAAAGCAACTTGAAATTTCAACATAAAAATGGCGATAATTCGAAAACAGCGCAATCGAATGTTCATACCAATCTTTTTTCTTGTTTTTTGATCCCTCAACCTGATCATCTCCCGAGCGATTGATCTCCACTTTTTTTGAAACACCTTATATAATATTGAGCATGAAATGCTTCGGCGATATGTGTTTGAAAAAAAAAATCAAAATTAAATATAAAATATCTTTTTATCATTTTATCGAAAAAAATCAAACATTATTTAATGATTAAATTCCCGGAATGGAAAATATGAAGTTTTTCTCTGATTTCGTTCTACTTTATATATCAAGCTATCTCTTTAGCTTTAGATCAAGCTGTCTTAATTATTTTCCTTAACACCAGCAATTACAAGCGTAATGTCATGAAATATTTGTCTGGTGAATTTCGAAACTCCAGATTCAATTTGATCTCAAATGTCGTTCGACAGCATCGCAACTGCACAGCATGGCCGGTTTCCGGGAAGTCCCGTCGACAATGTCGAACACGATCGATCGGAGCTCTGTGTTTTGCTGAAATGCCGTCCGCAAATAGAGCTGTCGGACGGTATGCATTGTTATTTATCATCGGATCGAATCGCGAGACGTCGATCGTGACCTTAACCCTTTCGGCGTAGACTGGAGAGAGAGAGAGAGAGAGAGAGAGAGAGAGGAGGGGGAGAGAGGGAGAGAGGGAGAGAGAGAGAGAGAGAGAGAGAGAGAGAGAGAGAGAGAGAGAGAGAGAGAGAGAGAGAGAGAGAGAGAGAGAGAGAGAGAGAGAGAGAGAGAGAGAGAGAGAGAGAGAGAGAGAGAGAGAGAGAGAGAGAGAGAGAGAGAGAGATCAGTGGAGGAGCCGCATCAATTTACGATTACTTTCTATATCGACCGTGAGCTTCCGCGAAAACGATTAACTTAATCTAAGATCGTCAGATATTACATTAGCATTTTTATACGGTACCTTTTATCGACAGCTATTCATTCTCTCTCGTAGATTGTACTTTGTCCTAACCGTTTGATCCGACGTGCACCGAATTTTTAATATCGAGTGGCCCTTGGCTCCCAAATTTCTTTAATTTCAAATATGTAAAACTCAAATTTAAATAGACGAAGACGGACAGAATTTTACTATTTATCTTGACCAAAGATGCAGAGCTGACAATAATTATGTCGGGCCAGCGAAATAATTATGTAAAATGATTCGGATTGAATGTAAAAAAATTCTTGCTGAGAATATTATTATCATATTTTATCAGGTCCAATCGTACGGCAAAATTGTTCTGGAATTCTTCTATTCTTAACGCGATATGGCGTATAAATACGGAGGTCCAGGTCGACCGAGGCAAATTGAAACATTGGCAATTTTTCCGCGATTTCCGGCGAACAATTATCTCGGCGTGCGATCCGCAATAATAAAGGTGCTTTCTGCGACAATAAAAGAAAGATTTTTATCAAAAGCGGCGGACCACGAACCTCGATGGGAGCGGGCACAATCGATTCTTTCTCTCACCCGCAAAAAGGAAATGTTATTTTAATCTTCCTCTCGACCGGCGGGGCTGATGTCTCAATAAATAGCATTCGGAGAGCGATGGCGATTCGTTGTCGGTGTCCTTTGGAGAGCTTCGCGATGGAACTGTCCAAGTAGTGGGTTCTTTTATCCGCGGGTTCTCCACCCGAAAATATTCGGGAAGGGGGTGGGGGGTGCGCGTCGTGTTTTAATAAATATAATTTTAATGAATTTCCACCGGTGACGGGGATGATTCGACACGAACGGTTTCACATTAAATCCAAAGTTCAGAAGCTGGGAAATTCTCATTACACCCCCTCCCGGGTCGAATTTTTTTAACTGTCGTTAATCGAATTTGCGAGGTTAACCGAGAGAAGGAACGACGAGAATTTGCATCGATTATCAAAGAGAGAGGAACGTTGGAAATTTGAGAGCCGCTGCTCTCAATCGTCGATGTCGCACCGTCTAGTGCACTTCGTTCTTTGTTGCCGCTGCGATAAAAATGAGCGTTCATCTCTCTTCGTTTGTACCACTTCAGTTTTCTCTGGTGCTTATCGTTCCCCCCCTCCCCCCCCCGCAGAAGAATCAAAACCGAACTTCCGGTTTATGTATCGTTGATATATAAATAATACCGAGAGATTTTGATTTACGGTTGAAAAAGAAAAGGAGAGAGGTTTTTATTTTTATAACGATAATTATTTCGAAACTAAAAAGACCTTTATATGCTTCATCATTATGCAACAAACATATCGAAGGTTTTAACGTTATTAATATTAATTCTTCATTATGTATAACATCGGCATAACGCGGCAGCGATAAACGCTAACGCGTAATATTCGATAACTGTTGACCGAGTGCCAAGCGTCATAATAAATATTGCCGCGATATTGAAATGGCGACGATACGAATTATGACGATAATTAAATATTTCATAAATATTAAAGTAATACCGATATTACGTTCTATTATTTATTATTATTTATTACATCGAATTATTGATGCGCGCACCAATCCAAGCCTTATCCCGAAACGATCAACTTAACAGCGAGTAACAATGAAGTACAAAAATATCAGGGATATATTTTCAGCATCAATTTTTTTCACAATTGATTGTTTTACGCGAAACAATTGGGAATTTCAAACGAGCAACGATACCTTTGGCGACGATAATCCCGTAGGACTCGCAGGATCTCCGATCGGACGGTAACGATAACGAGAGAGGATGAAGAAGGATGAAGGATAAATTCTGAGGAGACTCGAGATAATGACGCGATGAGAATCCTTTTTTTCCACTCCCCCTCCCCCCCTTAATCTTCTCAAATTTAAAGGGTACGCTCGGGCTCGGGGGGGTAATCGCATGGAACGCGCGGGGCGAGAGGTCAAATTAGTACATCGCGGCATGGGAAAGCTCACTGGGAAGAGGAGGGGGGGGGAGAGGGGGTGGGCCAATTTCGTCGGATATAAGGGGACGGCCGACGGTTAAACAAATTGGCCTCGTCGTGGAAATTGAATTCGCGTCGGACTTCCGAACGCGTCGACTCGAATTTTTATTGGCCGTTACGTAACTGCGTTTTACGGAACGGGGGCGGGAGGGGGGAGGGGGAGCAAGTTCAAGGATACGTGGAATTGCAAATTCGCGAGATATCCTTCTCCCTTCTTCAACAACGATCCGCGATCGAGTCCTCGCTCCTCGGGACTTTGACTTTAACTCGCCGTTCCCACGACTGCCTCGACTTTGACTCACGTAGCAAGTTTGGCGAGGAACTTTTGGTAAGAAAACAAAATAACAGCTTGCCGTTAAGTGGAGAAATCGTGCCAATTTAAAGTTTGAATTCCTTAATTGAGATATACACACGTTAACAGACAGACTGCTCTCGGTTAACTTAGCGGACCTCCGATGTGAAGTCTGAGAACCAAATATTTATTTTAACTCGATACGATCTGTTTTATTCATACCGCTTATCTTGCATTGTAGTTGTTCCCCCACTTGTTCTCCCAGTTGTTTCCTCATTCCTTCATTTACGTTTTATTTATTTTTCATTTGTTCGTTGTGTTTTTCCTCGATCGGATTTTTTTCCCCGCGCTTGCTCGCTGTTTGCTCCACATTCGTTTTCCGCTTGTTCTCCGCTTTGTTCTTCGATTATTCTCCGTTTATTCTTCATTTGTTTTCAATTTGTTTTCCTCGTTTGTTTTCCACCTTCCTTACGTTTGTTTTTCATTTCGTCGTTTTCATTTATTCCACGCTCATTCTTCATCTCTTCCTCATTTGTTTTCTTCCCCACTTGTTTTTTCATCTATTCTCCCCACTTGTTTTCCATTTATTCTTCATTTCGTTTCCATTTATTTCACGTTCCTTCGTGCCAGGCGCCAAACCTGGTGGTTTGCGCGCGGTCAAGGCTCAATACCGTTTTGTTCGCGCGATCGATTTTCCGCTCGAAATTTCCTCGAAGCCGACGAATGGATGTCAAGGCGAGGCGCAAGGTTTTCCGGGAAAAGACTTTGCGCGTCAGACCTGGTTCCGAGATAAGGGAGAGCTGCAGTTATCCAAATAGAAATGCGCATACGCCCACGTTGTGGCATTCAAAGGAAGAACGTCGTACTACACACGGTGTTCAATATTGCCGCGTCTTTCCTCTTCGGAATCAATCCTTTCGGAACGATCGGTACGACGGGAGAAAAGAAAAGAAAAGAAAAAAAAAAGAGAGAAACGAAGAGAAAAACATTTACGCCATAATTTATTTACAAATTAATTTCATAAGTAACTGTAAAATTTCCTAAAGTGAGATTCACATGTGTAAACTTATTCACAAATTTAATAACGAAAGCATAAAAAAAATACACCTGTCTCCTGTGACGAAAGATATGACGGTCTTGGCGCTATCTTTAGTATCGCGAGAGAGGGGGTGTCGAAAGTTTGCCGGTATCGATGGCACTTACTCATATCTGCGGCGTATACCTTTTTCGATTTCCGGAATCGCGCGAGCGGCCGTCGAACTCGCGCGAACCCCCGACTGACCTCCCGCCTTCCGGGAGGCATCGTTTTCTCCGTCGTCGTTGTCGTCGTCGTCGTCGTCGGATAACTGCCCGGTTAGACGTCGTCAAAAGTTGGTGCCTTTCCTTGGGAAATTTTCCCGGAAGAGAATTTTTCCCCCGGAACTTCACGCACGGTCGTACGCATGGCGCCGTTGGCGCGATTGTCGGGTGAACGAGCAGGGGATGTAACGATAAATGAAAAGAGCAAAACGAGGGATGTCGCCGAACGAATCGGCAGCGAACGACGACTCGGAGGGAAAATAACTGCGTTCAGCGGAGGAAGCAGCTCTGCAAAAATCTTTGTTGTAAAAATCTTTTTGATACGATTGGTCTTTGGCTCCTTAATTCCCCATGGATAAACCAATCATATTGAAGAATCTTAGAACGATAGTTGCCCCTAGGCTGCTCCTTCTGCTGAACGCAGCCAATAAGTGAAAAAACAAAAGATCGACGAGGGACAATTGAGAAACAGACATATGCTCCGTATATCTCTTTAACCACGGATTCGTGATTCAGGATTGATGAAACAAAGTTGTAAATTTGACTTTTAAAGTTACAATCTAACATTTGTAATATTTAATTGCATACAAATTGTTGTTATGTAAATATATGAAAATTTAGTTTCTAATTGTTATCTGTTTCTTGGAGAAAATCTTTATAAATTAAAGAAAAATAAGAGATTAATATTTCAGTGCGTATTAATTATTTATAATAATTTTATTTCTATAATTCTGAATTTTGAAAGGGTTAAAATCTTTATAACTTAAGGTATATCACAGAAGAAACTCTGCAATTGCACATATATATAAATTGAATATATTTTTTGATAATTATTGTATAAAATTTTTTTTCCAAAGTTACTAAGTAAATTAAAATATGATTTTAATATACATAGTTACATATAATGTATGTATGTTAGCATTATTAAATCGTATTTGAGCCTCTGTAGGTCAATTTTGTTCCGTATAATTCGAAACATTTAACAGTCGAAATCTCTATAATTGAATTATTATCAATTCCCTCGGCATTCGAGTCAGAGAGAGACTCAATTGTAATAACTTTTTTAAACCTTATTACATCTCAACGGCGTGATTGATAATTAACGAAGCGACATCTTCTCGTCGTGACAGAGAGAAATTCGTCCAGCGAGCTGTATCTCTCAGAAGAAATCCTCCTTTCTCCATCAACTTTCTATTTCGCTCGGTGAAACGGCTCGTGGGTCGCGGAAAGTATCTGACATTTTTAAAAAAGGATCCCTTTTGTGTGTCTTTGACTCACTCGCGTGGTCTCTTCACGATCATCTCTGGACGCCAAGGTGGCAGCAGTCAAAAGCCAGGCATTCCCATGGATTGGAGCGCCCAATCCTCCTTTGCGCTGTGAAAGGATCGGCTTTACTACAAGTAGGAAATATTTGGAAAATCCCTTGTTCAAGGCGCGGAGGCCCTCTGCCCACACCCAATATACGATCTCGTTGATCCGAATCTTTTGCGAATAATTTTAGAAGCTGTGCACACAACGGGCTCGCACAACGTACGTTTCACCTCCTCTCCAGCGGGTCATCGGGTCGTTCTCCAGCACCCCCGCTCCCCCTCCGGAGGCTCCGCTCCACCGCGACTTTCTCTCTCTCCGATGAACCGTTATCCGGCTCATACCGAAGCCCGGTCGTCTAATCGCGTTCGCGGAATCGACGAAACGGCGCGGAACCCGCAGGTGCGGGTAAAATTCGTGCCCGTCCGCGGCGCAGCACCCAGCACCGCTCGGTAATAAAGCGATCGATTCCCCGAGGCCACGTGGGCCGTGCGCCACATTTCCAGGTACACCACCCGCCGGCCGACGACGAGTTCAGAGAAGTCCTTATGGGAAATCGATACACGCCCGGGATTCTTAATACGCAAATCGTCGTCGTCTCGGCTCGAGATATGCCGACCGCGCGCGCGGTATCAGTTCTCGGTTTACGTTTTCCCCGAACGTCCCGAACGGGAGAGCCGGGAGGGTCCGGATGATGTTCTTCTTCGCGGGCGGGAATCTGGGGGAAATGTGAGAAATTGGCGATGCAACTTACCTCACCGTGCACCGACGATAGTATTACGATTATTGGGAAAACGTTTCACGTTAATTTTTTGCGGCTTTTTGGTAAATTCGTACATTTCATAAAAAAAAAAAAACCAACTATCTTATCAAGAGGCACAGGTAAAGAATTCTTACTGTAGAAGAATTATTCTGAAACCTTATTTTTCATCAAAATTTAAGACTCCGTTGAAAATCACCAGGCAGAAAAGTTTGTGCAAAATATTTCACATTTAAGAATCGACGCCTTTTCCAAATTCAACGGTTTCTGAATTTTTCCTAAATTTCAGGAATTCATTTCCGCTGCCGATTTGAGGGAATGTGATGGGAGAGAGGAGGGGGGGCAGAAGAGGCGATCCTTTTTAGTGGTCATCCTGATACTCCGCGGGAGAATCCGGAAATCGCCCTTCTGCAATCGGTTCTGCAATTCCGCAGCTACTCCCTCCTCCTTTATATGGAACTCCCTTTCTTTTTACAAATAATTCCCGTGTCAATTTCTCATTCGCTGCCGATCTGCCGACCAAACGAGACGGACAAATGGCGATCGCTCTTCTTTGGGCAAGGACGAAGGACTCGGGTTAACCCGGGGGGGCGGATCACTGTCCAACGTCCGCTGGAAATCCGGGAAATCCATCTCACGACGCAGACGCTCGATCTTCCGCTGGGAAGCGGCTTCTCTTTTATTTCCGCGATTAAGCGAGATTAATTCGCAGTGCCTGCGGGTGTTCGCGACCGGCGGGATAAGTCCTTTTATGGATCGCCGGCCATTCGATCGCTTACTTTTGCTCATTAGTGCGGGGATTTTACGTGACAAATCGCGGAGACTAGAAGAAGGGAGAAAAAAACAGTGTTGTCGAGTGTTCTTAATTCTCCCCCCCTCCCCCATTAAATTTCTCTTCATTTATCTATTTAATTATCAAATAATAATTCTCACTCGTTACGCAATTTTTCGGTCTTTTTTTTTTTTTAAATTCGTATTATTTTTCTCTATGTATAATTTTTTAATTTTCCCTACGACCATTAAATTATGTATAATTTATTAAACCTTTCCGTCCTCAACTTTCTGTACCTTTTTCTTCACTAAACATTTTTCGAATTTTTAGAAATCTCTTCGATACGTTCTGGTTCGCTTTGACGTTCCTTGGCTCCTTTCTTTTTGACCCGATGAACCTCTCATAGCTTCGTGATATTACGTACGATACAACAAAGACATTTCGCGAATGCTTTTGCGCTAGGAAGATTTATGTTCCACCTAACTCGTGTATAAACCTCGTAACTGGGACGAAGAGGAATTTCGGGGACGTTTAGTCGATGCGCCGGCGTTAAATATGGAAGCGAGCGCGCCTTAATTAGCGTGCAAATCCGCCGAAATCCGCGAGGCGGGATGCGAAATTCATGCCTCGACGGCGCGCGCACCACCCCGCCCGTGATGTCTCTCGTTCTCGTTTCCCCTAATGAAAGTAAATCTGAAACGCCGTGAAACTTTGGGCGAATGATCCCGGTTCGCTCGAGTTGAACGTTGAAACGATTGACAGAGGCTCTACGCGGGCTCTAATAACGCATGACGTCAGCTATTCTGACGCCAACATTTGTCTCTCATAGAATTAATCATTTATTCGTTTAATTAGTGTCTTCTAATTGTGTCCCTTGGAAAGTATTTTAATTTTTCATCGTATTCCATATCGTCAAAAGGCAGAACCAATTAAATCGATCGATTTTCGAAATTGACCGTATTCGCTTTTTAATTAGGAAATATAGGGAACTTTTTCTGAAATTATTCTTCTGTGTAGAATTATAGTTTAGATTTTAATTATTTAATATTTTTTTAGAATCTGTTTTACCGAATTATTTAACGTGGAACTTTAAAATGTAAAAGTGAGCTTAAAATATGTAAGATATTTCCTTGTATATTGATTTAATTGATTTAACAATTTATATACAATATAAAGATTTTCGAAAACATTAAATAGGAATTTGATGTTAGAATCTTAAATTTTAAGACAACAATTATTCAATATCGCGAAAAATTGACAATTCGTATAAAACTATATGGGTTAATTTTAATAATATTGTTGTGACCGAGCGGAGATCCGCTCATCATTTATGATTATATATGAAAAAAAGAAGATTCATTTCCTGCGAGTAAGAATAATAATACAGAAAGAGAATTGCGGTGAAGGCATTATCGTTTAGAATAATTTTGCCGTTTGTGTATTTTTTTGCTCTATTTTATATTAATAACGTTTGTTCGTTTTTTTAAAACGAACTCGCTTTCGCGAGTGAGTGCTGAATAAGAGTGAAGTGCTGGACGAGAGATTGTCACGAACACAATATTTATAAAAAAAAAAAAAAAAAAAAAAAAAACCGACAATTAGATTTATGACGTCTATAGACGTCATTCAGAGCCCACTTTGACATCTATAAATGTTACGCATACTGAAAAGGTTAATGACTTCCTTGAACGATATTACTCCAATGTTATTTTCTTTTCATCGAACTATATGTTTTTTGCTTACATGAAAAATAATTTCCTCGAAATTGTTGTTTTTTTTTTTTCAAGTTGTTTTTTTTCTTCAGATATACATATATGAAATCTTTCTGTTAAATATGATTGATTTAATTAATCCTTCAATTATATATTGTTTCCATTATAATTCTGATATCTTTCTTTTGTTCAATGCATCACATCTTTTCTTTATTTAAAAATACAAAAAAAATTTTCCAAACATTTTATTATATATTTTTTTTTTTTTAGAAGTATTCTCTTTTCGTTAAATTAATTTGTTGATATGCCGCTGATATGTGAATGATTTAAATTTTATTCTCTGATTATTACTCGTGTATCCATTTGCAACTTTTGACATTAATTTCTGCAAATGATTAATTAATTAATTAATAATAAAAATAATAATAATCCCTTCCCAGGCCACTTTCTTTCCAAAATTAATAATGGACGATTTAATTAACTTCAAATTACTCGTGACATTTATTGACATTAATATATTTAATATGACTGATTGGCTAATATATCTTTCCGGATTTTTCACAGAAATGTCAGATGATTTAATTAATTTTCTCAATGTCAATCAAATATTCCGTTTTTTTTTTTTTCGATTTTGCAATTTTTATTCTATTTATATAACCGATAAATTATTCAATGATAAAGATCCTCTTTTCTGGATTATTTTCTTTTCAGAGTCACGATCAATTCAATTAATTGATCAATTTACCTCGCATCATTTCGACGAATCACATTTTTCTCTATTCGTAGAAACGGTCGATCCATCCCGCGCTTCCTTTCGGACCATTTGACCCGTGACCCGTGACTGATTCAATTAACTCGTCAATTATGTCCTATTTACCGGAGAAGGGGCAATTCTGGAAATTATTCACGATCATGCGCGCTCTCGAGACTCTCGAGAACTTGAACGCGTTTGCGAATCGCGAATAGCTTGGCGAACGCTTGGCTCCACTTCGCTTTGGGATGCCGTTTGATTTTGGCGCGTCCGACCAGGTTCGATGGTTAATTTATGTAATCCACGATAATTTGCAATTTTGTGCAGTGTTTCGCCAGTGCTTCGCTAAAACACTCCCGGCCCAGAATTAATGATCCCGGCGCGTTTGCGCGATTCATCTCGACGATCTCGAGGATCTATGAATTACTACGGCGGTTGCATAATTGCCGCGGAGAATCTCGAGTTTTTCTTTTAAATCCCGCTTTCATTCCCATTTTTCCGAATCTCTTATCGCGGAATTGCGTTTTATCGCGCTCGAATTATCGCGGACCAGCGGAAAGTTGAAGGCAAATTTTCGGCAAAGCACCGCGTTTGATCGGCGCACTTGACTATAACACCGGCCGGATATAACATTAATTAACACGGTTTATTTGGCGAATCTCTACCCGAATTAATTCGCATAACTCGAATCGTAATTGCGAGCCGCGGGGAATATAAACGAGGGAAGGTCCGTTTTGTGTTCTGTGAAAAAAAAAAAAAATAAACTTCGCGCCGGGGCTCGATGTAAATAAATAACTGAAGGCGACGGTGGACTTTGGCTGGCTGTTTTTTTTTTTTTTTTCCCCGAGACGACAGGATAACAGCCAATTATTGTAACAATGAGCCAGCCAGCGAGAAAGACAAGTATTCCATTCCGCGAGTCAACGATCAAACGAATAGGAAGCCATTTCGCCAATGCGATTTTTCCGCGACGGGAATAACGAGCAATTATTTCGCGAAGGACGAAATTTGCGAAATTTTTCATAGGAATTCTTGTTACATCAAAACAAACATAAATTATATTCTCTTTATTTCGGCGATTAACGAAAGATGTATATGGAACATTTAATAGAAAATTATTTTTGACGTTAAGACAAAGTATAAGAATTTTTCCCTTTAAAACGTGTGGAAGGAGGAAGTAGCACTATCTTTGTTGCTGATTAATTATAAATGCTGCTTTAAATGCAAAATATGTGAATACATCGCTTAATTATTATTAATGAAGAACCAAGAACTATTTATTTATTAATGTCGTAAAGTGTTTTTGTGTTTCACTTTTTAGAATGATATTTTTTTGGATTATAGGTCGGAAATGTAAGCGATTCTTATATTTATTTAAATTTATATATTTATTTATATTTATTCCTAAATTTACGCGATTACTATTTTTTTTTTCAAAATTATTTTAATTTAATTATCAACCTCCTTTCTCTTCATAATTTTGATCTTGTCAATGTCTCTTATATAATTGCCACTATTTAAATTCCATTAGTACTCTTTATTCGTTATTATCTTAATTAAATTTTATATTACAATTGTGCCTATTTGTTGTCGATAATGAATTATTAATTAATTCGTCAAACTGGATGCAAAATCGCGGGGGCGAGGAACCAAAGCAATTATTTAACAAATATGCCAGACAAATTCATTGAAATAAAATTGGCGTTAATTACGCGAGTCGATTGTAGTTCAGGTTATTAAGGACAGCCAGTGATCCCTGAACATTTTCAGAATATATGCATGCACCATATTGGAAATGGGGTTTAACGACCGAGTATAATTCGCGATCCGATAACAGCATGCCACACGCTCGAGTACAATAATAATTAAACGGTCATTTTTGCAAATCGCCCGCTGCAAATTATAACCGAGCGCTGCTCCAGCGGTTCTCATGCGCGTTTTGGAGCTCTCTTTTATTTCGCCATTATAAATTTCACTTTCTTCCTCCATTTCCTCCTCTGAGGAAGAGTCTTTTTAACGAAAATTCATCCCGACTTCTCAAGTCGCGAGAGCAACCGTGGAAATTTTAAATATTCATTTTGAAATCGGAAAAAATTTAATTTGACATCTAAAGATCTTTAAAAATTTTTTAAAGTTTTAAATTTGAAGTTTGAAGACCCGAAGTGGAAAATTCAATTGTAAAGGTCTAAGGATCTATGATTTAAATAATCTAATCTGCATTACACTTCTAGGATTAAAACGGAACTTACAAATTGAATATTGAGAATTTTTATTTCGCAATTTATTTCCATTTTCCATTTTTTTTTTATGTCATCTCTTTGACTTTCTTTTTCGTTCGTCTCAAATTTTAAGATGTATTACCAGAATTTCGCTCGTTTTTGGTTTCTCTTGCAACTTTTATTTTGTTTCTTTTATATCTTTACGGTCAGCGGAGTCCTCCTGAACTTTCCTCGGATCCTTGAATGTTTCGGTGTCTTTATTAGTCTTCGGAAGTTCCACTACGTAGCGTCGGAATCCTCGTTAGAATCCAAACCAGTTCGAAATTATCTTGGCGAAAAGGGACGAGCAGCCGCGAGAGGTGGGGAGAGGGGGGGGAGGGGGAGAGGGAAGTGCTCTTTATTAAAAATTCTTATTCAAAGTGCGCCCGTAACAGAAGCTCGTAAAAGAAGTCCTGCCGATGCAGGAATAGCTTTAATAAAGGAATCCTTAATGGTGACGGCGAAATTGCCGATCGTCCTGTCGCTCCTTCGGCAACGAGGAGGACGAATCGTTTCAGCTTATTAAAAATCTTTTATTTACGATGTCGTGACGATGGGAAAATCGCCGCTTGTGAAAATTTCATGAATACGGTGAACTCGGGTTTTTTTTTTTTGCGGCCAAGAATCCATCGTGCAAAGATATTAAAAATATTTTTGTTAATGATGGTTGACGATTACAGTAGAGATATGGAACTCTAAAAAAAAAACACACAAATATATGTGTACATAAATACTCGAAGTACGGTCCAAAAGGGTCGTGAAGATTTAATATTGAAAAATTGCATTGAGATGTGAAGCCAAGATATGAAATATGAAGATTGAATTTAAAGCAAAAAGATAAGGATAATAAAAGTCTGAGATTTTAATAACCTAAAACGCAAGACTACGAAACTCGAGGAAATTGAAGAAGATCGAAAGGTTGCGATTCCAAGATCTAAAATTCGTTCTTTTCAGGTTTATGACTGAAGAAACCCTAGGTGAAATCATTTCGATGATAAAAAAAACTAAGAATGTTGAAGGAGCTAATCGAACGGGTGTTCGCGGATGACAAGGAATTGTCCTACGGGAAGTTGGTCATCATTGCGTAGCGGGACATAGAATAAAATCAGGAGATCGAAGAATTAGGGAATAAGAACTCCCCTTTTTGTGTAACTGCATTCGGGAGAGGCAAGAGTAGTAACTTCGGGGGGGGGGGTGGCCCACGTTCGTAAGGATCCACGTGCGCAATGTCTCTTTGATCCTCTGGCAAAACGAAAGTGGATTTACATAGTGCCCCAGAAATTGAATTACATGAAGAGGCTTTCTTTCCCATCCTCGTGGGAACATCCCGTCGAATCCTTGAGCTTTACCCGAAGGACGAAGAAAGGCTTGCTCTCGTAAAGGGATCGTTCAACGTGGAGCGCAAGTGTGGAATTAGAAATGGCGATCAAAATATAATCTCGCTGAAGAAAAAAAAAGATTGAAATTTGATGTTATTTGCACCTGTCACCAACTGGAATAGGAACAATTGTGAAGTATTTTTTAATTATCAATACATTGTTATTTATTTTGAGAACACCCAATTTTTTTTTTTTTTTTCTGTAATAAACCCCCTATTATCATTTCTTTCGATTTTAATATCGACATTTTTGTTAATTGTAAAATAGTTAATTTTTTTTCCTTCGGTATTTTAGAGTAGTGATAATGTTACAATAACGTAATTATTGTAATAACTGTATTATTATTATTATTATTATTATATATTTTAATTATATATTATATGTCACTATTATTATATAGTCTAGTGTACATCATGTATAAATCGTTATTATATACCGCATCGTTATGTCGCATTTGTTATCACCATTATCAAACTATTCTCACGTAATGAGTATTTTACGCTGCCATTACTATTAACGATATTATTAACGCGGTGGCGTAATAATGGGGAAAGGCAATGCAACAGCGCCGATAAATTAACGAAGTCGCTGGCGGCGGCGTGGTCCTGGGACGATTTATTTTCGCGTACGGTTCAACGCTCCTGATTCTTCCTCTACTTCGAGTGTGTTTGTCGAGGAGCGCTCGTTCCCTCGACTTTTATCTTTACGGCGGAACGAATGCCTCTCAAGAACAGAACCATCGATATTCCCGTCTCGGAAATATCGGGCTTGTTCTTGAGTGCGACGTGTTTCAAGACGCGAGATCGGCGACTCCCCCATCCTCGCGATAAATTATAGCTTCCTGAAAAATATCCCCCGGCTCGTCGCGTCCTTTCCTCCCCCCAACCCACCCCTCGCGGCCCTCCTCAAAATCCTCACTCGACGAACGCAGCCCTCCTCGCCTTCCTAAATTTCAAATAATCGGATAGAAGCACCGCTTTAATGGCGAACAACATTTTCACTTGGTTTAAGACCAAAGAACAAAGTCGCCTTTGATGGTAAATAATGAAGAGAGATGGGAGAGGTGAGATATAAAGGAGAAATACCTCTGTATCCAGAAACCTTTTACCTTTCGCGGTAAATTACGTTCCTCGGCCGTAATATCAATTTACGATTACCCAAGGTGTTATCGAAGGTGCGAGGTCGAGGATGAGGGTTCCAATAGCAATTTTTTTTCATACACGTTGGAGTTCGTTAATGCTCCTCCTAAATATTAATTCTTCACATTTTCCCCGGCGGGGAGGAGGGGCGGAACGGGGCTCTATCCCCCCCGGAGCTATCCGGAGCTGTCCGTAATACGTTTACGTTACGTTACGTTTCTGTTCGCAGGTACAAGGACAACCGTGCCTACCCTTGGCCAGGTGGCGAGAGTCATTTCATCCTGTATCCAGAGAGCGCGAATCAAACGATCTATACGCAGGAGATGAGAGCTTCGGATGCGGGACGGTACTCCTGCCAGGCGCGTAATGACACAACCACTTTGGAGGGCGACATCACTCTCTCTGTACTCGGTAAGTAGGATATCCTTCTAGGATAAGCCTGGGGATGGGATTCATCCATCAGCCTATATTAGAAGCTCAAAGGAGGATCCTTCACCTGTACCCCCTTCCGGTTCGACATCTAATAGAAAGATCGTCGCCGTGAAACGAGACGACGATGAATGGTGACGATTAGATCGAGATCAAAGCTGCCACTCACGGAGGGTGATTGAAATATTGTTAATACGCTGAAGGCTTCCTCCGCCATCTTGCTGCGTTGCAATCGCGGTTTGATGTCCTAATTGAACATCGATACCTTCCCCCCTCCCCGGGCGATATTTTCCTAAGGGCTTAATCCAGCGTCGTGATTACGTGACCAAAAGATTTATCAGTGGAATTTAATTTGTATGAATTCTTATATGAATTTTCTTTATATGATTTTCGTTTTAATATATTCATCAGTTTTTTTATACAATTTTTTTTCTATCACTTGTTTAAAATACTTTGGATCTTCAAATTCTACAAGCAGAGCTCATACTAAAAAATGTTCCTCTAAAATTTCCTTCTGCATCAATCGGGCGTTTCACGGCGTTACTTGTGATATTTATGACTATAGAATAATCGGATTTTTTTAAACGTTTGCGATAGCAACAAAAAAAAAAAAGGAAGGTACCAGTCGGAAAACTGCGCCCGTTCGATTTGATCCGCTCGCTGTCGTTCTGCGAGCGAAAAAAAAAAGAGTACAAAATTCGAATGATCACACGAAGATCCGCCTTTGAAGCTCTCATTCAAAAATAAAAAGGGACGCCGCCGAGGGTGGGGGAGGGGGGGGGGCGGAGGGAGTACTGTCCGGACAGGGACGAGTTGTCGCAAAAAGCGTTGCAAAACGTCAATCGCTATTGCCGACAAAACGATACTCGCTTTCGATATCCGCGTCAAAGAGCCTCGTCATCATGATACTGTCATGTTCGAAATCCCGTGGGATGCAATATCGGTTCGCGCCGGGGAAGAAGAATCCCTTCGAATCCTTTTCCGAATCTTTCTTAGTGTTCGGGATCTCCGTTATTCCGTACAGGTCTTTCCCCCATACGATTTTATCCAAAAATAATTTTTTTTTTATCCGTTAGGAACATTCGGACAGAGATTTCGGGATGTAAATGGAAGATATAAATGCAAACCTTACTTAGCAAATAATCAATTTCAATCGCTTCCCGTTCTTTTTTATCCGCGAGCAGTCGTTTTTAAAGCAGTTGTTGTAAGGAAAACAGAACCGTGTACGAGAGTACCACGAATTGTGGTTCTAAAGTAACAAAAGATAAAAACGGGGTGACAAAACGGGGTGGGGATACTGAGAAATAAATTATCAAAAACCTATCTTTTTCAAGTGAAAAAGATTTCGTCACCCTTCTTATCGACATCGGATCGATAATCGCTCTTCCCGAAAGTCCCCGCCGTCACGTTTATCCCCCTCGATAACGCGAGATAACGCGGCCGATGTGCGTGTCGAATCGGCCGCGAACGTATCGATCCGGAATTTCAAAATTAAATTCCCCTCTCTGTCCGCCGAATCTGATCAGTTCCGGACGGTCAGTTGCTCTTCCGGCACGAGCTGTCGGGGCGGGGTAGGAAAAAATTCGGTAAAAGTGTTTGCGTTGTCGAGTCACCGCGATTTTCGATGACGTCGAAACAGCGTTTCCCGAGACCGGAGACACGAACCGTACTTTCGGGGGAAACCAGTCGTCAAATTTTTGGACGCCCCCATAGGGGAAAGTCCATCGGGGAAGAGGGAGAATGACATGTGTTATACATATTTAAAAGCGATTAATCGTTCGTTTCTATCAAGTAAACTGACGAATAGATTAACTTTAACCTCGGTTTAATTGTCCCTTTATAAGATAAAAGCTCAAACTGAAATTAACTTACATTGGTAAAACTAAATATAAATGATTATTGAAATGACAAAATATTCACTATTTTGTTTCTTAATCGACCTTTTAGAAAAATTGCGTTTTTTGTTTTGATATTTACAAGTATAAAGTTTGGAAAATATAAATGTGTCATTGTTATATAAATTTATTATTATTTATTTTAATATATACATTCAAACTATATTAATTCAATATTCATATAATCTATATTAAAATTAAATAATCTATATGTATAATAAATATGTCTAAATAATATTAGTTAATTATATTTTTCAACGTATAAATATCATAAAGAACACTAACTATCGTAATAATATAATATAATAAAAAATAAAAAACCAAAGAGAAACGATTCGATTTTTTCAGATTATTTCTCTCGAGAATATTTTCGAAGATGTTCAAAAGATTTCGAATATTTCGTCGTAAGAGGATTTTACAAAAAAAAGTAAAGATCGAAAGTTATCCCCTGAAATCTGGGGAGTATCTGTTTTCAAATATAATGTACAAACATATCAACAAGTGTATTTTTCAAAAAAAAAAAAACTTTAATTTTATATAATATAAACTGAATATAAAATACGATATACACAAAACAATGACGTTGAAGAAAGGCAGAGATGAGAAGAATGGAGGTAACGAGAAATTTAAAGAAATTTAAAATCACTCACTAAATTCCTTCATTTTCTTACAAGAAATTGAAATTCGTCGAATAATTGCGGAACACATCGTTGTGGTGGCGTAGTATTGGGATTTTGTTGGAAAAACGTCGTTCTAGAAAATTCGTCGAAGCGGCCTTTTCGCGAGAGCGCCGAAGGCGAACTGTCGAGTTAATATTCATCAGAGAACGCGACCGCGCTTCCGGCCGCTTCTACGGCTCCTAAATCCCGACGATTTAGCACGCATTCGTGCACCGTCGCCGCCGTTCCTCCTCCTCGTCCTGTCGTCGTCCTGTCGATGTAAACCAACTTCCAGCTCGCCCAGCAATTTGCCGGAAGTCGTCCGAGGGAATTCCGAGCCGACGCGACGGTTTAACCCTTTCCGCGCGCATTGAACTTGCTCGATCCTTTAACTCTTCACTTTGCTTCGTCGTCTTCGAAATACGTCTTAGCTAGAGATGATCGATTGATCTGCATAAAAAAAAAAAAAAAAAAAATAACCTTACCTTAAGAAGATCGGCTGAATTTAATATATCAAAATATCTCTTTGTGAAGATTAGGTTTAGTTAGTTGTGCCACTTCGGCTTGTCTATTCGGTAAGTTTTTTTTAATTTATTTATGAAAAATCACTACGCCCTGAATTAAAATGCCCTGAATTAAGATTTAAAATATCCTCCATCCAAACGGACGGAATTCATCTTCTTATATCACCATTCATATCAATAGTTTAAATAAATTGTATATCCATTTTGTTTATTAAATATAAAAAGATCTCGCGTGCATCATTTCCCCCCCTGTATTTTTTTACTTCATCGGACGTTATTTGTGTGCGGAGACATATTACTTTACTTAAGACGAAGGGAAAAGTCGTGCAACACAAGCATAATCAAGAGTGGAGCGCTTTTTCTCGCGCGTACCTCGGCGAGGGGGAGGGGAGGGGCAGATTAATGAATAAATTCCTTGCACGATCAGACGAGCCGAGAAAGCAATCGCTTCACGGAAAATTACCAACCGGGAAAATTGGTACAACTCGCGATCCCTCGTGCGTTCGCTCGCTCACTCACTCCCCCCCCCTCTCTCTCTCTTTCTCTCTCCTCTATGCGTAACGCGATCGTGCGAGGTGCGTAGGTAGAAGGTTCCACGAACGGCCAATCGAATCTCCTTCGTGGAAGAGTTCACACACTCGCCGCCGGCTATGCACCGCTCCGCATCTGTTTCGCGCCGCGATGATGCGCCGCAGATGTGCCGCCGTTTAACTTTCGCCGCCGAAGAAACGCCGCGAATTGTCCTTTGTAGCGATTGCGCAATTGCGAGGGATAGAAGAAGGTGTCGCTTTCGCGCTTTCTTCGCGCGAGCCTTTCGTCAGATTTTCAGAGGAGGAGGATGGCTCTCAATTTTTTTTTTTTTTTTAAATAAAGTTTGAATGTGAAGGCCAAGAAACGAGCAGCAGGAAGGAACGGACTACTATATAGGTATGAAATTAAAAACTTCAATATATAAATATATGTAGGGATATAAAAATTTTAAAGAAACGTTTTCGCAACTAGACTCGCAAAGTCTTCTTTAGCTATAGCAAATTCGTACGAAATGCAAGAAGAAGAAGAAAAAAACGACGTTCTATGTTTCTAAAATTTTTTTTTTATAATTAAAAAGCCGATTAAAAAATGGTAAGAGAGACTATCGAATTTAACATGAAATTGTGACAACAATGTAAAAATTATGGAACCAAGACATCGTTTCTTGGCTTTTTAAATCTTATTTTATTTATTTTTTGCTTTGTATACACGAGCTGTTTATCGTTATTTGGTTGCTGTTTTTGTTTTTTTACAAAGTCTTCTTGAAATATTTGAAAACACCTTTGAAAATATTCTTGAAAGAGATGATTTGAAAAATCGATTATTTCCCTTTTACTTTTTATCATATACATAATATTATTTAATACATACAGTAAAAAATATGATATTAATTTAACTAATATTATTACATATATATATATATATATATATATATATATATATAAAATCCAATATTTATACAAAATATTTAAATTGAATTATGAAACAACTCGTATTATTAATAAACGTTTTATATAAATATTGGATCAACATAGTCAACACGTAAATAAAATGACTTACTGAGGCTAGGAAAAATTAAATATTCAAGCACGCATTTTTACAAAAAAATGTGATTCTTTTTCAAAATGAATTATACTCGCTTTTGATTGATTATCTGTAAAAAAAAAAAATGAGTGAGATCTACTCATTTGGTTATCAGTTGATGAATCACTCTCGTCGGTGAGGTGTTGACAGAATGCAAACGATCGTTTTAAACGCGCTTCGCTGGCTTATCAGCCGTTTCTTGGGACGGCAAGTGAAGTATATCGAGTATTATCACTACGCCGATTATTTTGTCTGGTCTATTTTTCGAGATGGCCGCCATTTAAAGGTCGCGTCGTTAAATTACGGGAACGCATTCGGGGAAAACTTTAATCGAGGTTCCTCGAAACAAAGGCAACAACGCGCGTTTAACGTTCAACGTCCAATCATATCAGCGGCTACAAGTGCAATGGATTATTGTCGCCTCAACGCGCTGTCTTCCCTATCGCGACACTCTCTGGACACATTTACGATCGCGTTGTAAAGGGTTTTCAGTTTATTTTCCGTCGACACAGATATTTAAAACGACTCGGACATTTAAACTTGCTTAATTTTAGTAGTCAGAATTTGATGAATCGTTAAAAAAATTAAATCTTTAAATGTTTAATCTCTTTCAAAATGCTGAATTGAAAAAGTACATGTTCATGCCTTTTTCCAACTTCCTCCAATTCAAACGCGAATTACATTTATTTTTAATTCTCGCGCGCGCGCGCGCGTGTGTGTGTGTGTGTGTGTGACGTAAAATTTTCATTCATCGTATTTGTTACTTTATCGATCGTACATTTATATACAAAGTGTTTCAAAAGTGGAGGTCAATCGTGCGGGGGGGGTGATTAGAGATCTAAAAACAAAAAAGTATGAATATAGATCTCAAAAATAAAGTAATAAATTATTTTTGTATTATCATCATTTTTATGTTAAAATTTTAAATTGCTTTGCTTTTGAATCTTTTTGTCAAAATTGCAAGAAGATACCATGATTTATCTGATTTTTATCTGAATTTTATTATATTATAAAGCTTATAAAAACCATCTTTTCTTTCAATTTTGACGAAAAATTCGAAAGCAAAGTAATTTGAAATTTCAACATAAAAGTGATGATAGCTCGAAAACAATACATTTTCAGGTGTCTATGTATTCATTTTTTTCTTGTTTTTGAGTTGCCAGTTATCTCCGAGCAAATATTGACTTTCACTTTTGAAACACCCTGTGTATGGAAAAATTATTCACAGATGTACGAAATCTCTGCTGATTTCTGTCCGAACGGCATAATTAAATTGCAAACTGTTTGATTAAATACGCTTATAAAGTTTTACGAAGCTCGAACGTATTTGACAGTGATTGGCGCGTAATTCGCGAAAAGCCGTCCGGCTCGCTTTTATCACCGCGCATTATCGCGACGACTAATTTTCGGGATCCGGGGCC
This sequence comes from Pogonomyrmex californicus, assembly GCA_024349325.1. Taxonomy (NCBI): domain Eukaryota; kingdom Metazoa; phylum Arthropoda; class Insecta; order Hymenoptera; family Formicidae; genus Pogonomyrmex; species Pogonomyrmex californicus. The sequence goes on along the minus strand of JAECZD010000018.1, from coordinate 735,270 downwards.
GTTGATCGCGTTGATCAATGTAATCGCGAATCGTATACGACGAATCAAATTGTCGCAATTTCAGCCAGCCAGCGCGCGCACGCGCGCGCGCGCGCGGACAGCGCTTTTTGCTCGTCGGGCTCGTCGCGTAACAAATGCAAAACAACGCCCGACAGAGATCGACGCTGCAATTTTTCGTCCCAAGTATTTACGTGGCGCATTCCGAGTCCGCGTGCATAAATCCACGTCTCTGCGCCCACCCGTTGGCAGTTATTATTCGGCGAAAACAGAAACTCGATCGCCAGTCGACGCGATCGAGTCCCGACGACGACGACGACGACGACGACGACGACGACGACGATAAATTCGATTTTCGCCAAATTGCGATTCGCTTCGGGTGAAACACGTTGTTGCCAATCGCCGCCCGGCTCTCTTTGTCGTCGCCGAGATCGATTCTCGTCATTACAAAGGCGCTCCGGACGCGCGCAGCATCCCGAAGGCCGCCGGTCCGCAGAGAGCGTCTGTCGTTTCTCCTGAAATATCTGCTCGCGATGGAAAACGAATGATCAAAAAATTCTACAATACGCACAATACCCGCACTGTGCCGCATTATTTTCTACTCCCCTTAAATATATCAATAGATATCGATAAATAAGTCATTAAATAAATCAATCACTGAGAAACGAAAGCAATATCTCAATATTACTCAATTATTAAGGAAGAAAATGATATTTATGAATCATATAAGGTCATTATGGTCATTCATTAATATCTCTATTTGGTGACGAATTCTAGAGATCATTTATGGAATTTTTGTTTTGTTTAACAGTCTATCGTTAAGCAATGGCGCTACACAATAGCCGATATTTGTCATAAGGCATTTTTTATTTTCGAGCATTTCGAAACTTTTACATGGTACATTTTAACATGTTCAATTATACATACTTCTTCATTCTTTTTAAACCTGAGCGTATTATATCGTGTATGAATGTACTTGAATATTTTTTTGTTATGTAATATCTTATTCGACTATACACGTTTCAAGTTATGTAAACTTAAACAACAGCATAGCATTTTGTTATCTTCTAAGCGTGCTACTTATAAATATGGCTTGAGATTTTCATGTTAAAGTTAATTCTTCAGTCATAATCTAAATTTAGTTAAAAAAATTTTAAAGTCTAAAAATTTGTTTTGTAAAAAGTGTCCTTTTCGCAGTTTGTCTATGACTTATCTTCTAATTAAAGTCAGCATCTATCTATATTTTTAAAAATTTCGTGGTGATATTTGTTTTTTCTCTAACAGTTTAGTTTAAACAAATATATAATTTTATATAATAAAATACTGTATTTTTTTTTTAAACGGAACTTTTTAAATTTATTTTTGTGATGGTCCATATTACCATCCCTGTTCCTCTCCGACCCGATTAGCGGCGTCACTATTTTCATAAATAATATTTAATGCAAAATATATTTTATAACTTTGAGTCTAGAATTTATTAAACAACACTAAATATAATCATTAATAAGTTTTAATATAAATTATTGATTATTAACAAAATTATTAATGCCCATAATAGTACCACCTTATTCCTCTATTATTTTCATTACTGTATAAATTCGAAGAGTCCGTATTTTACACATGTAATATTTGGAAATGAGGACAATGGTGACTCGGGCATCCTTTCTAGGTCATCGGTTTCGTAACTCCGCCGGTCGGAGGCTTTATGTGGACGCCGAATGCCTTAACTCTGCGGTTAGCGAAACATTTTCGGTGTTTGTTTTCCGATTCATTTAAAAAAAAAAAATATATATATATTTATATATTTATAATAAATATATTTTTTTATATATATATATCATGGGAAGAGAATCGATCGGGAGCATACGGAGCCTCCCCTCCTCCTCCTCCCCTCCCTCCCCCCTCTCCCCACCGAATACATGCGTGCGATAGCAATCTGGTGGGTGGCGCGGGAGATGGATTCATGAATTACGGGGACGCGTAGTTACGCGCGGTAAATTACAACGTCGGGGGAATTGGGTCGAATTAATCCCGCGTTTTGCGCGCGAGGTGCGCGTAGGAAGGTGGATGGATGACGTTCCACGAATCCGCGATCAATTCTCTTCGTGGAAGCGCATCGCGGATCATAAAGTGCCCGTGGCCGACGACACGGCACTTATTATCCGGATGCACCGGTGCATCCAGCGAAACGGAGGTGTAGGAGGAGGAGAAGAGGAGGAGAGAAAGAGGGGGGGGGGAGGAGAGGGGAGTTGACGAAATTTTCCTTTCACAGACGTGATAAGATAATAATGTCGTCATACGAATTATGGTTGCACGTATGAATCTTGTGAAAGTAGATTTTGTAAAAAAAAAAAATATTAAACATATTAATATTGTATATATAAGAGGTATATTTATTTATTATTATAATTATTACGTAATGTAAATTATGAAATATTTAAAAACTTAATTATATATAATTATATTGCAATTTTGCCTTTTTGCAAGCCGTAGCGCAACTTTTTTATCGAAGAAAATTACCGGAAGAATTTAATATGCTGCTAAAAGCAGATAGAGAGGGAAGGATCTATCCTGCAGGATCGGGGATATTAAGCGATTTTGAGGGAAGGAAGAGATTTCTGAATGCAAGCAATCCTTAGAGAGTCAAACACACTTCTGTTGACACAGCGCCAACATGCTACCTTCGATAGATTTTTATGTGATCATCCCCCCCACCCCCGAGCGCTTCTTCTAATTTCTTTCTCGTTTTGAAGGGTACCCGACCACTCCGTTGCTGATTCTTTTCTCCGTTTGCACCCCATTCGCACCCTCCACTTCAGGGGATTTACAACTCGGCGGCGACGCCGCGCCGTTCGCTTTATCGCCGCCGGCCTTTTGGGCCGATTACTCGATTTACGATACGCGCGAACTTTAAGAGGGTGTTGGGCGGGTGTTGTTTACCCTTACGATCTCTCGCCGTCTTGTCGTAAAGTTCCGAATCCTCGTAAAATCCCGTTTGCGCCGAAACGTCCACTCTCGGAGGATTATTATCGCGTTTGTAAAAGTAGCCGCGTATGGACATTTCAGAACGAGCGAATCTGAAACAGGTTGGTGCAAAATATATTTAAAAAAATTCGTCACGAAAGAATTATATAAGGGAAAATTATGAAAATGAAGAAACCGACGGTGCCACAGGTATCACCAACGGTATCACACAGAATTTATCAGATAGATAAATCTAAAAATATTATTAGGATTAGAGTTTGAAAATTTTATAAATCGCTCGAGCGATTTAAGCTTTTCCCTCTGAAGGAAAGAGATTGGAAATATCCAGGAGAGTTTTGAGAGAGAAATCCAAGAATCTCGAACGTCTAAAAATATCCGGAACTACGCGTACACACGTTTCACGATCACGCGATCGTCTGAAGATATAATCTCGCGGCTTATCTCGCTCTAATAACCTAATATTAATACCCATACGTCGATACAGGGGAGGGGGATGAGGGAGGAGAAGCGGGACGGGGAGGAACGGGGGGGAGAGAGAGAGAGACGAAGGAGGAGATGAAACCAGTCGTGACTACCGAAGGCAATATCTCAGGCCTAATTGCATCGGGCCTTTCCGATGTTGCGCGTGTCGAACGCGCGTCCCGCCCGGAAGATGGCGATGGCGATGGCGATGGCGATGGCGATGCTGCGAGCGATGCAATTAGTGGTGCAGCCTCCGGGAAACCGTATCGTCCCGGGCTATTTCTGCGCGCAGCGAAACTTGGGTGCCACGTCAAGGCAAGAAGGAGCCCGTGAGGATGCTGCTCGCGCTCAAAGGACCGCAAGATCGATCCTGAGATTCGCGGAAAACTCGCGGTAAACGCGCCGTTATGCTGCATTCAGGCGATACTACGGGGGTATCACTACGGGATGTCAGATCCCGTATAGATAATATAATAGTTAATTACAACATCAAATCGCGTAGATGCGAATTAGAGGTAATGAAATATAATCCGCTGTGAAATTGCATTTGGTCATACAATATTCTTATCGGAAATGCATCGTATTCATAAATTAATTTATTACGATGTACTATACGTTGTACGATACATTTCATGATGATTCAATTGATAAGAAAATTAATGTAAACAAATATGTTGTATCTTTAATTGATTTTGATTGAGAACTTATGTTTCGTTTAGTAAAAGTTTGATTTATTGGTTATTTTCTAATGAATTGTTTCTAATGAATTATTTAATAAATATTAATTTAGTTAATTAATTGTTAATCAAATAATATTAAATATTAAAAATCAGAAAAAATCAACTTTAAATCTTTTACTTAAGAAGAAATCAGCTCTAAATTTTTTGAGAAAATTCTTTTTTTAATTTACAAGCAGATAGTAAGAATTAGAAAAAAATCAGTTTTTAATAAAAAATTTTTAGAAATAGCTTGAAAGGTTCTTATTAACAATATGAAATAGTATAAGTAATTCTTTTAAAAAATTAATATTTATTCCAAATCAAATCATTTGAAAAGTTATAGGTAGCCATTCTCGATTTGTGTTGTAGCATCTCATTTTTATCATTGTGAGTCCAATCCTACCCGAAAAAAATTTTTTAAATAAAACCAGATAAATTTATTATAAATTTGAACTACAGGTGGAAATTAAAATTTTTATATAAAAATTCGATAACAAAAGTAATGACAAAAATAATATCAAATATTGAAAAAAATCGTTAAAGATCGAAATACATATATCATATCGAGTGTTATAAACGTGTAGAAATTTTTGCAATTGAAAAGTAATTTTCTTATTATTCTTTTCGTTGGCTTTTATTTCATATTCGAGAAACGGTTTCAAGTGATGCACCCCGTAGATTCGCGGTTTTTAATTTGCGAAGAATGGCACCCGCAAATACGAGGGGATCAAGCTCGCGGAAAAGCGCGAGTTTCTTCGTTTCTTTCGTTTCTTCCCTGCAATTTTCATCTCTCATCGCGACAGAGGCGCGAAGTGAGACGACGCGACGTATTTCTTTAGCAGAATACTGAATTACCACTGACGACCGTCGTCGTCGTTTTTACCCCCAGTTTTCTTTCACCTCTAGTCTTTTCCCTCGTACCATCGTGTGTACTCACAATATTTTTACATTCAATACTTTTCCGTTTTGTAATGATGTTTCAGTGATGGATTTATGCGTTGGCTATGACAATCGTAAGAAGCTGTCGATCGCCGAGAGTCTCATTGATCCTCTTTTCGTAGCGAGCCTTTATTTTATATTTCTCCTTTTTAATTTTTTTTTTTTTCTATCTTTGAAATGAGTTAAATTTGTATTTGAACTTCGATCGAAGAAAAGAAAGAAATAAGATCGAAGAAATTAAACTACAAGACGATTAAAAAATTCTGGAATATATATTATATTTTTATAAAAAAATTAAAATATTAATATATATTCTACAATTTTATATAAAAATATTTTATATTTTTTGTCCCCAATTATTTTTTATGTTCGTTGATTTACAAATTGAAAATTTTCGAATTATACCACCACTATAAATGCATTATTTTTCTATATTAATGATTGATATATTTTTAATAGATTTCACCAATCAAGTTTCTATACAAAATTAAATCGTTAAATATTTGAAATATTTATCGAATATATATTTCAATGAATCTCATTAAATGGATTTCCGATTTCTAGTTTTAGATAACCGATAAGTAATGTTTTCTGACCTCACAACATCAGAGTTAAGCAATTTTTCTAAAATAAAAGTCGGAATATCCTGATTGTTATTTTCTGGTCAATAACTAACTAGAAACTTGCTAGGTGAAATTGATCAGAAAATTACAACTAGTTTATAACTCTGACAACTTGTGAGTAAAACTCGGAATCCTGGTCGGCAACAAGCCAGAAAATTACGACTAGATTACGACTAGGAGCAATAGGAATATCCTGATTGTTATTTTGGCCGGCAACTAGCCAACAACTAGAAAATTATGACCAATTTACGATTGACAAAACTCAAAATGTCCTCATTGTTATTTCCTAGTTAGCAACTAGAAATTATAACTAGTTATGATTAATAAAACTTGAAATATTCTAATTCTTTATATTATTATTTTTTGTTCACCAATTGGATATTTTGTAATTAATTAGAATTAATCAGAAAATTGTTAAAATAAAAAAAATTAAAAAAAAAACAAAAAGAATTAATTAGTTAAAATTAAACTTTTTAATAACAGCTTGATAATAATTTTGCTTAACTTTTTTAAGTTTTACACTTATGTTTATCGTTTTGTAATTTTAAAATATAGTTAATTTTAAGTTAAGTTTCAAATAAAAATTAAGCAAAAAATAATATTAAACAATATACATTAATACATAGTTGAAGGGACTATTTGTGATTTATTCTTTCAATATAATTTAAAATAAAGTTGTAATCATACATTATTTTATAAATATTTTTATTAGGCCTTCCAGAAATTACAAAATAACAGGTAGTTAAAAAGTTATTATTTAAAAAAAATAATGAATCTATCAATATATAACGCTATACAATATTTTAGGAAAATCATTTTTTATATTTCTATTTGATAAGTTATCTTTAATAGGATTTATGCTTAAAGAAATAAATTGATTTAAAATATACAACACATCTACTATATATTAAACTATATATTAAATATATTAAATCGATTTAGTATTCAGTAATCATTTGCTTAACCGATCCTAAATAATTCAACGAGTTCTCTTCACATGATAATTGTTGTACCGAATATCCCTTAATTCGCATCAACCATGAGAGAGAGAGAGAGAGAGAGAGAGAGAGAGAGAGAGAGAGAGAGAGAGAGAGAGAGAGAGAGAGAGAGAGAGAGAGAGAGAGAGAGAGAGAGAGAGAGAGAGAGAGAGAGAGAGAGAGAGAGAGAGAGACTCAACATCCACTTTTAAGAACTTTTATTTGGAATACGGATTGCAAGACGCATTTTCCGTCGCATTTTCCTAATCCGCTCGCCTCGGCAGCACTTCCGCGCACTTCTTCCGATTCAAACGAAATAGCTGCGCGCACTCAGGCTCCTGCGGATGAAAGAAATCGAAGTGCGGGAAGTGCATCGAGAGAAGTGCCAGCAGAGCCCCTCGTTTTCCTCCCTCGTAATCTTTACGGGGGGAACGCCGCGGCGCCTCTTATCGCCCTTGCTATGGGCCGCTGCGCCGCCGCGCCGCGCCGCGCCACGCCGCGCCACGCCGTATGTGCTCGATGCGCATCGCGCCGTTGCATTTAGGAGCCGCTCGGCTGAGAGTCGCGATTGCACTTCCAGCTACGCGGAATGGCTCGCGATAGCGCGGTATTGTCGCGTGTGACGCGATAAACTTTGACGGCGCCGCGCGACAATAAAGGCCCCCCTTCCCTCTGGGCCGATTAATCCGCCCCACTTCTCGTGGGAAACGTTGATAAGCGCCGATAAGCGAGCCCGACGAGTGGATTCGCGTCGAAACGTCGAGCGGAAGAATTTCCCCGTGATCCTTCGTTCATCCCACGTCCTAATTATTTTCAAATTCCGCGAGCGAGTATCTCGCAACGGTAGATAATAATACACAGAATCGAATTCACGATAGAGATTGAACGAGAGAAAATGCATCTTAAGCAGTGAGTGCTAAATATATAAAAAAAGAAAGAACATTTAAGATATGGATTTAAGATAATGGAAAACAGACTGCAAAATAGACAGGCGGGGAAATATATATAGGTATAAAAGAGCTTTTCTGTGAAAGATTTCCCGATGAAAAGTTTCATTCATCAAAAAAGATACGCTCAAAATTAAACGGTGCGAAACGTGAAATGCTAAAAACGGGGAGTAGCATAAAAATACAACGGCATCACGCAAAAATATTTTGGCAAATTCACGGCTCAGACGGATCAATAAACAGCGAAATTTTGATCCACGATTTCGTATTTCAAGCGGACTTCGCGCCGTCAGATCTCAACGCGCCATTTAATTGGAAATGAAAAGCGTCATTTATTTAATTAAATATTATAACATTATTGAAATTGATTACGATTGTCGATGTGTCATGATTATGTCGCCCTCCCCCCCCTTCCCCTTCAGCCTTCCCTCCCATCTCTCTTTCTCTCTCTCCTTCTAATTGTTATTACAACTGCGCAATTGCGATCGTAATGCCATTACACTATCGTGAAATTTCATTTAATCCCAACAACAATGCGGCACGAATGACGCTCGATCGGTCGTGATGCATTTTGCATCGTCGAGAAAACGCGCTGGAAATTCCGACCGAGGTTCCGGCCGAGGGATGCATCGGGTTACCGGGGTTACCAAAGGATACTATACCGAGATACCGGTGGGAAACCGGCGGGAGGGAGGGAGGGTGGGAGAATGGCAGGAGGAGGAGGAAGAGGAGGGGGAGGAGGAGGAGGAGGAGGAGGAGGAGGAAGAAGAGGAGGAGGGGAGGAGGAGGCGGCGGGGAGGGGGAGGAGGAGGAGGATGTCTCCGTCTTTCCTTGTTACATCGCACCGCTGCGGTTAATTGATTAACGTCCCCATGAGGCCATTGGCCGTTAACCTCGCTCTGAGGACCCTCGTGGCGCCTCGATACATCTAATAAAACTCCCTCTCGCTGCCACGAGACGAGATGGTTACGATAGTGCGACTCGAGTCGCCATAAATGAACTTCATAATTCGTGAGGGTCCACTCTCCGGACACGACTCCACACTCTGATGCGAATTGCGAACTTTCCGCGAGTTCTAATGCTCGTACCGTTCCTTATATGAGAAACTCATACCCGAGTTCAACGAACTACAGTGACACTAAAAATGAAATATTTCCCATGGCGCGCAAACGGGCCATCGGCAAATACACGCAAAATCGAAAGGGAAATCGTAAAAATAATTTCTATAATCGATAGCGCCCATCTCAGTAGGAATTGATCTGCCTTAAAATTTCACGAATTTCTCAAAATGACGTCGATACAGCTTTGCGATACGACCTCTCTCGAAAATAAAACGATATCGATATATATATATATCGATATGTATGATAGCCAATATGACGGTATAAATTTAATTCAATTTTTTTTCGTCCTTTTGACACGCGATCGACGTAAATCGAGGGTGTGTCGAATTATATATAAAATGGCATGCCGAAATGGATTTCGGCGAGAGAAAATCCGGGCGACGGAAGTCCAGAACGCGAATTTCCAAGGAATAGGCGTTCTCTCGCGTTATATCGGCTGTCATCCTGCATCCTCGCACAATGCACCTGTTTGCCTTCGGTCCGTGCGCTCAGGTGTCGTATGTCCAGGTCGAGCTGTAATCCTCGAGAAACCCCGCTCCCCCTCCCCTCTCCTTCCCCGCCCTCCTCCCTCCCCGCTGCTCCTTGATCCTGGCACACGAGAACGTGATCAGACTGAAACTCGACTCGGCTTTCTCGATCGCCCTTTCGGGGGACGAATTTCATTGCGACAATTTCTACGGAGAGGCAAATTTGCCTAAACAAAGATATTCTATTTCTGATTGTATGCAAATGCAGGCGTAAAGTTTGATTCCGCGTATTAGCCTCGCGATTATCATTAGGATTCCACGGAGCCGTTTCGCATGTAAGAAAATTTCACGGAAACGCGTTGCTGAAAATTCTCTCTTCACGAGATCATATATGAAGGGGTTAGACGACGCGGCAAATTTTTCTCGATCTTTATTTTTACTCTATTTTTTATTTTATACGCGTGTTTGAGCGCAGGATAATAAATATATGATAATGATAATTTACTGTATGTAATTATAACAATATAAACAACAAAATATGATGTTCGTAAAAAGATATATAGTAACAGATAAAGCATGTGTATCTCTCTCTCTCTCTCTCTCTCTCTCTCTCTCTCGGCAAAATTGCTGTTATATTATCTAGTTACATTTAGGAAAATGTAAGATGAGATAATCCACAAAATCCTTAAGCCTTAATGCAACGTGGCAATATTTTTGCGCCAAATATTTGTAAATTGCGCCAAAAACGACGGGGCATATTATTCGATTGTTGCTGAAAAAGATTATCTTCGTCATGCCGAAGGAATCCGTAGTCGAGAGAAGCTCTAGAATGTGCAATTTCTGAGATAGCCTGTAGAAACTTATGAATAACATGCACGACTCGCGGTATCTTGTGTCCACAAGCCGTAAGCTCCTCGGGGAATCGGTTCTCGGCGTATCCTGTGTACCTCTCCACATCCTTGGCAACCGTAGAGACGCCTTAGTTGAAATTTCCCCCTTACAGCTTCCTACGTAAATAGCTTTTGTTATTCTTTCTCGCACAGGAAGCAGCATTAATGCGAATTTTCCTATTTTCCTTCACGAGTATTATACAATGCTTACAAGTGCAAAAATCAGTGAAAGGGAAAAATTCCATTTTAAGATGCTCTTGGAAATTTCCTTTTCTAAGAATTTAATCACATTACGTTAATGTGTGATAAGTATATATATATATGATAAAATAAACACAAATTCTTCGTTAGGAATAATCTCGATCGATAAGCCTGCGAGAATTGCGTTATACATTTCTCGGAACCGACTGAAATGATATACGCGACTTGCAGATATAGGAATCACGATTTTGCGAACAAAAAAAATCGTGATTCTAAAATTATCATTATCCCTTTTTCTCCGTAAAAATTCCGATCAGAATCCACCCTTTCCTCCCCCCCCCCACCCTTTAACATCATTGATCTTTAAAGCTTGGAAAAGTAAACATAAACAGCATGGTCCCTGTAATAGTTGTGGTGGTGGAAAAATAATTCTTTGTGCGTATAATATGGAAGCGTGTAACGAGAGAAGGATAAATATAGTTTTTAGTAACTTACACGAGGTTGAATCCATTGTTCAATTCCCTTCTCCGTATAAAGCACCCCCTCCCCTTCCCCTCCCCTACCCTCCCGTCCGACCATCCTAACCACTCTGTTCTGCCGCTCGCGCTGTGAGAAACACAACCCCCCGATACGACGGAAGCTCGCCCCCGGATTTCCCAAGCGCGTTTCCGACAGTTTTATCGTCGGAAACTTCGCTTGTTCGAACCTGTCTGTTTTTCCTCGTCGATAGTTTGCGGCGCGGCGGCCGCGGCGGAAACTTTTGGATCAACTTCGGCGCGAAGAGACCTTTCTGGCCGACGGCTTTGGAGTCACTTCGGTTCGCATTGTCCGCCGGAGGTTGAGGAGATGAGGAGGCGGGGGGGGAGGAGGGGAGGGAGGGAGGGAGGTTGCGCGCGAGGGAGGAAAAGACGCGATCGAAATTCCGTGTTCGCCACCGCCCGCAACCACTCGAGTGGGTTAGCAACTTCTCGAATGGCATTAAGGCCCTATCAGTGTTGGCGCCGAAGACGCGCCATTCACGTGGAAATTAGGCGTCGAAGTCCGCGTAATCTTCCGCGAATTCGGAAAGACGGATTAGAGAAGGCAGACGTCTTGTGCAGCTTTCAATAGAACATATTGAAAGTTGTAAACTATAATCTTTTAACCGTTGTAAAAAATTATGTTATATATTAATTGCGATAAAATTGTTATAATGTTTGAAGTTTTATTGGACGAAAAGTCGTAATAATAGAAAGTCGTAATAATAACAGAAAGAAATATTTCGGTAAGCAGAATCTTAGGAATCTAATAATTTCTTTTTCTTTTTTTATTCTCTTGTTTGTTTAATATATTCTTGACTGATATATGTGAAAAAAAAAATCGCTACTTATTCTGAAGAGATATACTTTTAAGAGAGAAAAAAATATAGGTACACAGTTTGTTATAATGATATTTTAATGAAAGCTGATAGTCCGTCCGTCTAGTCGATCAATGATTACAATAAAAAAAATATATATTTTCTATGTTTTATATATTTTATATAGTTTTTTTCTTAATAAACTGATATACTTTATTTCGAGTCCCCTTAAGAAAATAAAAATTCGAGAGGAAGTCTAAAGAAAATAAAATTACATCTCCGCGGAGCAAAGAAACTGAGGCACCTGTTAAATTCCCGCTGAGGAAAAGTCGAGTCGACGTTCATCGAGGAAAATACGTATCGTATTTTCCAGCATTTTAACCGTAGAAATCGCACGGTTTGCGAGAAGGTATATAGCAATGATGGCTGACGTTTCGTGCCGGCGATTTCTCCTTTCCTTTTTCTCTATCTCTCCTTTTTTTTTTTCTTTTTTCTTTTTTCCTTTTCGTTCCTTTCTCTTCGCGGTCGCAACCTCGCTCCCGGCCCTCGAAGGAAGGAAGACCCTGTACACTTTGCAACAAGGTATCGGCGAATTCGCCGGCACGTGACACTCTCCCACATGCATCATGACGTAAAAGGGCTCCTATCCGTTTACGTTGTCAGGCGGGCGCAGTGTTGCTCTGATCAATAAATTGCGCCGGCCGACGGACGGATACTATCCGTATCGATTCGCATCGCCGCGATATTAAGCGCGGGAAATAAATCGCGCGAGGCGAGATCGCAACGGTCGGCGATAGGTCGATAGGTCGTCGGTACGGCGTAGCGGCGGAATCGGCGGGATTTTGTCGATTGGTCGGAGCTCGACGTGGGAGGCACCCCTGACGAAGGACCACCACGAGGTTCTACGAATTTTTCATCCTACGAATTTTTAACGAGCTGGCAAATGAATCAACACGTACAGAATTACACGCTCGTGACGGGAACTTATTCCCACGAGGTATCTAAATAATCTCCTGTTTTTTTTTTCTTTTCTTTTCATTTGAACTTAACTTTTACTCCCCCCCCCCTCCCCCAGAGCGGAAACTTAATAAGAGTTTCTCAGTGGATTTAATTTGGCTCTTGAACTTTCTGTTTTTAAAACAGCCTTTATAACATAGGGGAAGAAGGAGTAAGATGGCGTTTTTGTCGATTTATATCCTGATTTTCATGGTGATGTAAAAATAATGATTAATTTTTTTTATTAACTAAAATTTTGACTTATCGTTTGTAATAAATTTAAATGAAATAATGTAAAATAATACTTATGAACAGAAAATATCATTTATAATAATATAACTTTAAGAAAATAAAAACTAAACAAGAAGAAAAATAACAATTATTTATAATTACATAACTTAAACTAGAAACAGAAACAGAAACAGAATAAAAATAATTATAATTATATAATTTTTTATGACATTTGTTATCTTACCTCATAGTCACTATATTTATTTATCCATTTAGCAAAATGTTACAATGAAAAATGGAAAATAATACGTTATTATATGTATTTTTAAATATATTATTTTAGTAGTAGTTCTAGAGAAAGATCTGAAAATATATTTATTATAATTGTAATTCTTTCTGAAAGAATACCACAAAATTACATACGGATGTACTCAAAATATATTTCTTATTATATTATTTCTTGTCGTTGATAGATTAAAATCAAATTATAATAGATTATTTATTATCATTAAAAACCTCTTTTAAATTTGGCATTGACTCGTTACCTGTTATTAGCCTGAGAAATATTAGCAAATCGTCATCTTATTCACTTCATCATCTTACCCCCTCTTTCTTCTATATTTATAGGAAGTGCTCCTGTTCTATCTTTATAAAGAGCGATTTATGATGTGAGCGATTTCTTAATAACACGTCGACGTATTAAATTATCTACTCTTAACGTACTTTAGAGAAAGATTCGAATATACCTGCTATGATGATATTCCTACGAAGATTTACTCTAATTTTCCAAACGTATTCCCGATAATTTAATACCTCACCGCGTCCCAAAGGCGCACATTAAGCGCGAGCCTCTTGACACACACACACACGTATCCATACACATTCCATTTTCGGCATTATAAATTTAACTAAGATAAAGTTCAATCTTAATCAAAGTGGAAGTGGGTCACCTCTATCCCAGCGTCGGTCGTCCGCCCTTTCTGGAATTTTCCGCCTGGCTCCCCGCCGGACGTTGTAATCCCCCCGCTCGCTCCAACCCACGTCGCTCGCTCGAGCGAGCGCCCAGCATCGTCCGTCTTTGATAGGCGGCGCTCTCCGTATTATCTCGCCGCGGATTATGGAACGTGCCACGCATATTGCCGAGCGTCCAAGAACTCGGTCGGCCCTCGGATCGGTTTTCGAGCGCGGCGCATCGCGAAGCGACCGGCGGCGATGCCGCGGCGGGCAGCGCTGGAAAACGCTATTTCACGCTAAATTACGAGCCTGTCCTGGCCACAACCGCGCGAGCGCTCTCCAGCCGGACATTTGTATGCAATAGACACATCCGGGGATAGATGGACCGTCCCTGGCGAGAGAGAGAGAGAGAGAGAGAGAGAGAGAGAGAGAGAGAGAGCGCTTTTTGACTCGCCACTTTCGCGCAGCGACGCGCCTTTCGATCCTCCCTTTCCTCTCCCTCCTCCTCCCCCTCCCCCAGGAACTGGGTAAACCAGACCGCGAAACTGGGCCAGAACTGTAACGTGAACTCCCCTGCATCATATGAACATCTCAAATGGCATTTAGCAAATGTCTGCTTAAAATTGATTACATGCGCATTCAGAATCGGTCGGGCTAAAGTTAAACCGCGCGCGCAGGCGTTCCTTTTAAAATATTTGCGCGCTGCTTCGTGTATTTGTAATTACATTCGCAATTCTGGAATGCGAAGAATTATCTTAATTATCGATTATCGATATTTTATCCGCGAGACGAAACTCTAACGATATGTCCCTAGTGTTCCTAGAGTTTCCTTTTTTTTTTTCCTACGTCCTCCTTGAATTACCTTGATGTAAGACATAGACATTAACTCGTCGTAAAATGTAATGTGATGACGTCTATTTACAGCCCTGATATATCATTTATCGTTCGGTAAAAAGTGAAACTCTATTTTCTAGGACTTTTCGTCTCGATGTCTCTCGTTTCGAATTCAACTGCATATTTTTTTTTTTTTTTTTTTTTTTAACGATTTTACATTCGCGGTCCGGTTTTATTCCAACATTTTATTCCGCGCCATCGAGAAAAACCGCATTACGTTGAATTATTTTTTCACGGTTTTTCTTGTTTGTCTCGTCGCGCTATTAATTTTTCTCAATTTTCTAATTTAATCTCGATTCGCGTATTGACTTGTCCCACTCGATATCCGAAGATGAAAGGGTGTCAATCTGGTGCTTCTGCGGAACGCACGTTACATACACACGATAGTCGTGTACCCACAAATGTAACGCGGTGAAGAAACAGAGAGAGGATGAAACAGGCTAATAGGGTGAAGTAAGGCACGAGGAGAGGCGAGAGAGGGTGAGCTCTCGCGGCGTAGGGACGGGAGGAGGGGGAAGGGAGGAGGGTGGGAGGGGGAGTGATTTAATCAAGCCGTCTGCATTCGATTATCGGTCCGCAGTTACGCGGATCGTTACGTCGTTTCTCCGTGCAGAACGCGATTCGCCTTGCGTTAATTTCGCGCTCGTGCACTCGCTCTGGTCCGCCGGGCTCATTCACGTTTAAGACGCGATCACGTAGCAGTGGCGGATATAGCATCCGCGGTGAAGTGGCGGGTAAACGTCGGGACTCAAAAACGCGAACGGGTCTGAAGAGAGAAGTTTTTAAGAGGAGCCGCAGGAAGAGAACGTAATTGTGTAACTGAAAAAGTCAAGAAGTATCTGTAATTTGTAACATAATTGTGAAAGATTAAGAATTTTGATACGCAAAACGTGTTTTTATAATGAAAGTTTTGATCATAAATCAAAAAAATATTATCTTATAAATTATTATTTTCAAAGAAGAATAAAAGGCAAAACAATGCGATAATGCTACATTTCATGGAGCCTTGCTATCACCATGTTATTAGCCTCACGAACAGTTGTTGGTTAACGTTTTCGTACTTTATAGTACTAATAGCATCTTCTCAAGCACACCCTTTTGAATTTTGACGATTTCGACGATTTTGATATGGTTATAATTTTTCGAAATGTCTCATTTTTCATATGTTGGAATTACGATCTTTCGGAATATTGTTTAATTTCTGAGATTTCGGAGTTGTGGCTCTTCAAGACATTGTTATAAATTTTGAGATTGAACATGACTTTTTTAGAAAAATATATTATTTTTGTAAATTTTAATGCATTTTCCTCCGGGCATATCTACCAACATTTTCGAAATTATAATTTTTATTTAATTAACAACAACGAGAAACATGGCCAATTCCTCGGCAAACGGGGTCTTGGTTGCTAAATCTTTTATAAATTCAAATAATTATATTACCAACTTATATTAATTTAAAATTGGAAAGGGATTTTAGTCGATACCAAGATATTTGATTATCGAATTATAGAATCACTACGTTGAAAGTCTGCTAAACTAAGTGGCACGTAGTAGTTGGTAATATAATTGAATTTATTTCATATAAAAGAGATTTAGCAATCAAGACCTTGCTCTTGTACTCGGCTTATATCAATATATAATTTTTTTTTAAATTATAATATATCAACTTTTTAAAATTTTTTCTAAATTTCTTGAAACTTTATATTTCTTTTAATGTGAAATATATTGACATTGAAAATAATTTACCATAGACGTCACAATTCTAGGTATAATTTATTCATCAAATTAGCTTTAGTCCTTAAGTAATAAACGTTATTATCACATCATTTTATCTGATATCTTGCGATTAATTCTTCCATATATGTATCATAACACTGCAATAGATTTTATTAAAGTTTTACATCAAAGTAACACGTTATCGTTCCACCAACTCGATCAAACTTTTATTAAGAGCAGACTGATTTTCAACAGCTCGAAGAATATGGCTACATATTTGAGTGGTTCTTTTAGATATTTAAAGCTTCTGCTGATTCATTAAAGCCATTTTGAATTATGAATCAAAAGAAAAAACACATAATGAATTCTAATGAAATACATTAAAATAGAAATATTTTTTTATAAAGTAATGTTTGTAAAAAATTAATAGGACATAAGATGTACCGAAGACTCTTCTTTTGTTTCGAAATCAGTAAATAATTATATATCTAGAAATTAATCAACAAAGTATTTAAAGAGTCAGCAAAATTCTTAATTTTTGAAATTGTTGATGTTTTGTCATTTCTTTGTCATAAAAATCTTCGAGGTTCAAACCGCTTGAAATTTTATCTACCATTTTTAATATCAGTAACCTAATTTGCTTTAAATTCATTATTTTAAGTAACTTCCATAATTATCACAATGCCATTTAACAATCGCCAATTTATCGTGTTTCTAGACACCGCGTATCGGTCAGATTAGGTTAGATTCTGTCAATATTTTATCTGGATGACTTAATGGAACCATAGAGGCTTACACGGACGACGACGTGGCTGTTAGGCGAGCACAAATTGGCCGATTTCCGATAAATATCGACGAGGGCGTAAAGCTGCAAGAGCTTTACGAGATTAATAGTCTTGCTCCGTCGTCATGACGAGGAAACGAGTCGCCGCCATCTTGGAAATCGTCAATATGTCCTACGATCTCCGCTATCGCGTAGTGAACCTAACTGAATGTAACCTAACCTGGCCTCTTACGAAATTAACTTACCCCACCGTGGGGTGCAATTAAATCGTTACAGCAGCCTCGTCACGAGGATCAGCTCTCGAAAATGGCGACCGCTTTGAAGGCGCTCACGGCAATTCGCCGAATTTAGGAGCGCTCAAGTCGCCGTGATTCGATTATGCGATATTAATTGCGAACCTAAGTGAGCATGTTCAAGCACCCTTTACTTTCCGACTAATGGAACTTGTCTTTCACTCTTTGAAAACGTTAACTCATCCACTTTGCGTTCACGCTTAGGTTAAGTTAGGCGACGCAGCCGTGAAACATGAAGCTTCTCTCAAGTTATCTCATCTATAAACTTGGATTTGAATTTTGTGTAGGCTTTGAAGAAATTTGTTTTCATTATTTTTAAGTATCAGCTTTAATTGAAAATATAATTATCATATTTGTCTTATCTTTCTTTTTCTAATCTCATACCAATGTTTTAGAGATTTAGAAATATTAGAAATATTTCACTAATGTGGAATTGAAATATCTCAAAAATATTTCTACAGCAACTCTGAAACAGCTTTATTATAGCAAAATATCCATGATTCTTATCCTTGAAAACTTAAAAAAATAATATTTCAGAAAAGTTGCAAATCTTTTAGTTACTTTTTTATAAGATTTCAAACGAGAAGATTTGTGAACATTTTATAATATTTTATAATATTTATAAGATATCTTAATTCTATTAGAAAAAACATTTCTGGGATTTCTCTGAAATGTTTTTGTGCTCTACGGAGCTTCTTTGCTGTAAAGACACAATCACGTTTTGTATCAGATAAAAGATATAATTATAGTATTTTTCTGTTTTAGTTATAGTGATTCTGATCATGAAGAACCCGACAAATTTTATACCCAATATATACGAGAAATGAACGCCTTCTAGCAGCAGTTCTGCAATATTTTCAAATTTACTGCATATGAAAGGTTTTAGAAACTATTGCAACATTTCACATTGCAAAATCCTTTCAGAATTGTTACACCTTGTAAAATGTGAAATGTAGAGGTGATTTTAAAACCTTTCTGAAAGCTTTTGCAATAATCGGGATGTAATCACTTAATTCATTCTGTGTAGAGCTCTAAAATTCTAATAAAAGAAGCGATATCGGTGTCGCAATTTTTGATTGGTAATACCGCTTATCTAATTGAAGCAGCCATATTGTGATCACAGCTGTTTGCACAGCTGACATTTATATTTAGATACAAGAAATCGAATAAAGAAAGAAAAATTTGAAATTAGATTAAAATATTATAATTATTGTTGTAAATAGACAATCACATAATTATAATCATTCATTTAATTTATATCGTTTCTTATTTTCTTACTTCACGCTGACGGAGTTTGATGATATTGGAGCAATGCAAACAGCTGTGGTCACAACATGGCTGCTTCAATTAGATAAGGGTATTGGAACAATGGGGATCCGCAACTATATTGGAAGTGATAGTGGGGATTCAACGTAGCTTCTCTCTCTCTCTCTATATAGGACTCTAATTCTGTGGATTATTTTGGATATGATGGATATATGTGAGAGTTGGAAAAAATGGTTAGATACATTGAGATTGTTGTGTTATCCGGAACCTAACCCTAAATCAACGTGATCCTAACCTAATCCGAACTGAGTCACCGGCAGACATTCGTGTGTTTAAAGCAATGGCCGCGGGTAACAGGGATGCGCAGCCTATGTATCATAATTCCGACAGTCCTAGGGGTTAGTTAGCAGTTTGTTTGTATCCGAATATCCGGCCGGCCGGATGCCGCATGCCGCATGCGGCGTCGCCGGATGCGGCGAGGCGCACAGAGACGCATACTAACGGCGCGGGCGAATAGTTTGGGTGCATCGCGCTTTTCCGAAATGGGGTCGAAACTTCTTTGTGCGCCCTTTCGTCGTATCTGAGTTTCTCAAATCAAGAGAACCGCGAAGAGTATAGAATGCCCTGATAAAATCGAGGACGTCGAGCGAATCAATAAGAGCGGTTTTGATTCTCTCGCGGGACTCGAAATTTCTGACGGTTCGCTCGTACGAAGAGCGATGGATCCTTTGTGCGTTTCCATTGTTAGTGGAACAATTTTCGTATTTATTAAAAAATAAGTTTGGCACAAACTATATCGGTTTTATTTTTAATCATCATTCGTGTTGACGGTTTTGGAAATAAAAAAAAAAATCGTACGAGCAATTGGGAGGTAAATATATCTTTATATATTATTGTTATGGGTATACGCGAGGAGGATAATGTGTTCTCGAAATTAATAAGACTTTGCTGCTGCACGGAGACTCATTTATCTCGCAAGTAGGAGCAGACGTAATTAAAAAATACATCTCCCAGGTTGATCTCCCGCGCGCAAACTTCTCGTTTAGACCTCATGAAACGCGGAACTTGACGACATTGATTTCACGTGATATTTTTCGACACATTTCAGAGGATATACCATAATACATATAATTGTATACCTATATTCGGAGTACTCTGCTGATATCATAAAACATCCATAAGCGTAAAATGTTCAACGAAATAACAATAATTCAGATGGCACCGAGCGTCGAGCATTCGGACGTCGCGTTCATCAATTTTAATCAACAATGGTCAATAAGTGCCAATGTACGCCTTTTTTCATATGCGCATTTTTCACATTTTCGATTAATAGACAGTTGTTTAATTTTGCGTTTTTCGCGCGTCAATGCTGATTGAATTACCCCATCCGGGCGTCCCAATGCACACTGTCTCCATTTCCTCTCTCTCGCCGTTCCAACTCAACGACCTGTGACCTTCCGCCATCCACCATCCACTATCCGCCGGCTTCTTTCATTCGATGCCCTCGATGTCTACACACTCCCGTGCACTTCGATGCCGCTCTACAGCGCGTTTCAAACTCCGTTGAATTTAGCTAATTAACTTAATTAATCGAATGTGTGATGGAAGTAATAAAAATTGCGATACTTTTAAGGCACTTCTAATGAAATTTGTATTAATTAAAATTTTACACGGCATACATTTATAATTGCTATTTATTACTATTTACGTATACAAAAAAAAAAAATAACAATTCTTTATATCAATCTAAATAAGAATTAATTAAAAATTTAATTTACATTATATTATTAATTACTATTTAAATTATTCTAAATTACCATTTATTATTATTAGTTAAACTAATTATCGTTTAACATTAAATATTAAAAAAATTATGAATTATCGACAACTTTATATTTTTTTTAGACAAATTATGTTTTCAGAATAACAACATTTTCAAGTTGATCCGAAAAAATTCGTGTGTTAGATAAGTAGTTTTTACAATCACCTCGGAGCGAGAAATGGAAAGACACCGTCGAAAAAATATTTTCGCATTAAATACGAACGCGCGGGGATGAAACGTGGCACAATAAAAATGGCGGAGAGGTATATCACGGTAATGCAGGCTACTCGTAATTCACGGCGACGCGGGGGACCGCGGCAACGCGAGGCGTATATTAAAGTGATCTTCATTTTTCGTTACGATTCATTATATCCTCTTAACGTTAAGGGGCATCATTAATCATCGGGCACTATTAAATACCACCGAAGATAAGACAGCGAATTAAATTTCTAAGACAAACGTGTGCAAACGTGTAATGCGCACGCATTACTCATACATTTATATGTCGATTTGAGCGCATACAAACCTCCCCCCCACCTCCCCTCCCCCCTCTCCACACATGCATCTATAAATATTATAATTTATATTCACCGTAGACGTAATCTGAATTTCAGATGAGGAGTCCGGGGTCTACACTGGGAAACCTTTGCCCACTTATAGACCGACCTCGCAGCTGGTGCCCCTGGGTGGCACAGCGAGGCTTTTCTGCGAGGCTTATCTCGGCAAGGTCGATCTGCCCGATGCTAAGAATTCTGTCACTTGGTCGAAAAGTGACAGCAACATGACGCTACCCAGTCACGGCAGGATAGCGCAGCACAGGGTGTCCCGGTAAGTCGAAGATTTCGCGAAGCATATATTTTTATTCCGCTTACCATATATATAGTGGTGAGATAATTTTAAGAAAACACTGACGTTGAAAGAAAATCGATATGTATGATATATCTAAAAATAGAAAGTGATCTGTTCAAGAAATTAAATGAAAAAAGTACAGAAAAAAACCGAAGCTACGCGCAAAGAAAAATAATTTAACTGTAACTTTAGAAATTGTTAATCGGTTTATGTGCGTTGGAAAAACGAACGTCTCGGTCGATATTAAAATTAAGACACAAAATAATGTATAAAGGCACTAAAAAATAAACTTTTGAAACATTGGAGAACCATTATAATGGCGCTGTTCTATTTTTGATGTAATAAATAATTTCTACGTCTGTCTCTCCATACTCTGGCCGATTTATCAATATGTTATTACTGGCTAGTTATATCCACTCTCAAATAGAAACTTGTAAATGAACTGCTTTACTTGCTAATTTTATTATTTATTAACGTATATCATGTACATGATGTATCTTATTTAGTTTATCAATTTATTCTACACGGTTGTCATATCAAAATATAAGAAGGTATAAATATTATATTTATGTCGTCTGTCTCGCTTTTACCAATGTTGATAGAAGTGAGAGAGGGAGCACTCAGTGGGCACTTGTGCGCCAATCGAATTCGCTATTATTAAAATTCGCTATTATACAAAAAAAATAACCTTCAATTTAATTATATGTTTTAAATCATTCTTCTTTTTCTCGAATCTGATGAATAAGAAATAAAAACAACAAATGTAGAAAACATAGAAAAAAATAAAAATAATATTGAGATACTATAGAAACTTCTTGTTATTTTGCATTTATTATGCATTTCTGCACTATTGTAAATTACAGCAAATTCTAATTACACATAAAGAACAAGAATCTATTTTTTTAAATATATTATTTATAATTGTCGAAATTTGCCATCATATTTGAATTCAACGACCCAAAAGCATTTTATCTCTTGGTAAAAATTTATCTATTTTTTTTATTATGAAACTGGCATATTAGGTCTATTATTTTAAATTAAAAAATTTTTATATTAAATTCAGATTAAACAAAGTCAAATCCTCTTATAATAAAGTTCTTATAAAAATATTAATTACAATAAGCTGTTAAAATAAATAATGTAGCATAATGTCAAAATATGTATTTAAAATGTATTGTTTTCAGATTTAAAAAATTTTTTTATATTTTAATTACTATTTTAACTTGTCTATCTAATTTAGATTGTATAATTTTATATAATTTTTATATAATTTTTATTTTCCCAAATTGAAGTTTAGGATTCAATCACATTTGAAATTTATGACATAAATTAACAATACAAAGTTGAGAACGTGTACAAGTAGCCTAATAAAATATTAATAAAGAAATTAATCAAAAGTTAATAAAAATGTTTAATTATATTTTAAATGTATACATCTGAAAAGCCACTATTGATCTTCAGAAATATCCGTACCCTAAGAACTTTAAAACTAAAACTAAAACTTTTTATTGCATATCTTGTATATGTATGTCACTTTTTGCTAAGATTGCATAATCAATACAACCGTGAACGTTCGGCCGGTTGTTGCATTCTATTCTTCTGGTCTTTTCATCCCCCTCCCCCCCTCCTGCATCGGACGCTGCGTCGCGTCTGTGTCGTCGCGCGCGTGAGCCACTCTGTTCCTCTGTAACTCAATTTTTCCCGTCACGGCGCGGGGTAAACAGGGTGAAACCACTGACTCGGCAACATAGGTCGTCGATGAGGCCTCCCCGCCGCTGCCTATGGCAGCACCCCGGCATTACAGCGAAATTACTCCCTGTATTCGTTCGAGATACACGGTGGACGACGCGTGCGAGAGCGGACGATTCGCCGCCGAGCGCAATTTTATTCCGCCGGATAATTGGATCCTCGGGGCCGCAGACTCCGAGGCGTCGTTTCTCGGCCCCCGGACCCCTCTTGCTTGGCTCTTCCCCCTCCCCCCTCCCTCCCCCTTCCTCTTGTGTCTTAGAATTGTACGATTCCTAGGAGCAATTAGCCGATGTCCGAGATCGTTGCGAAGAAACCTCGTCGATTTGGAGATTTTAATTTTAATTGTATTCTGCGTTGACTCCGTTATTTTGATTTCCTTCACACTTTCTGGAAGAAATAACGGATTTAAAAAAATTTTTTTTTTTTTAAGTAAAGAGGTAATACAGGACAGGAAAGGAATAAAAAATGAGCAGAATATTTTTTTGAATATATTTTGAAAATAATTTTTTTTTAATAAATCTTTGTATACTTTGACAATGAGCAAATAAAATGAAACAAATTTTAAATAATCTGATAAATAATTATTTAACTTTAGATTGCTCAATACCATGAAATATAATATAATATTATATACATTTTTTAAGAACAATTTCTGCTTAAAAATATTAGAACAAGAAGAAAAAACGAACAGAATATTTTTTTAAGTTATTATAAGTTATTATTAAGTTATTTTAAAAATAATCTCTCTCCTCAGAATAAAACTGCTCGTATATTTAATCTTGATAAAGCGACGAGCAAGTAAAACAAATTAAAAAGTGAAAAAGTGAGACAAATTAAATAATTCGATAAATTAAATATTTCGATAAATAATTACTTTAGCTTGCCCGATATTATGAAATTTCTAAGAGTAATCTTCTTTTTTTTTTTTTGAAATAAAACTTTATATTTAGCCCCGATGCATCGAGCAACAGGCGAAACAAAATGAGGAAAATAAGTCATGATATGTACTTTAGATGTCGCGTTAAAAATATAAAAACACACCCGTCTGGATCCGAAACGAGTGCCGTTGATCGTTTTGGAACCCGCAAGGACAATAAGAATCCGTCGTTGTAACGTGTTATCCTGCGGTGGATTGTGTTGGGTAGCGTAATGGACTCCCCGAAGAATACGCGTTTCGTGAAACGAGCGCATTCGTCTCTCCAGAAAAGAGAGAGAGAGAGAGAGAGAGAGAGAGAGAGAGAGGAGAGAGAGAGAGAGAGAGGGGGAGAGAGAGAGAGAGAGAGAGAGAGAGAGAGAGAGAGAGAGAGGGGGAGAGAGGGAGAGAGAGAGGGAGAGAGAGGGAGAGAGAGAGAGAGAGACCATCCCGAATTCCCCGAGCGCGAACGAGCCGCGGCGCGTCTCTTAATTAGTGGTCGGATTCGCTGGCTGTATATACATCTCACCCCCGCGTGCGTTGCCCGAACGTCGTTGTTCGTGTAAACTAGACTTTACATCAGCGGCGAGCTGGTGGTGGTTCGTTCACCGGCACGGGGAAATTGAGTTAAGCCGGAAAGAGCCGGAAAGGGGAGCCGGCTCTCGGAGGGTGAGGGGACAGAGTGAGAGATTTATCTTAACAAATAACCCTTCAAGCAAGCGACGTCGTGCGCTCTTTTAAAAATAAGTGCGAGAATGTGGAGTGCGGAACGGCGGAACTCCATTATCCCGGGCTGCTTCCCGGGGAGAATAACACATAATGAAAGATATATAAAAATCGACGGACGCTCCCGGGGGGCACATTGTGCACGTGTAAAAAAAGAAAGAGGAAAAATCGCGGAGATGCACAGAAAAAAATATATTCTATATGCTGCAAGCTGACGATAAACTCCTTATCAATCCGTCATGACCTGCAACGCAAAACTATTTTTTTTCCGCGTGAAATAAGGGAAATGAAATGTTGTGCTGTCACTCGGTATTCACGTAAACAGAAACGGAGGTTCAAGATCGTCAGGTTCAAAAGAGTCTAATGTTTAAAAAAAAAAAAAAATGTGCATTAACAAAGAAGAGAATTTTCGGGAGATGTGATGTTTTTAAGCTTTCAGCTCGTTCCAGCGCGAAAAACGGGGGAACGAATGAAAAGTGGAAAATTATGTATATTATAAGAGCGAAATAAAAAACGAAATAAAAGATTAGTTTTTTTATTATCAATTTAATGTACTTTATTTTCCATTGCGCCTATTCTCTTATTTCTCGATTCTGTACTTTAGGTGGACCAAAGTAAAGCGTTGCATGTATATTTATTATGGAAAAAAAAAAATTCGTCTAGACTCGTTTAGAGATATCCGGTTTGACAGGATCGAACAACGGCGACCCGTTCCAGGATTAATTCCATTCGCGTCGCGTTCGGGATCGAAATTTCACATTCTTGAGGAACTTGACGGAATTGACGACGCCCATTGTCTTGAGATAAGGACTCGAATTAACTTACAAGGAGGATGGGTACACATCTGGAAAGCGGAAACGGGGGTGCGTCCGGGACCGAAGGGGCGGGGGAGGACGAGAAGGATTCGCGAATTTCGAGGACTCGCGCGCACAAGAGGTCGGATTATTAAATTTAATTAACACCCGTGAAACGGCGTTCTCTTGTCGACGACGCAGCCGTTGGAACAAAGCTGCACTCGAGAGCGCGATAGGAACGTCGTGACGATGAGCGCGTTAGCGCTGATTTTTTTCATATCGTTATATAAATATTTATACTCACCGATAGGACGGAAAAAGAATGGGTTTCGAAACAAAAGACGATAAAATCGAAATTAATAAAATTTTTATTAATGCTCGTGTGCAATGTGAGATATAGAGGAAAGACCAACTAAGGCGCAAACAATAGGTATTAAAAATAAATGTGACTGACTTTATGAACATAAAGTATCAAATAACTGAAAACGTTTCAGACTACACAGAATTTTCTTCAGCAGTAAAAACTGACAGTTTAACAAATTAAAAAAATGAGACATGATACAATAAATTGACAATTTAGAATCATAAATGTTGACATAATTTTCATTATACAAATAAAAATGATTGAAAGATTACATAAAGACCAACATCAAGTCCAATAAAAGCTAATAGAAATCGATAAAATTTATGATTACTTTTAGAAATAAAATTTCCGATGAAGAGAAATACGAATTTAGCTACTCGTCGCCAGAAGATAACTTTCTTCTTTTTTTATCGTAAATTATCGTTATATATCGAATATTTTTTTGCTCGGTGGGCAAATTATTGCGGTCGCACGGCGGTTCTTTCGCGGCGCCGTCGGCGGAGAGGGGGGGGGGCCGAGGGAAAGAGAGAGGAACAGTGGTTTTTGCGCGCGATAATTCGAAATTCCATCTGCGTAATCGCGCGTTTGTCGCAGATGCGCTCGGTATCGCGTTTCTCACGAAGGTGGTCGGGCAAACGTACGTCTCACGGGGAGAAATTTCGAAATTGTCCCGCAAACCAGTCCTCCAATTAGTGGCCACGTCCGGTGTCCCGAATCGTTCCCCCCTCCTCCGTCCCGTTCATCCCCCGTTTCTGCTGCCATTGCTGCGCCGAGGTGCAACGTGCAGGTGGATGTAACCGGAGACGGCCGAAGGCAACATTGCGACGTTTATGACAGCCGAATGGAGCGACACGCATATGCATGTTGCATGACCGCGCCATATGGAGACAATGTAGCATGATTAAACAGTCACGCGATGCAAACTGTACGCAGCCTCGTACGTACGTACGTATTAGCGGGATGGAAGTTAGCTGCAACCGAGACAAGGAGACCAGCTGACTGCTGTGTTTGTTGAGACGAGTCGCGCGTCTTCAAACACGACTGCGAGCTTTACCTTATAGATTTTACGACGACGAGGAGGTGGCGCAGAAAACGGAGGAAATTAAACGTAAAGTAAAACCGATTGTGAAAAGGGAGGGCGAGGAAGGGGGCGCGAGTAAAGATAAGAGGATATCGAGAAGCGGGAAAGGGAGGGAACTCCAACGAGATACGGAGGGTTTAAATAATAATTGAATAATAATGAACGGGAGGGCAAACGATTTTATTCGATTCTTTCCGAGAGGAATCGGAATATATCGGAGATTAGTTTTACCCTGATTGTAGATAGTCCGATTGGTCTCGTGGCCGTCTTACTGCTCGTACATCTCCTTCAATCGGAGTAGAGGAAAATTCTCCCGGGAACGAGACTGATTGCTAATTTGTCCCCCGATTTAATCGCGCCGTCAGTTAGCGAGACGAGCGAGGCGAGTATTTACATTTTCTTCCTGCGATTATACGACGGACGTGACGTCGGAAGGACCCGCGCGCGCAAAAAGGATTATTC
This sequence comes from Pogonomyrmex californicus, assembly GCA_024349325.1. Lineage (NCBI taxonomy): Eukaryota > Metazoa > Arthropoda > Insecta > Hymenoptera > Formicidae > Pogonomyrmex > Pogonomyrmex californicus. The sequence goes on along the minus strand of JAECZD010000018.1, from coordinate 707,709 downwards.
GCGCGAAATAATGAATCGCAGCCCTTCGACTGATGAAATCGTTTTGCTATTAAAGTTCTCTCCTCGGAGGATTAAAGCTGGTCGACGCAGCAGATCGACTCGACTGCAAAACGACGGATTTTAAGCACTCCGAATTTTGCGAATTAAATTTCCACAAAGTAGACTACATAATTTTTCACGAGGTAAATCTGTTCCGAAAATGTGTTATTATTTAGTTGTGTTATAATTTCGTTATACTTGCTAGAGCGAAAGTAATCGGAGATCTAAAAATTTTTATAAAAATTGCAGAAATATTGAGTAGCGAATATTTTTTTTTTGTTTAAGTCCGATTATTTGGATATTCCATTTGGTTGTTGTTAAAAAAAGTAGAACGATCGATGAAGTCTGTGAATAAATGATTTGACAATTTGTAGAAGGTCTGCCTAAGTTTGGAAGCAAAAATTGCAATACTCGATATTCGATGTGCACCTTTTATGAATATTCTTGAAAGTCGAGCTCTGAGTTCTGATAGCCTATCAAAAAAGTCATGAAGAGAGTACGGAAAGAGAATACAGTTAGTTTTTCGAAGAGGATAATGAAACATCAAATGTATTTCGAGAATTTAATGAAACATCTACTTATGAACGTTTCGCAATTGGAAAGTTTCCCTCGTGCGATTCGATGTCGAGAACGTGAAATTTGACGAGCGAACGACGTGCGTGTTGAAAGGAGGTCCAGCTTCCTTCGGCAGTAAGAGGGGTGGAGGGAGTGAGTTGTAAAAAAAGACGAAGGAAAGTAAATCGCCGAGTTCCCGTCGTTTCAATTGACATCCCGCCGATCGGTCTGTTCCGCGAAAGCGTTTTCGCCCCGCCGCGCCGTCGGGCCCCGGCGGGCCCCGTCAGGCCCCGCCGGGCCCCGCCGACGACAGCGGGGACCCCTCGACCGCGCCACGCCTCCGGAGTCCGTCGATTAACCTTTTTTTGCGGAGTCCCACTGCACCGCGCATTATACACGTAATAACAGCGGAACAAACTCCGCGGCCAGGTGAGGCCCCGATTGAGAAAGAGAGAGGGGAGTGCGGATAGACGAGAGAGGGAAAGAGAAATGGTGAAACGGATTATTTCGCGTCGCGGGGGGACGGGCACGAGCTCTCGTGATTCTTCGCATCGGGGCATCAGGCCCGGATTGCATGACTGTCTGTTTCGTGACGCCATCATTGTTACGTTTTCAAGCAGAACTCCCCTTCGTTTGCTCCCGACAAATCACCCCTTTTTTTATCATTCGAATTGTGGAATCGAATTGTGTTTTTCGCTCTTGTGGAAAAAAAAAATACTTGAACATTGAAAACTCAAAACTTCCCGATCTATGATTCACAGCAATGTGGGAACGATCACCCTTTGGATTTAATCCCGAGTTACCGGTAAATTTAATTAAGGCCGCCGCTACCCCTCTCGCATCGCGCGGTAACATCACGGTGCGTGTCTGTTGACGCATGCATAATAACGTCAACAAGTAGCGTAAGTACGCTCCTCCAAGTCATTTCTAACATTTCATCCCGAGCGATCCATTCCTGCAACGACAATGATGACGACGATGGCGACGGTGGCGGTGGCGGCGGCGGCGGCGGCGGTAGCGAAAACAACGAAGCGAACAGAGTTCGCGCGAGGCAAGAAACTCACGGGTATCTTCTCGTCTGTTTCTGCGGTCTCTTCTCGAGGTCCGTCATTACTCTAATGATACCCTCATGTCCCTTCCCTCACGTTCCCTCCCGCCTTTCCTTTTGATCGCTCCTTTTTCGTGGGCCGCGCCGGATGGCGCGCCGCCATTTTTAAGTGGTTGGCTGAGTTGTCTTACCAGCGCAAGGGTTACCAGGTAATGGCGATCGGCATGTTTGCGAACGACTCTGCGATTTTGTGAGTAGGGGGAGAGTGAGAGGGCAAGGGGACGATACGCGATGCGACGAAAGAATAATGCAGTCGACTTAAATGACGAATGTGAATCCGACAAGATGATGCTGCGTAATTCTACCGACAATCGGCGACTCTTTCTGACATCGAATAAGATTTTATACATACGGCTTAAATTATCTTGAACATTTGTCTTTAAAGGACAGATTAGGGTCGAAGGATATTTCGAATTTTCACATGATTTAAACGAGTTAAAATACTGTTGTATTGACTACCTTATTATACATAAATATTTTTTTGAATTGTTTTTAAAAATTTTAATTTAAAATTATTTAAAAACTACTCATCACTTTTAATCACTTCTAATTTATTATGAATATTTATAAGAAATTATAGTAATTTATAATTACCATAACTTTTAGTAAATCAAATTGAAACTTAGGATATAATCATATGCTTAAAATCCATTTTTTTGAATACATTTTATTAACTTATCATAATTTTCATCTTATAATCAATACAATTTTAAACTCAAATTAGATTTGATAAAAAAAGTAAATTTCTAAGGCGAATAAAAAAAAGATTTTTACATAAAATTTATTAAATAATACAAAAGAAAAATATAATTTGCTGTACACAGGAGAATTATCCTTCCTGAGATTTTTCAGATTCCAAGGAAGATCGATGGAAATAATCTAATAATAATTACTTTAAATATAAATAAGATATTAATAAAAAAAAAATATTTGAAGAAGTAAAGGAAAAATAATTTTAAGCAAGTAAAAATTAGATGTTCTTTCAGTGCATAAAGTAAAGTAAGAAAATAAAATATTTGGAGAGATCTTTTTCTTTCAAAAAATATTCACTTTTTCGGTCTCTTAAAATAGACATTCGGTACGTTATTTTTACGAGACAATCCCACATGACTTTTTGCAAGTTTTTTTTTTTTGCGAAATCACGGGAAACGAGTCCGAATGGTTTTCCAACTCACTTCGCTTCGATCACGCAATTCTTCAACGGTGGGAAGAAAACTGCTGACGCACTTCCAACGCTGTTACTCACGCTTGCAAAGTGAGAGGGAGAGGAAGAGTTCTCAGGGAGAAAGAGGAAAGCACGGGATGGTTACGGGATGGTGAAAAGTCCGAGAAATGTCGTCTGGCGCGACATCGATCTCTCGAAAGGTCGGAAAGGCGGTCGTATGTGTTCGCGTCGGCGAAAGAGCGCCACATAATGAAACCTTATGAGCGTAAGTGCCGTCTGCATTCGCGAGATGTGGCGTCTGAAAAATTTGCCGAATCGTCGCGGAGGAACGTTGGGTGGATATACGGGGTGTCCCGAGACACTTGCAGCGGGTCGCTGCAAGATTGAATTTTGAGGCGAATCTTACCGAGGCATCTCAGGGACATTTCCTTTGATTTTCGATTACCTGACGCGTGATTTATCGCGGAATTAAATTTTAGCCCGAGATGAGGATGCAATCGCGCGGGAAGACAAGAGTTCTTGCCTTGACGACTGATATATAAATAATAATCAAAATAAAAAAATAAAATTTAACTTAACATAGAAAAAGTAATTTTATCTTGCGAAATAGAAAGCTATTCGTACTTACGAAATATATATTTTTATTACTTTTAATTTGGAATTATTAAAATATATTCTCGATTCGGTTTTTGGTTATTTCTCGAACGACCGAAAGAACGATCGTTTTTTCTGAGACATCCGGTACGTAAATCGAGATATTCGTCGATTCGAGCTCACCGGGAAAGATTGAAAAATTCGACGAGCTGATTGCCCGAGAAAATTTTGACGAAAAACGTGGAAATCTGGACACCCTTCTCTTCTCATTGAATAGGCAGTTTACTTTTGTTCACAGAACTACTATTTTTTTTTTTTTTTTTTTTTTTTTTTTTTTTCCACAAGGTGAACGCATGGTGTATTTTAGAGAGTGTGCGATTTTGTACAATTGTGGAATGCATTCAACGGAACGCTATTATTAAATCGAACAAAAATGTTCGGGCTCTTTTACAAATATTACTTTAATTGGTAATATGATTGAAGATATCGCAACCTTTTTTAAAGGATAATCGATACTTTTTGCATGAAATCTATATATTTTTCCAACTTTTCATCTGAGTTATCATCTTTTGACACCTTAAATTCGGTTTCTCAAAAGTTATTTTCTGTTTATATTAACTCAACATCAATATTTTTTATACATCTTTTTATATCGCTGTATTTTTTTAAATTTATTCTCTTATTTTACTAAGATTTCTTTTAACGAAATAATTTAGTTAGTTTCCTTTAATCAAGAGTAAATTTGCTGAAAGAATTTATTTATATATAAATTTTTATAAAATTTTGTAAATAGGTTCCTACATAAATGTATTCTCATACGTGTATATTGATTCATTGCAATTCTTCCTTTTCATATTTTTAAATAAACAGATACTTTCGGAAAATGTATTTTTCTTCGCGATGTCAAATGTGATGATAAACTCGATCGGCATATATGCTAAGCACGTTTTAATAAATTGATACGCTACGACATACGAGGATAGCGTCTCGATAACAAGATGATATTTTCGAATAAACACGTATTATTAAGTATTTTCGTAAGTAAATCAGGACGGAAATCCTATCGGAAAATATATGTTCCATTTTCGTACCGACTCGGCAAATACGATAAGTTCCGCATAAATTGATATTAATCGCATCGCGGACTATATTGGCCAATGAACCGCCGTTGGATTATTGATGGCGATTCGATAACAAGACGTGGCACTTATACAGTACCGTCTGACGATTAAATTCACCTGTTAATCTCACCGTGATTTAATTTATCGAATTAACCGCCACGTGACATCTTGGAAATTTATACGTTTCCTCCATGAGGAATTTATGTCATCGGAGGAATTTTCCGACCGATTTTCTCGATATTGTGGAACTATCTCGGTCTCGACATTAAATAAATGTATGGGAAGAAGAAAATTGACGAATGTCGAATGATTCATAGGTTAAAATATATTATTTGACCACTTGATAGCATACTTATTATATAACGGTTAAAGAAAGTTGTGCATTTTTATTTATATTTTTATTTCATCTTTGTTTACTTACACTGTGTATATTTTATATATATATATATATATATATATGTGTGTATGTATATTTTTTTATAACGAAATATACGCATATGTTTAGTTCACATTATATGTTATATGTTTACATTTATATTTATTATATCGAGTACGGAAATACAAAAGCACGAGACTGATCCTATTTTATAAAAACTCGCAGAAATTCGCGGGAAATTCATTTCGTTCTTTAAATTCAGATTTTGATATTCGGGTATGTGGATATTCGTAAAGTTTATTTTTACCACATCTCTCTCTCTCTCTCTACGAGCCATAATACAGACGGGAACTCGATAGGAAACCGATAAGTATTTTTTGTCAGAATTTCATCGAAGGGGATGCACTGTGCGTCGGAGCGACGAAATCGCGTTTCATGGCTGGACGGTCGGCTTTTTCGCGGCTCGGCAAGCAACAGCTCTGCAATGCTGTTCTCTCGCCGATAACGATAAACCTCTTCTGAAAACGGCACTCTCAGAAGAAATTGCAAAATCCAACTTTAAGTTATTCCTGCGACATGGATCGAGAGTGATTGTTGAAAAAGAAACGACAGACCGAGAGCCAGTCGTTTCAAGTTTTCAATGGTGCCGATCACAATATTGCTAAAATCTTTTAATTGTAGCTGACATAATTTAAGATCAGGGTCTGCAGTTACAATCTTTTCACTTATACGATTAATTATTCGAAAGAGAGATTAATTTAATTGATATGATTTACAATTCCTAAATTTTCTAGGTAAGAAGATAATCTAGTAAGATCGAGAAATTTTGAGAAAGGAGATAGGAGAAAGACACAAGAACGTGAAGATGAATAAAATACATTCTAATAACAAACTAGAAATAATCTTATTTAAATAATATCTATAAATACTGATATATAAATCTAATCGGAATAATAATTAAAAATAACTCAAATAAATCTAGTATAAATACAAGTCGAGTAAATTGTAAATTAATAAAAAATCTAAAATCTAAAATATATAAAAAAAAAATCTAAATATAACTAAAAAATACGCGTGCGCGTCGTTGTAGATTTCCAAAAGCAAGATGGCGCTAAACGAAGCGCTTCGAGCTTCGAGACGCTTCTCGTGAAGAGACGAATCTTCAGCAGAGATAAAAATTTCGGATTTTCCCCCTATATTTTTATCAGACCATCAGATCCCTCCATCTCCCTTATATCTCTCCTTATATATACATACGATCGTGCTCGTCGCTGGAGAAAGTAATTATTTGGTTTTCATCTCGCGCTCGTACCAGCGTCAACAGTCGTGCATCCCCCGCGCAGCAGCCCCCGTTTCCCGGGAACAGAGTGCCGTACGTCTTCTCGGGACACCCCGTTACAAATTTCGGTCATAAAGCCCCCCGTTCGTCTCTGCTAACCCGGTGCCGGTTGTTGGTAGGAGTCGCACGTAATATCGATAACTCATCACCGACCGATCGGTTAAGAACCCCTCGGTAGTAATATGCACTCCACCCCGGGGAAAATGATTAATGGCGCGAGTTTATGGGCCTCGCGCTCGAGATACCGCTATGGGCTGCACAGCCCCAGAAATTTGTAGCTGCTGCCAAACTTGTCCTATCTACTTCATCACGCGAACCGCCGGGATGATCCTTATTTATCAGGGAGGAGGTCTCGATCGGAGGTCTCGGTCGCTCGATGAGGAGGGAGATTCGATCGGTAGCCGATCGTAAATCGGGCGAGTCCTCCATTGAATTCTGATGAGGAGACGAAAGGGCTTCCAAATTAAACCATAAGTGATATTCAATAAGTAATAATAACGCAGAATGGTGACGAGGCTTGTAATTTATACGTTAGAAGAAGTGAAAGGGGTAGGTTATGGTTAAAGTTGATTTGAATACAGAGATACAATCAGAAAAATTTCCTTAAATGAAATTTCTAAACAAGTCCGACTGATTGAAAATAACAATATGGAGAAATGTTACGCAGGGTGTTTCGTAAGTCGAGATCAATGAGATTGGAAGATGAATAGGGATCCCAAAGGGAAATACAAGAAAAAAAATTGATGTGGACATAGGTCCGAAAATGCGTTATTTCCGAGTTATCACCATTTTTACATTGAAATTTGAAATTGCTTTCGAATTTTTTTCAAAATTGGAAAAAGAGATGAATTTTATAACACAATTAAAGTCAAATAAAAGTTGCGGGTGCTGCTTTTATTTAACTTTAATTATGTTACAAAATGCATAAAAACTATCTCTTCTTTTCCTTTTAATAAAAAATTTCAAAAGCAAAGCGATTTGAAATTTCGACATAAAAATGGCAATAACTCGAAAAATCACTTACTTTTAGATCTATGTATTTATACCAACTTTTTTTTCTTGATTTTGGGTTCCCAATCACTTTCCAAGCGATTGATCTCCACTTTTGAAATATTTTGTATAATCGTTATATTTAACGTATTATTAGCAAATTATTATTAAATGCTTCTGAATTTTACAAGAAAAAGTCCTTCTGAAAATTGAATTTTGCGATTCGCAAAATCATAAAATTGTCTATTAAGAAGAAGTGAAACGTAAATCAGAGTGAGTCAATTTTGATTTTGAGTCATTACATATTTTGACAGCGTAAATTAGAAAAATCCGTCCTCATTATTGATAATCGTATATAATTCTCGCGATCATCTCATGTACGGCGAGACTAAATATCCTAAATGTCCCGTGGTCCTGCAGGAAAGACATGAATAATAATGGCGACGGCGAATTATTCCCGGCGAACGTGAGACACGCGATGACGTCCGTAATCATCGGTTGATTGGTCGCCGCCGTTTGATAACAAGAGTGAAATAATTGCCGGGAACAAATTATTAGCGTGTGCGCCGACCTAATAATCGCTTCAAGGTCGATTGTTGTCGGTTGAAGACAACGTTTTAATTCAATTCTCGAAGCGAGATTACCTCTCGCGAATCGCTCTCGACGAATTTTAATGAACTCGAAGCGCCGAGTGACGTCACGCATCGCGCGGATGCGGCTTTCCGGATGATTCGTACGAAATAGCGAATCTCGTCACACATTCACACACACACACACACACACACACACACACACACACACACACACACTTCGCGTATCTATTGATAAAACTAGATACCCTTGCGCGGAAATATATTTAATTGTTACACTATACACGATATGGAATATCGTTGCATCGCTATTACGCGATCACGCACTCTTTGGAACTTTATTTATTTAACATCGCAGCGTGCAATGTGTGTGTATGTGTGTGTGTGCGCGCGTGCGCGCGCGCGAGAGAGAGAAAAAGGGGGAGCGAGGGGAAGAGGAAGGAAAGAGGAGGGGGAGAGGGAAGAAGGGAGAAATTCGCGCAACGCGTTTTCACACAACGCGTTTGCAAGACTCGCGCGCGATTCGCGCGTTAATAATCGCGACAACAATTGTTGTACGTACGAACTCGTCCGAGGTCGCTCGCGTCGCACGTCGGCGGCCAAGTAATCCGCATTCCGATTTGCATTCGAATGCAATCCGCGTTAATAGAGAGGCGCGTCGCGCGTCGCGCGCCACCGGGACCGGGAGTAATTCATCTCTATCTACCCCGGGCCGGGATAAGACAAGATTTATGGGAGCGAGTGGCCGTCGATTTCGGCCGTATCTACTCGCGGCAGCCGGCAATTCGGTCTATCGCCGTCTATCCATCGTCTCCTGAGCTTTGCGAAAGGGACCAGGGAGGGGGGGGATGGGGAGAGCCGGGATCCCTTTTTAGAGTAGATTGATGGAATAAGTTTATTTATTCCGAAATCGATTCCGGGGTGGAACCCGCACCTCGGCGCGACGCGACGTAAAGAGGGACGTGGTACAAACGGGCGGAGATTATTGCGAAAAATGGAGAGCTTATTTTTCCGAGCGAGCTTATTTTTCCACCATGGAAAATGGAGATTACGCGTTATAAAGCGCCGCGGGGGAGCTTTGTGCAACGCGTAATCTCCATCTCTTTTATTAAACGCGAATCTAAGATGACTTATTCACTGGAGTAGGCTCTCCGGATCCGGACTTGATGAAACTGACAGGGAATAATAATGATGATAGAGCGATGATATATATACATAATGATGAATAATAAAATCATAAAGATAAAAGATAGAGAGAGAGAGAGAGAGGGAGACCCGTGCAATATTCTTCGACAACGTTTCAGCGACAAGGGACATTTTTTATGCCCTCGTCTCTTTAATTTCCGTTTGCAGCCCCCTTGGATTTTCTGTGCTGTGCAACTTCGTTATATCGACTACTGCACCATTGATATGTCTGTCAATGATAAGGCATTCGGAGCTGCGCGTGGTCGCTAGAGTATTTAATTAATCAAGACGTCCCGAACACCGGCGAGAGGGAGGCAACGCACGCCGGCCATCCGAGAGTTTAATTAAAACTCTGCCAACGTACATCGAACTCGACAATGGGCTTAATGCCGGTTCCCCGTGAAATAAAAAGGGGAAACGAGGACAAGCGAAATAAAGCACGTGCGACGAAACCGCTGGTTTGAGTAGCGAATAGGGATTGAGATAGGGATCGGGCAAAAACCAGAGAATAAACAAAACCACCGATGAGCAAACATTCAATATTTCCATATTTACAAAAGTTATAAAGATAAAAATAATACACGTACATACATTTTTTTAATTTTTTGAACTTTATGAATCTATTTTCTACTTAAAACTAGATTAAATTAAAAGGAGTTAATTTTGGGATCGAATTAACATGTAGTTATTAAAATTTCAGTAATTTTATTATTTTTGTCTTTAGATTTTTCTCTCCCGGGGGGGGGTATTTAAAAAAGATCGCATAAGGTAAAATATATATTTTAAATATTTCTAAATTAGTAGAAAAAAAAAATGTAGAAATATCTTTCCTAAATTATATTTGTTATTGAAAACGAAAACAATCTAATTAGGAATCTACAAGAAATTATAAATTTCCTATTAAAATTTTATAATTTGCTTGAAAACAATTTCGAGATTTAATTTTAGACGCAAATCTCGGATATCTATCTTTCGGGGCTACAAATTATTGATATAACCCTTCTGGTGGTCGGAATTCGTTTCGTATCGTTGCTATTTCCATTCCCTCTCCCTGCCAGTTCTTTCCCATCCCGCCGCGGCTCGTAGATTACGCTCGTCGAACGAAACTATTTTTCTCTTCAATAGGATGAGAGATTATCGATTGCTCGCAGCGAAAGCGCCACGTAATCCGTCCCGAGGGAGGGGGAGGGAGGGGTGGATAAAAAAAGCTCGCAAGCAGCGCGAGATTCGACGCGTTAATGGCTGAAATAGGGTCAGAAAAAGAGGCGAAAGAGGCAAAACGCGAGAGTGACGAGAAACGAGATAGGTATTAACTTGCGATACGTTTTATTTCGGGGAAAGAATAGCACAATCGCGATGGTGATTTCTGAACACGTAGTGAAAAAAAATCACGACCATCGGAGGCGAATTGGATTTGCGGCGAATTCGATGATTTAATTACCGGAAAGAAAAAGAAAAGAAAAGCTTGATTTAGTTTCGTAAATTCGTACGTTGAATCTTTGTCTCTCTCTCTCTCTCTCTCTCTCTCTCTCTCTCTCTCTCTCTCTCTCTCTCTGTTAGATTAAATCACCTTAGACCACGATTTCGTTAAAGATAACGATGAAGAAGTTGAAAATAAGAAAGCGAACAAGATAAGAAAATTAAATTAAGTTTATTAAAGAAAGAACTAAACATCTAATTGTTTTCCCAGCGTTGTTTTACTAACGTCAAAAATTAAATTAAGAATGTGTGTCTCATACATCAAAACATTGACAAAAATATGACATCGTAGATTTTTCTATCATTTTTCTACATTATTACTTTTTATCTGGATTAAAGCTGAGCATAATTTTCTGAATTATTTACAAATTATTTAATTTCCAAATTTGCAATGATTTTTAAATTTTATTATATAAGCTGTAAATAATTAGTTACTGTAAATAATTAGTATATTTAAAATATATCTCGTTTTAAAATTATTAATTTGATACAATAAATGATTATTATTTTCATGTATGTTTAAATTATTTGATATTTAACGAAGCTTAAAATTTTCCCACAAATTATTATTTTTTTTTTTATTTTTTGTAATTTCAGGTGGATATACTCAATGAAAAGTTGTCGTTTCATCCAATAGGGAAAATATTAATTACAAATATATTTTTTATGAAAAATGTTTAAAAATTACATTTTGTTTACATACAAAATGTTTCCATAATCCAAATCCATTTATTTGATGAAACTCCAAACGATACAAATATAAGAAATGAGTTCTTTCTAAATTTCGACAGCTTTCTCTCCGCTACATATCGTATAATCAAAACGTCCTTGAATCCTAGCAAATGACCTCGCTAAACATAAACATCATTTTAACTTCTCGATCGATGCCTTTAAGGAATGAATCCTTATCCGTCAACTTTCCTCGAAGAGGAACACATCGGAATCCCATCGTAAATCCGCGCGAGTCTCGTCGCGCCTAATAAAACACGTCGCGTTAATTCGCGCCGAGGCCGTTTCGAGGCCAATTCAGGCTCGCTTCCGTCGTCGTTTGGACGATCGATCCGTTTTACGGTCGCGATCGCGAATTGAATTAGCGGCGCGTTTATCGGCGCGCGCCGCCCCCGCGCGCCCGCCCTTCTCACCCCTCCCCCCGAGAGCGTCGGGGCGTCGGGCGCTTATGGGATTTAAGCGCTGCCGTTAATCGCGGAAATATCGTCGCGTGCCGGGCTATATACCCGCGGCGCTCTCGTGAATAATCGCTCCCGTGGACTAACTGCTAATTCGTCACGCGACGCGTGTCGCGTACCGGCGGCCAATTTACTTTCGCGCCTCGAGTCCGCGCAAGTCGCACGTGCTTCCCACGTGACGATCCCTCGGCGCGCCGCTTCATTTTTTATTTATCGTCCCCCCTCCCCCTGTCCTCCCGTTAAAGCGGGGCGCGGCACGGCGCTGCGTTTGCGAACCTCGCGACATGTGTACCCTTATTCCGGGAAGCAGCCGCTATTCAATTTAATTCGCTATCGCAATTGTGTCCGATTACGTCCGAGGTACATTTAGCGAGAGCGAGAGAGATGGAAAGAGATAAATAGAGTTCTCCATACGCGGGGCCGATCTTCGGCGAATCGGGCGTTTTCGGGGGGAAAAAAAAAATGACAGTCGGATAAACGCGCGATGCGACGGAAACGTTACGTTGGGGACGAGCGGGGCGTTAAAATTGGACGGGGATCGAACCCCTCCCCCCTCCTCCCCCCCCAATTCGCTGTGTTCTCGACATCGCGTCGCCGAGCTGCGAGCGCGTCGTGCAATTTTCTATAAGTAAAAATGTCACTCCTCTTCGATGCCCTACATCGAACAGTCATTGCGACAATTGCGCCGGCAATTGCCCGTTAATTGCGGGCGAGGTGATCGCTGACGAGGGAAACTCTGCACATGCGACGTTACAACTGCATAGCGAGCATAGTTGCGCGGAGAATAAGAGAAGCGATAGGAGGATTATTATTGCGGCAAGCAATTATCAACAATAATTATTTCATTCATTATGTCACATTATTCTACGTGATTTGTCACTTAATTATTTTTGACATGTTAGACATGTCAAAAATATATGTTAATTATTACATTACGCCGTGCGTCGTAAACAATTATTATTATTATTATTATAAATAGTATTTTTATTATTATTAAAAGTTAGTTTGTCATTAAGGAATTTGTAAAGGGAAATGTATAATGTTATTAATTTTTTTACATATTGTTGCTTTAATTCTATTTTATTTATAGTTTTCTTGTGTAATGAGTGGATTTTACCATTTATAATTTTTATCTCAATTAAAAATCTTGTGAAATGTGAAACAAATCGCTCTACGTAAAAACGTCGTTTGATTTCTCGATAACGACAAACGGATTGAAAAGTGATTCAGATTCTTTCACATATTTTTTAATTGCCGATTCGTTACTGATCGCTGACATTAACGATAATACCCGTCTTTTGTTTCTGACAACGTTTCTTAAAAATGTGTTGTTGCTATATAATAGCAATAAAAAGTTAACGAAATATAAAAACATATACATGTTTCTTATATTTACATTGTTTGGTACATCAAATAGATTTGGATTACAAAGAAGTTAAAATACAGATAAAATAATATGGTCTTCAACATTTTCATAAGAGAAAATATTCGTAATTAACATTTTTTTAATGGCTGACAAAAATTTCTAACTGTAAATATCCCCTCCAACCAACATTCTTATTAAAAAGAAAAAAAAATAATAATCTAATAATAATCTATAAGAAAATTTAGAGTTATTAGTGTATAAGTGTGGAATAATTTAAATATATAGAAAAATATAAAAATAATCAAATATGTATGTTAAATCAATAATTTTAAAACAAAATGTATATTTTAAATATACTGTTTAGTTCTATTGTTGATATTAATATTGCAATATGTCGTTTCTCTTCAAGAATTAATACAAATTTAAAAGTTAAACTGTTTCCAAACTGTTTGCAGAATGGCGCTCAATTCTTTCACAGATACTTGAAAAAAAAAAAATACTAGAAGAGTCTACAACATTTTTACTAATGCTTTTTTGCTAATGTTTTCACATATACATCCTCAATATTTATATAAACAAATTTTAATTAGATGATATTTTCTTACATTAAAATCTTGAATTATTAAAAGATAGTGAATGGACTTTTTATTTGAATCTATATTTCGATGTTACACGTTGTTTTTTTTTTCCCCCCCTCCCCCGGATATGCAGTGTCTCGATTCGATCGATCAATCAGCATCGAGGGTTCGCGGGAAAGGCCACGGTAGTTCGACGTATGATGCCATCAATTGGAATAGTTTTAATCAACTTAACGGACCGGAATTTATAGAGCGTTCGTAGAAACGGATCGCCCGTGTTACCCGCAGCGCTTTAATCGAATAAAAAGCCGCCACAATACCTGGAACGGATAAACGCAGTTCCTCCCTGTAGCTTCCCCGCAGCTCCGTCCTCCTATTCGCTTTAAATTACAACTGATTCTGAATCACCCACGTGTCGACGATCGAAATCGTGATCGTTTTGGGGACCCGCGACTGGCTCGAAGGTCCCGCGATTCCCTTCCGTTCCTTCTTTCCGACACGAATTTTTTTCGAAACTTTGCGCGTAAAGAGTGATCGAAAATTAGCGATTAACTTTTTTAGCCCGTTTTTTTGAAAAACCCCCCGTGATTTGGGAACTGAATTATGTGCCAAATGATGTTTTATAATTAAATTGAACTGAATTTTTGAATAATTACATAATTTTTATAAAATACTAATAATTATTATGAAATAGCATTTTATAAAAATTATTTCGTCAGCAAATTATTTTTAATAAATCCAGTTCTGATCTCCATAAAGATAAAAAAAATTCTTTAATTTTTGTTCACTGTATTGGATCAACCATTTTTTTCTGAAGATAATCAGATTTGTAATCAACGACCCAAGAAACGCCTAAATATTTTTCAAATTAAAATTTTTTAAAATATATACTCCACCATATCGAATCGGTCATTTTATTTGAATTTCGAAAATCTGATTTTAAATTCGTTATCAGCAGCCAGCAGGACTCCTGGGTACGAAGTTTTAAATTTTCGGACAGACATAAAAATTCATTCTTCGAAGCGTATGGACTGATACTTTAATGAAACTTTGACTACTTTTATCCCAATATCTTTTAACTTAATACTCGACTCAACTTAAACTTAATTTTTTGCGATTGATGTCTTATCAGAGATCTGGAGAATCATACAATTGTTGTAAAATCGCGGAACAAAAAAACGGGGGGGGGCGGGGGTACATTTTTGCGGGGTCTCTCTTTGACTCGACGCGACGCGGAATTGCGTTCGTCGTGCGTGTAAATGTGTCGATTTGGTGAACATTGGATCCCAACGGGACGCCCAACGGGATCGCCTCGGCTCGCCCCGATGCTATCGATTGTGCCACGTTGCGGGTATCGCGGACACGCGATTTATCCGGTAAAGCGCGTCTGGCAAATTGCGGAGAAGGCGATCGATGCGCGCGCGATCCTCATAAATGTCATCGCGAGCGCATAAATAATGTCGAGACACGAGCGAGAACGTGCCCTCGGCATTCTGCCGAATGCCGCCGTGAAACGAACGAATGGACGCATGGTCGACGAGAAGGGATGAGAAATTGCCCAAATTTTTGGCCTACTCATCCTCCCTTCCCCCCCTCCCCCTATCGGGCGAATCGGCCGAAATCGAGTGGGAATCGAGTTTTAATTAATACACGACGCACACCGAAGTATCCACTCGTATGCGCTCGAGGCTTTTCGGCGCACGGCGATTCTCGTCGGGATCGCGAAAAAATAATCGTCGAATTCTGTATTCCGCGAAAAAATGACGATGGTGAATGGCGAGAGTCAATATTTTGAAATATTGACGAACCATCTCGCAGCTCTCAGTTGCGTCTCTCTCTCTCTCTCTCTCTCTCTCAGTCAGGAATTAAACGTTAATAAGAATCAAATATGATTAGTAGTGTGCTAATTTATTTTAATTTTAACAGTTTCACATTTTGGAATTATCGATGAATAAATCTAATTAATTCTAATTAATTAGGTCGACGCGATAATCAATAGCAATCAGCCGTTTCCCCAAATTATCTGTATTCTCCTTTAATTTCCCGTAATTTCATCAATCAACATCATTTTTTTCAAATTTTATTGTTATTTCATCCCATAGGTATAGGCATTGAATATTTAATATCAGTTCTTATTATTTAGGTTTTTTTTTTTTTTTACGATGTTTGTTTTAACTAATGGAATCAGTTTTCTAAAAAGTGCAAAATACATAAAACTACATTACACGTTTTATTTTTTATTCAAAATAACAATCATTCTTTGTGCAATTTTATTATTTTTTTATCGTTCGATTTTCCACGAGTTTAATATTTGTTAAATCGGTTTTTGTCAATTTTAATTTGTTTTTATTATATTCTAATTCGTTTTGATCCATAATACGTGTCTTACACGTTACGTCTTATTATTTTTTTCTTTCTCGATCTTACGACTAACAAAGACTAAATAAATTCGAATTTGTCGTATGACATTATCTAATACAGTCAATTAGTTAATTAGTTAATTTTCAAAAATAATAAATCTGTTTATTATTTCCAATCATCAACATCCTTGTTTGCTCGTTTTTAACTCTTCAATCAACATTGTTTTCCAAATAGCGAACAGCGTTTCCTCCTTATTGCTAATAAATTCTCTCTCTCTCTCTCTCTCTCTCTCTCTCTCTCTCTCTCTCTCTCCCTCTTCGTCATTTTGCCCGGAACGTGTTCCGTCGTATTTTAATCGGTCGCCATCCTCGCACCCTCGCACCCTCGCACCCTCGCACCCTCGCACCCTCGCACCCTCGCACCCTCGCACCCTCGCACTCTCTTCGTTCGCCCGTTCCGAAACGCCGAAATTTATTTGTTTGTCGCGTCCGCGCGTTTCGCTTTTGTTGCGACGAGAGGGATGCGAGCGAACGGGCCGCCGAATGAATGAAATTACGCGAGTGGGAATTAATTGTGCGGGTAAGTCGCGTCGCGCGCGCCGCCGGCCCCGGCCGCACTTGTAATTAAATTAGCACGGCGAAATGTTCCGTGCGATAAACGATTGTGTAACCGCCCTGATGGTGAACCCCCTCCCCCCCCCGCCTCTGCCCCTCCCCCCGCCGGCTCTTCCGCGGTTCTCGCGTTGCACCGCGAATCGCCCTTTGTCATTTTTTTCTCTTTACACGAGAAAGGCGGGGAGAGGGGGGGGGAAGGGAGAGAGGAGGAGCAGAGAGAGGGGGAGATCGACATGGTCGACAACCGCCCCGAAAAAAAGGCGCCGCGACGCGGAACGCACGCGATCGCGCGCGCCTCAATGCATTCCAGATTGCGATGGGGGGAGAAAAAACGCGCGATAATGCCACGCCTTTTTTTCGCGCCGCAATACCCGAGAGAGAACTGTAACTGGAGAGAAAACTTTGATGAAAAGAAAGAAAAGATACCGGTCGGGTATGGCCGGCGCTCCACTCGCCACGCATATGTTGCAGAGGTGTCCGCGACGATATTTTTTTTTTATTAAATTCTGAAAATAGGCCACGTGCTCTATTTCTTCCTGTCGGATGTAGATTGATAGATCGCTGGAGAGACATCGTGAGACGGATTCTCGGAAGAATCTTCGGACCATTACGAGTCCTCAGGGATTCCGGGGACGATCCTCTCTTTTAGGAAAAGTTTTCATTTTAACTTTATTCCTATTCTGACCTCCTTCTATTCTTACCGTTTAAGCCCTGTGTTCTGCATTTGAATTTATTGTACGATTGTCGTTTGGATACAATACAATTGCACACAGAAAGCTGTAACGTCTCGCCTTAATAAAGTCATCAAAAGCAAGATGCGAAGATTTTAAAATGAGATATTAGTAAGAAAAAAAAAATACATCCTGGATTAAATAACAGCAAGATTAAGTATTTAAGCGGCAAAAAATCTCTCGAGAAAAATCTCATACGATCGAATCTTATTCAGATTAAAATTTGATGTAACAAGTTCTCTTATAGAGATATGCAAATGAATTTAAAAGTTGTTAAAGTTTTCCGCATTCAAAGGAGCTTAAAAAGTTTTTCAATCCAAATCAATCAAAATTAATTAAGGATGACTTAGATGCAAAATAAAATAAAATCATCTTTAATACACAGACGTTGCTCTCCTTTAAATACAATTCTTATAAATAATTTCTCAGGGGCAATTTGAATTTGCGTACGGTTATTGAATTACGCTTTTAATAATTACCCTTATTTTTGTTTGTTGCAGGGAGAACGATCAAATAATCGGCTCCTACTTAGAGATCGAGGACGTCACTCTCGAGGATTACGGCGAGTACAAATGCGAAGTCAGCAATGGCGTCGACGAGGAGATCACGTTGGCGGCTCACGTATACCGGCAAGGTCAGTAAAACTGTCGAAAATCTCTTCGAGACTCCATCCCGTCGTTGAAGATATTCCTTATCCCAAGACATAAAATCTACTACCTTGTGAGAAAGTAGGAACTCAATAAGGATAAAATAACCTTCTCGAGCTCCTTAATTGTTGATATTAATTCCATACTTTTACGATCAACTTACGATTGGGCGTTTTATTTACAGAAACGTTTTTGCTCTAATATTGATAAGGTTTTTTTTTTTTTATTTGATTACCATTGATCGCGCTTGAGGCTCAAAAAGCTTTTTAAAATGAATCAGATTTGAAGTACAATACTCAGCGACGGATTAAATAATTCTACTTGTTATTTTCCGACCACGATTGTTAATTACAACGCAAAACGAATTCAATCTGAATGCATTATTGTTCGTGTATAAAAACAGACTAACAGTCGAATTCATTTTAATAATCGTGAGAAATATCTGGGAAATATATTGACCGACTACAACAAACCACGCGCCGCCGATTTACTTTATTGGTTTTAATTATTATACGACAAATTAATTTTGTGAACAAAGTGGTACAATGCCACGATAAAATCTTGTTTTTAAATTGGACTTATTGGATTTAATTTATCGTCAAATTTAATATCACGCATGTTTACGCTGTAGCACCCCATTGTTGTTACCCGATTTATTATTTCACGAAAGTGAAAAGTTTTTTTTATCTTTACAAAAATCTCTTACGCCTTTTATTAAAATTACAACATTTTGTAGGCAAACCATTTCTTTGCTAGAATTTATTTATTTAGAAATAAATGTTTCTAAAATTGGAAAAACTTTCTTATTCATTTTAATTTTAATTTTACTTTAAAAATTATCCCTGTATCTTAGAATTTGTTTGTATATTTAAGAATATATGTTTCTCAAGTTGGAAAGAATTGTTGATTTATTGTTTTTAAATGTTTTATTAATCTCAACTAAATATTTTAATTAGATTTGGAAATTGTAAAGTTTAAAATTCACATTATTATTATTATTATTCGCTTTATTCGTTGAATAATTGCCTACCAAGTTTTGCTTTATTATCACATATTTTCGTATTTATTTTACTTTTCATATAAAATTTCGGATTTACTCTTTTTGATTCGCAGAGCCGCAATTCGTATTGAGCCTTCCGAACGGGTCTTGGAGGAAGTCTCTCTTGCTGGCGGTCCTCGTCCTGGTTCTGTTACTATCAGCTGGTGCATTTTATGCGCGTTGCTGGCTGCCACTTGCACTGTTTTGCAGAGACAAGTTTGGCCGCCTCGAGGAAAGCGGTGAGCTCAGAAATCGTAAATAACTTCACCGCGCGATCTCCGCCATTCAGCAGTTGCAGTAAGAAACCCCCTCCCCCTCCCCTCCCCCTTCCCTCTTGCGTGTTGCGGATATCCTAGAATTCCGCAGAAATTTGAAAATCGACCCTTGAAGATCTGTAAATCCTAGGAACTCCTTTCCGTATTTCTCAAGAATTCGAGGATCTCGTAAAGCCAAAGGCATGCGATTTCTTAAACTCGAGCCGGAGCTCTTTCGCGAAAATTTCTCTTTTTACTTTTAGAATAAATATTCCAAAAAGGAAAAAAAATGTGGACTAATTTTGCGGAATTTTTCCGGAAATAAAAAGTACATTTTCGCGGAATGAAAAAATTCGCGGATCCTAAATTCCAATTATAAGATTCCGAAAATCTCCCGGAGGAAGGAGGCACCAAGGACCAGAATTTAATTTTCTCGGTCTAAGACCCTGCCTTCCACTTTTCCCAGGCTTCCCTAATTTAAAGGCCCCTAAAACGTCGCGGAATCTCGTTGCCCGAAGACAAGGATACGGCTTAACATAAAATTCAAAGTCGCATGGATCGCGGGGGATCCCTTCCTAATCCCGCGACTAAGGAGATCCTGATGGGCCGAAGGAGATCCTTCGTCCTCCTTATCCTTCTTGCCGCTGGCTCGCCTCCTTCTTGCGACGACAAATTTCGCGGTGAGGAGGACTGGGTGTGCTGTCGGCGGTAATTATCGGTGACGCTTTTTCGTCGGCTTAATTGCGACTCTTAATTACCGCGGGAAGTACCGCGAGACTCCGGTAGGAAAATTAAAGTGGTTGTTTCTTAACGTTTCTTTGTTTTTTTGTTTTTTTTTTTTTTCCGTTTCATTGCCCGCCCCCGCCTTAATCCTTCCGGCTTTCTTCCCCGCGTTCCCGCTCCCGTCTCGTCGTCGCCTCAATTTGTTTAAATAATATGCTGATAACGGCGCGAGAGAATCCCCGTGAGAATCCTCTCCTGGTAGTTTGTGCGTTCTCTAAGATTCCTCCAGTTTATATTCTCTTTTTTTCTCCAACTGCATCGCCCGTGAGTCGTTATGTATTGCAAATTGAAAGGGGTGAATTTTTTTATGATATTGTTTATCTTAAATGAACACACGGGACACAGGAGGATGATCTTGTAGGTGAGAAAACGCAGTAGCTCTTGTTTTTACAGCTGGACAATTTCTCGCGATAATGAAATAAGAAAAGGGATTAAATCGCAATAATAAATTTTCATGAGAGAAAAATTCATAAGAGAATTTGTTTGTGGAGAGATGAGAAAAAATTTTAAATTTTGATTCTGAAGAAAATCAAGTTACAGCTCTTGGTTTCTCGTGGCAATCCCTTGGAATTCTAGAATTTTAAGTTTCGTGGAATTGTGCAAAGTCATGATTCTGAAGCATTCTGATTTTTCTGAGAGCAAACACAAGAGGAGTTTACAAAATAGAAAGGCAGGAAAGGGAGGAATCTCAAGAAAGGTCTTTTCCGAAAGTCGGAAGTTCTGCCGAATTTTAATCCCTCTAAGAGCAAGGGAGAAAGGATGAGGAAATGGTAGGAGAAAGTAGTATTTTCGCAGGCACAAAAGACGACGGCGACATCGTTTTATTCCTCGAGAACATTCTCCAGGAGGAAGAGCTCGCATAAATAGGAGCCTCGATCTAGTTGAGGCTTAATGAGCTGCATCTTTCCTTCTTTTTCCTTTTTTTTTTTCACCCGTCCTTTTTCCTTCCTTCTTTTTTTTGCTCGCTTAACCGATCGCACTTTAATTCTTCCCGTCCTCTCGCAATTTACTTAAGTAACGCTAATTCCGCCGGGGGCAGGAACTTTCAAAGGATTTTACGCGGTCTCCTCTCCCCCCTTCCCCCCTCCCCCTCTCTCTCTCTCTCTGCTCTCTCTCTCTCTCTCTCTCTCTCTCTCTCTCTCTCTCTCTATCTCTCTCTCTCTCTCCGGTTGCCCGGACGCTTCAATATTTCAGACGCGCTGTAATATGAACGGTAAAACGATGTAACTCGTTACATCGAGGTTCTCTCTTTGCATATTACGTTTAACAATTACGATGGGATTATTACCGGCGTTTAACCATGTCTCACGATTAAAAATGCTGGAAATAAGAAAGATTCCAGCCTCCTTTCACGTTAAAAACGCGCGCGCCTACGAATATCTGAAATGCGTATTTATTCGCAGCAAAAAAATACGTCAAATTTTATCGTTATAGTAAAATATTGATTCCCCTATTGTCGCTCTGTTGTTTGCTTCTGCGAGAAGGAAAAGATTTGCGAGGAGGAAAGTTTTCTTTCATATTTGTTGAGTTTTAAAATTCTTCGTTTTCGAAAAAAATTCCACGCACCAATGCCTCGTCTCTTCAAATTTTGCCAATTTGCCACCAGGCTTCTCTCGCTGGTGGCACAGAGAGAGTTTTTTTTTTGTCCCGTTCCGAAATGGTTTTCGTTTCTCTAGAATTTTTGATTAAACGTCGGAGGCTAGAGGCGACACTGAAGAGCTGATCGTTTTCGACCTAAATCTTCGAGACAATTCTTGTCCCCGACGTCTCCCCCCCGCCTCTCGCGAGTCGACGAGGAGTGGAGCGCGTCGTCGGGTTGCAGCGTCGCGTCGGGCCCAATTACGGCGGGGCCGGCAATTTGCGGCATTAGCCATGCAACGAGATATCATTAGCCGGCCGACCGCGGAGCGGACAGAAATGATACCGTCACGTCGTGCCGAGAATCCGGTCGGCCGACGGAGAAAACGAGCGGTTGCGGGTCGCGCTAATAGCGACGGGCGAGACGTCTCGCGCATCGCGCGTTCCCAGAATCCGCTGGTAATCGTCGTAATTTTCTCTCTCCGAGTCGCCCCGTATAAGGCGGCGATGTCGTGGGACGTTTGTTCGCTCGTGAGAAATCGAGCGCGACAACGCGACGTTTCCGTCGGCCGGGCCTTCGCGCGCGCAAGAGAGAGAGGGAGGGAGGGAGGAAGAGAGAGATAACGACAACTTTGAATCCCTTTGGTCGTTCCGACTCGTTTCCAATTCATCAATTGTAACAAATAGATATGATGCATGAATAATTGTAAAAATTCATGCGATTTGTAGTAGAAATATTATATTTCATAAAAGATGTGAGATTTTTAGATTGTCTCTCTTAATTAATTAATTTTATGTATTTTATTTTGTTTATAACGAAACAGCCGGAAATGATGAGCATTTATCGAAAAAAAATCTAACTCTTTCGAAACTGTACTTTGTAAATTTAATCTGAAAAGAAAAAAATATTATATAGGATTTCAATTTTTGTGTATGGGATTCGAATTTTTTTCAAAAATAGACTGAAATGCCAGAGATTATGGGATTTTTCACGAATTTGAAAAAGTCATATGTGCGATATGTTGCTCTTTTATTGCTGCAATATTTCACTATGACAGAATTTTGAAATGTTTCACATGCTCCTTTTGTAAATGAATATGCATTTAAATATTGGCAGATGCACTATAAATTTTGCAATTTAAAAGGACAAAAGCTAAATATCTCCTTTCCCCTATTATTTTTCAATAATAAAACTCATTTAGGTACATTAAATGACGACATTCTACATATTTTTCGTATTAAACGAGAATAAAATCACTTTTACTATTCTGATTTCGACATTTTCGACATTTTTATTGAGTCGATGCAGATTTTTTTTTTTCTTGAATAATTTGATACAGAGAAGTTCAGTACAGTGATCGGTGAAATATTTTCTCCGCAACGAATTATATACTGAATAAGTCCGTGTAATGTTAAAAAATAAAAAAGGAAAAGGAATAAGATTTTATTCTGAGAAAAGGAAACTAAAAGTGGTCTTGAAAGTGATTTGTAAAAAACACGCTATGATTAATATGAATGAATGTATCGAATTATTTCACGACGACGAAAAAATTGTATTGATCCGCTGATAGCGGATGAATATTTAAGGCGTAAATTGAGGGCGAAATTTGTCCGTTTATTTATATATGTGCGTTTTAAATTATTAGATATTCAAAGTGCATTTTACGAGTTGCGCGAGAAATGAAATCTGATGTAATTTTGTAAACGTGTAAATTTCCCCATTAATTTTGCCTTAATGCGATGAAGCACTTGATGGAGGTTTTGCGATTATTAAAACGATCTTGCTATCGATCCTTGGAGGCCTTCATGGCTCCAATTGTCATGGCGGCCATCCCGCCATGCCCACTTCCTTCGAATATTCCCTATATTTCGCGAACGTACGCTCCGATAAATAAACGTCAGGATTACGGCGAAGCTAAAGGGCGACGTCGTAACCGATTTCCTTAACCGCCGTTCGCTCTCGCGCCCGTCATATAAGCGCCGTCGCCATTATGGCGCACATTATTTACCTCTATGGGACATTTTGCGCGCATAATGGCCCGCGGACGATAACGATTTAATCTATTTCTCGAGTGAACGGTTACGCGCGGCCCCGACTACGCGGGAATAAATTTCGAATAAACGGAAGCGATAATGCGCGAATTATTACGCCCCCCCTCCCTCCTCCCCTGTCCCTCCTCCCATCCTCTATCTCCCATCCCCATCATCCGTTCACTTAAACTCGTTCTCGGATCGCGCCCGGCTCGCGCAGGAGCGCCAAATTTCTGTTTTATATTCATAAGAGATCGCGAATCTCCCTCTTGGGACGCTCAGTTCGCATCCCTTATCGCGCCAACGAGCTGTTCGATCTGTCCCAAAGTTTGTCCGATTGGCCCCCCCCAACACCTAGACTTATCCCAAAAACATCCTATCGAGTTAAATAAGTTTCAAGATCGATTGAAGATCAAAGGGACACTGATCTAGAGAATTCAATGTTTCATATTCTACAAAAAATCCTTTAGCTCTGTTTCAACCCTTGGACACACACACACACACACACACGGACGAAAAACTTTTAAAAGACCCCCAAATACCAAGTAGAAAAGACTCCCGTGAATACAAATTGAAAACAGCTTAAGGTTCCTCTGAAAATTATCTGGAAGAATTAAGGAAAAGTTCTGACTGAGAGGGAAAGACCTTGAGAATCCTCTTATCTGCCCAAGAGTCGAAACCAACTTTCGCGATCCCGTTTGCCTTTTGTTCGGTTTGACTTCTCGTTCGGCCTGGCTTCTTTGTTCGGTTTAGCTCGGCCCAGCTCGGTTGATGTTGAAGGAAGAAGCGCGTAATCACGAAGCCGCATGACTATGCATTGCAGATGGGAAGGAATGCGACGCCCTGGTGTGCTACCACGAGAAGGACTCGAACCTGGTGATCGGTATCGTGATACCCACGCTGGAGTCCAGGCATCGTTACAAGTGCGCGGCTCTGGAGTTGTCTCACCTGAATCGCAATTGTAAGTACCCTGTTTACGCGGCCGCTGCCACGTTAATTAACGGCGGCGGCGATATCCCCTCCTCTCCCTCAGATAATTACGTAGTCGTAACGCTGGCTGTGGAATACCTGCGGAATACGAGAGTATCATCACATCGAGAAGCATATTCAGCTATACATCATTCTCGATCTCTCGAGTCACGCGTTCAAGAGTATCGGAGAAAGAGGAGATTTTTTTTTTTTAAGTCGCTTTAAGTCTGTTTCTTTGAGGAATCTTATTAAATTTCTGTGGATTTCTGTGCGTTATTATTGAACCTCTTTCAGTGAGCATCGCGAGAAGAGGAGAAAAGAGAGAGTGTGCGCTCTGCTCGCGACACCCGGTATATGCAATTCGGTAGCAGCGACGCGAAAGAGATCTTTATCATGTTACATAAGGAACGAGGAACTCTCCTTTTAAAACAAAGAACCGAAAGACGGGAGAAAAGGAGAAAAAGAAAAAAGGAGAGAGAGAGAGAGAGAGAGAGAGAGAGAGAGAGAGAGAGAGAGAGAGAGAGAAATGATGTGCGCTCGATGGAATTCCCTGCGGGGTTTACTTTGCGGTGCAACCCGCGGCGATGCGGGCCGCATGCGACGAATGTATAGCGAGGGTTGGGCAAGGGGGATATTCGAGGAGACGAAACAGGCGGATATTCAGCAGCGACGAATGCAGTGGGCCATGAATTCCGAGTTCTATATAAGTAATTTTATGGGGCGCGCAGCTTATGAATTAGAGCTAAATAAAAGCCGTCCTTCGTGCTCGGATCACGAAGCGGTCGCGCGAAATCGGATTAGCTTCCGGGGATAATACGGCGAGAGGGATTATACATCGATCGCGGTTTCGCCAAGAGATGAAGCGAAATTAGAGAGAGAGAGAGAGAGAGAGAGAGAGAGAGAGAGAGAGAGTTGGGGGAGGGAGAGAGAGGTACGCATTTCGCGGATGATTTAATTAAGAATGCGAATGCAAATTAGACCGAAGATCAAACGTACTGTGAGAGAACAACGAGTGCGAGAATTGTATTAAAACTTAAAATTATACTTGGAATTAAGACGAATTGTTTCGTTCGTTTTTTTTTTTTTTTATTTATCACGTATTATACTTTATTTATTTTATTATTATTATTAGTATTTTGATAGTCAGTTCTAGAGAATTCAATAATCTAGAGAAAATTCTTGCGTAAAGATTCAAGTCTACTTCCTGAATTCTCTAAAATTACAGAACCGTGAAGATACCCAATAGTTACGTGTGCGTAGATTCCTAAATCCGAGAGGCATGCAATTCGATCGAATTTTGCGTAGAAAACGGGGGAAGCCAGCGAAATACGGGTCATTCTCTCTCCTTTTGTTCTGCCAGTCCGATTGTAGCGTCGAAACCACGTGGGGTAACAATGTGGAGCAATTTCTTTTGCTCTCTTTCTCTCTCTCTCTCTCTCTCTCTCTCTTTTCGCTTCTCACGCGATGGTTCGACGATTCCGTTACCACGTGGTATCGCGGCCATCTGTTCGGGGCAATTTATTTCAGTACAAAGAAGATTTGCAACCGGGCGCACCGATCACGGAAGGAACCGCCGCCGGTCGTGGGATCGTTAGCCACGGGCGAGGACACGGCACTCGGGGGGAGGGGGGTGTTGGTCCTCGCGACATAACCGGAAGTGATGGGGACCCTACGGGTGAATCGTGGGAATCACGGCAACTTGGCAACTTGGCAAATTGAATTAGAAAGTTCGCCGCTCTCTCGGCCGTGGAGTATCTCGTTTGTCTCCGCGGTGGCAGCCGCGGTATCGAATTAGGTGCACGGAGACCCTCCCCCCCCTCCTCACGTGTACAACCGCGTGTATTTTCGGGCCGCGAAGAGTCGCCGAGGGGAACGGGGAGGTAGTTCGCGCGGGGTGGTTCGCGCGAAGACGGGAAGACGAGGAATGACAAGGGTAGCAAGGGATATCCCTGTATTAGAGAATCTTATTACGTAATGGCGTAATGTATGGGAACAGAAGCGTGGCAAACTGGAAATAATTAGTACCCATCGACCGGGATAAGAAATGTAATTGTATCTCGAATCGGTTTACGACGTTTCGATTAAACGTCGATTAATAGGCGATTAAAACTCGCTGCGAATAACGGAAATGGAAAAAAAATGATCCTCGATCATTAATTGGAGAGATACCGGCAGATACCGAAGAGGTTATTATTCGTATTTCTCGGAAAAAATCTAGAAGGCGAGAAGAATGCCAATCGAAGCGAGGGAAACGAATCTCCCGAATCTTTTTTTCTGCCCGAAGAGAACAAGCACCGTGGCCGATAATTTGCTCTAATTGGTTGGGCTGATCATTCCGAGATCTAAGCCGATCACCAAACGCGGGGTGCGCGTTTCCGTATACGCATCGTACCGCGAATGATTCAGCCAACTCATAGCTCTCCCTCTAACCCCCGCGCTCTCTCTCTCTCTCTCTCTCTCTCTCTCTCTCTCTCTCTCTCTCTCTCTCTCTCTCTCTCCAATCCGCGCGATCCGCACGCTTTGCTCTCGGACAATATTAGCGAGCTAATTACAATCGTCCGATTAGCCAACATCGCTCGTTGCCTTACTGCTCTAAGCCGATTGCGCCCGGGCGTGGAGTGTGGTCTATCGTTCTGCAATGGGGTGCGCGATCGGGCAACATATAGCATACACGGTCCGTATCCTCGGTCCTGTATACCTTGGCACAACGTGTACTCCGCTAATTACGACGTCCCGATTACACAGCTTATGACTTTACGTCCGGTCTGCGCATGATGGCCGCCGTCGAGTTGCTCTGGGGGGTTAGGGAGCGTCGGGGGCGGGGGAGGGGAGGGGGGGGGCTCAACACGTGAACTTTGGCAGCGGCGGTCCGGCTGGTCGGTCGGCTGACGTTTGATAGTCAATGAACAAAGTTCGCTATCAAAGCGACCGGGATTTCGCGTATCCGCAGGGGACTCGGTGATTTTCTCAGCCCGGGTACTCGACCCGGGGCGGACGTTTCGGAAAGTTTCCCCTCCCGCCCGCCCGCGGAATGACGATGATGAGCCAATCAGCCCTCGAGCTTTACATCTTCCACGGTTCGATTAATCCCGACACTTACGAGGGTTCTTCGCTGGCCCCGGAAATTTGAATTTTGATGAAACTCGCGCAACTGCGATCGATCGGTGCCCGTTCACGTCGAGTAACTCTCTCAGTGAAAGATGCAGATTCTTATCTTAAATTATAATTATTATCGCGGCATAATAATCAAAATCATGCAATTGTCAAATCGACTCTTCGGAGACTGAAGAATATTCCTTTGACTCTCGAACAGCGATCGTAAACAACAAATGATGCAAACGGATTTAAATCCTTAAAGTCACCAACATTTAAAAGCGCATTGGATGACAGGATGCTCGGATCTACTTATTTCTGACGTAGGTTCATCACGAGAAGATCGAGATCGATGCTTCAGTCAACCGTGTCCCCTCCCTCCTCCTCCCGAGTTACATCCCGCCATTACATCACGTTCTCGATAGCTATACTTTATCAGAGAGCTTCTCCGAAGAGAGGAAACACCATTTTCTCAACAGTTTCTGATTTAATACCGATTTTAATCAAACTACGCGCGCGCGCGCGCACGCACGCACGCACGCACGCACGCACGCACGCACGCACGCACGCACGCACGCACGCACGCACGCACGCACGCACACTTCGACTCTCCTGTTTCATTCGGAGTTAACGAAGTTTTCCCTGGAAACAACGAGCCGTAACGCCGGCATCTATTCGGTCGATCAGTTTTTATCAAGCTCGCGCTCGCCTGCATCAAGGCCGGATGGCTATACACGGTGGCGTGCGGTAACTCATACATTATCCTGGACGATGGGAAAGGGAACCTACCGGGTTTTTTTTATTGCTCGCGCCACCGCCGGTTTGCTTTCACTTTATCGCCCGTGAAATCCAGCCGTCCGCTTCGCCGGTGGACAATATTTCCAGAGTGTCACGGGAAAGAGTGTATACGTGCAAAAATTCAGCATGACGCTGCCGGAGTTGACTCTGTAATCGGACCGCGAACTGTTTTATGGAGGGAAAAAAAAAAAATATCGCCTCCGATGAAAATTGAGATTTATCCGCGCGTTTCCGGGCGTCCCGGGCGTTCCTGATGTTAAATCGCAATCACATAGCGATATATAGTGCCGATGGCATTAAGGTTTCGAATGTCTTATTGTTAAAAAATTATTGTAGAAAAAAATCTTTCAATTCGGAGAAAACAATATTTTAATTATTCAAATGAAAGGGAACGCGTCCGAGGGATTTTAGATTTATTTCTATTTCTAAAGAAATTTTTCAAGAGACCCTGATTTCAAGCTTTTCTCTTTGAGCTTTTCTCGAAGCGAATTAAAAACTTTATTTTTAAATCTCAGATAACCCTTTCTGTCAATGTCTCTATAATTTTCTAAAAAAATTGTACGAAAAGAACAGTTTTACCGAAGTATCTAAAAATCTGACGATATATAGACTTAAAAATGATTTTCGAGCCATCAAAATATTGACGCTCAAAACATTGATTCCTATAACATATAAAAAAATTTAGCAATATAATCGCGTTAAACCATCCTAGGGTAATTACTTGAATAATAAGAAAATTATATCTGTAATCAAATTTTTAAATATTTCAGTAAAATCGTTCTTTTCGTGTATATAAAGATGCATGATTAAAATTATATAAACAAACGACATTAAAATCGTGCTATATATTTATAAATGTGGTTATGTCGCAAAAGTTTTTTATATTGGATAACAAAATTATTTTCAGATCTGTATGCAGCCGAATTTTTAGATTCAGCAGAAATAGTCGTTTGTTTATATAATTTTTTCCGTACAGAAACCAAAACGATATTAATTTATTTTTCTTTTTTTCCGTTTTCTCACGCAAATAGAGAATATGTAAAAAATATCAGTGTGTTGAAAATACAAGACCGAGAGAAACTTCCGTGGACCGAAAGAACAATTTTGCTGTGTAGGATCTAAAAATTTGGCCAGATACTGAAAAATAATTTTGTTGGGCCATCAAAATTATTATGTAGGACGTTTAAACATGACATATTAATACACCGCATAATCTTTTTATATTCTAACAACTAATTTGAATGTCTTACTATAATTATTTTGGTGGTCCAACGAAATAATTTTTATAGACAATATAATGGATTACATGAGCCAAAGCTGGATGACAATGGTCACAGATATATATTTTAAACAAATAATAGTTTTTACAAAAACTATTATTCTAACTGTCATGCAGACGTTTTCGACCTTTAATATGTAGAGAAGAGGGATCAAATCAAAAGTAATATATCTCAGGAAAAGATATATCAAAGATGTGAGATGGGAATGAGAATAAAGAGAAGGATTGAGGAGAGGGGTGGGGGGGAGGGTGGAAGGGGGTAAAAGAAGAGAAGGAATAGAAACGTAACAAAGGATAAGGGGTAAAAACAAACGGGATTAAAAAATTAACAGAGAGGAAGGGAATTAAGGATTGTAGATAGTATCCGAGAGCAGCGAGTCCGTATCACTTTGCTTATTGAGGCCTCTCGATGCCGATTTCTTTTATGTGCGCCAATCTCGGAAATCTCTCTCAATCTCTTGACTGAAATGAAGATTCGTTCATTCGAGAATCCTCCAAAGATTATTTTTCAGATTTCTATATTCGTGATGTAATCTGCCAAATTTCATTACATGCGGATACATTTTCAATTCGTATTCTTGGTGGTTTCTTCGCAGGGAGTCTGGAAATCGGTCCGCACGCCAGCACCGCTCGGCGCGTCATCGTCGTCCTCAGCCCCGCTTCCCTGGAGAACATCTGGACGGACGCGAGCGTCGGCGCGGTGCTGAAGCAGCTGTCGTCGTTGCCGATACGGACGATCGTCGTCACGCTGAAGAGACTGCCCAGCACGACGGCGACGATCGCGAAGCGATCGCGGCGGGATCGCCGCGACGCCGACAACATCTCCTTCGACAGGCTGACCATCCTGTTCTGGCAGGACGGCGGCGGCGGCGGCGGCGGCAACGGCGGCGGCGGCGGCGGCGGCGGCACCGCCACCGGAAGCGGCGGCCGCAAATTCTGGTACAAACTCAGGCTGGCGATGCCGGCGATGCGGCCAGTGGCGTCGGAGACCGGCTGCCAGTCGGTCGCGATGATAGTGCAGGCCAACGGCAAGTGCGGACAGCAAAAGGCGCGCTCGCGCGAGAGCCTGGAGGTCCTCGTCTAGAGCACCCCCGCGTCACGGAGATTGTCCCGGCTCCCGGGGAAGAAGAGGGGGAGGCGGGGAGGGGGGGAGGGGAGGGGAGGGGGTTCCCGCGGGAGAAACGTCCCGTCCCCCGATTTCCACCCTGATCCTATACCAATTGCCAATCTTCGAATCTCGCGCGGCGAGGGCCTCGAGATCCCGAACTCCGTGTCCTCCGTGTGCTGCTCCTGATCCGAGGATCCCGCGAGCGAAGGCTTTTCGATATCGATAGAACGGTGGAATTGTGCGAGGAAGTGGGCAACCTGGGCTTCTCGACGATTGGAATTTTTCGCGATACAGTAGTATCGGAAGGTATAGGATCTCCGACTCGGATCGAGATACTCTTTCGTTCGCGAGATACCGATCTTCAAAAGAGAGTAGATCGCGAGACGATCCAAAGGCCTCGAGGCCTCTTTATTTAGGACTTTCATTCCGATTCGAAACTCCCGAGGAAGATACGGATATCGTTGATAAGGATAAAAATGAAAAAAAAAAAAACAGATCAAGAGACTCTTTTTTCCATTTCGATCGAAGCGAAGTTCGAGATTGGAAGGCACGATCTTGCTCGATCTAAAAGACTCAAATTATAACGTATAAAAAAATAGGAAGAAGAGGCACGTCGCGATTTTGTGACGTCATCATGTTGCAATCGACTTTCTCGTGAGTCGCGTCGAGATTGAAAAGCATATTCGACTTAACTGTCGCGACGCAGAAAAAAAGGAAGCTGCGTGCACGTCACACAACTGCAAAATGAAGTCAAACAGTTCCGAAATCTTTCTCTTCGGTCCTCAGAAAGTTTGATTCCTTCCGTGCTTTCGAGCTCGAAATTATGAACTTCTTCAACTTGAAAAATTTCTCAATCTTCGGTCGTGAAGAAGCTCGATCTTGAATCAGGGAAAAAAGAATTTCGTTAAAATCGCAAATCTATCGTTCAGAAATACGCGGTTTTTCGTGGCAGATATGTTCGACTGCCTCTAGAAAATCTCGTAGCTAGCAGATTACGTAGAATGCAGTTATGTAAGAGGGAACGGGGGATCTATGGAGGTGCAAATGCTTTCAACTGCGAATGCATCGACGTGGCAGTGCGAAATCGGCGGCGCAAAGCGTGAATTTGCTACTCGTGATAAGTTCGCGGTTCGTGATAAGTTCGACCTTAAAGATGTAGGGAACTTGGTACAAGTTTTTTTTTTATCGTCGGACGAGCGATGAATTTTTTATAAGACGTAAATATTGAGAAATATGTACAGAGGTACAGAGGAAGTGTGGAAGAGATGAAGGATTCCTTAGCGAATGTGCTGATCATGTGAAAGTGAGCTTAATTTTTTGTGAGTGTAATTTTTTTTTTTTTTTTTTTTTAATGTAATTTCTAATGTGATTTCTAATCGAAATTATGAAGTGATCGAAATTTTATATTTTACATGTATTTTTTTCAAGTGAAGAAACTGCGAATTTTTTCTATCATTGATCGACGCGTTGTGTGAAAAGATTTTAAAAACGCCAAAAGGATATATATGTGTAGCCGAAGACTTTTTTAATGTTTATTTTTGCAAATTCCTTGTATTTTATATTCTTAAATTTTTTAATTTTAATTTCTTAATTTTTAATTCCGTGGAATTTTGAATCTTATTTCTTTACGAGAGAGAGAGAGAAGTCTAGATTTTTGAATCCTTGAGTTTCTCAAATTCTAGATTCTATTTTACAGAGGAGGGGGGGAGGGTAAAAATGGAACAGTTTATGGGATAAAACAGACTAAAAAATGAATTTCGAACTTTCGAAAAATTAAGTTTTACAAAATTCTAAATCAATATTGTCTCGCAAAAATTTTATACAAATTAAATTTCGATAAATTTAAAAAATTCCTGCATTTATATTCCCACATTCACTTGTAACACTTTGTAACAAACATTTTGAAGTTTCTTCGTGTAAAATCTGTTTTTTTTTTCCAAATAATGCAGATGATTTCTTATTTACGGTAGTTCTTGCTACTAATGTTTCCTTTCATTTCTACATTTTTATTTTTATTTCTACGAATTAAAACAAGAGATTCTTTTTTCGGATTCGTTTTTTGTTTCAAATCTTCGTAAAATCCTTTTCGTTATATAGATTATTCGTAAAACGTTTTCGTTATATAGATTATTTCAGGAAAAGATTCGTGAAATTAATACAAAAAATTCAGATGAAAAATCTATACTGTGTGAAAATTAAAAATTTTGAAATGTCAAACAGAGTCTAAGAATTTAAGAATATAATCGGGATTTTTTTCTGTAAAATTTTCATGAATTTTTCACGCAAGAGTGCGATATTGCCAAATAGGAACAAATTTAATTAAGTTTCTCGCGGCATTTAATTAATAGGAAATCAGAAGGTAAAATTGAAAATGCAGCATCGTTGTACACGTGTCATGCAAGTTTCTCGGTGTATAAATGATTTAAATATTTCCTAAAAGAATTCCTATCTACTTTTCACAATCGACGACCGAATTCGTTAGCTTAGCATTCCGAAGAGCGGAAAAAAGAGCGAAGAGATGAAATCGCGCAGTCTTCCTTCTTGTGAATGTGATGAAAACTTTATTATCGGCGTTCCATTTTTTTTTCTTTTTAATGTGTCTTATCACTGTTCTTTGTACATATATTGGGAATTTATATTTATTTAGTTAGTTACGTTATTTATACATATATCTTCGCTTTAGTAAACCAACCCTTTAACCGGTAAAATAATTTCTAAAGCTCCGTTTCGATTTGTGATTGAAGAATCCAATTCGAAAACATTCGAGGATCTGAAAGAAAGAAAAAAAAAAAAAAGAAAATTAAAAGCGCACACGCCGTGTTTAAGTGTTTGAGTGTTCAGTGTCTGGTGTAAAAATGTCTAATCGTTGAGATATACAGAGCGTACCTTGTTGCATTTACTTATATATTTTATAACACATATAATGATAATGATAATTTATATCGAATTGCACATGAATACTGGTTAAAGGGTTACACAATCGCAGAATTGCGCTGCGATGCGTCGCCGTTGTTTTGTAAAATCTGACTTGTCCCGAGCGATAACGGCGGAATTCTCCGTTAGCGCGTTCGATATAGGTCAGATATAATTAACTGCCTCGATATAAGTGTTTTATACTGTTTTATATATAAGCGAATGTATAGAGGAATGCTCCTGGAGGCTGTCCCGGAGCTCCTCGAGCGCACAATCGGTGTCAGTAATCTTTGCTTGTCGCAATTCATCTCCCGGGAGTGAGACGGAGATAACTCGATTGATTTCCTGAATTCTCGAAATCCCCGAATTTCCCGGATGTTCCTCGTATGTCCGGATGTTCGAAGCAATATTTATTTTGTATCCTTATTTTTTTTTTTTTTTTTTGAATCTTTTTGAATCTTATCTGAGTATTCTGCATTCAGTTTCATAAAATAAAAACCTTTGCGAGAGTTCTTGTTTGTTACAAGATCGAAGGCTTCTTGATAAAACAGATATTAGTTTAGAGTTTAAGCTTGTGAACCGAGATTGCTATTTTATTATTAAAGCCCGTCGCTGAATTTATCAGATGAAAGATTCAAAGGAATTATATGTTAAATGTATGAATAATTTAAAAAAGAGAATTGCAAGTTCGCGAATGTTTCGGACAATTTAAATTTTTAAATAACAATCGATTTGTAATATCAATTCGTAATTTAAAGTTAGAAACAATAAAAAAATACAATATGCAGAAGTAATAAAAGAACACCCCTTCACAATTTTTTCTCAACTTCAATTCGAATACAAAACAGTTTCAAGCTATTCGAGTATACCTTCACTTCAGAAAGATTCCAAATTATTGGACATAAAATTTTGAGAGTCGAATTGTCCGAATCACCAGAGAATTTATTTACGAACGCGGGCCCTCGTGAATTCGACCGACGATCTAACAACTCACTTTTTCCGAACGAGTTAATCGTTTGTTTATCTGCAACGTGCACGTTTCCCTTCCTCTCACGGGAAGACTCACAAGCTCCGTTGTTATCTCCGTTGTTATACAGAGATTTCTGCCTTCCGTGGGACGACGTGTAGTAGACCATGAACTTATTTATCCTCGGTCAATCTGGGATTAAGTTTATACCTCAGGAACCCGAATCGGGAGGGGTACCCCATGAGCCCGTACGAAATCTGGGGGGGAACTTTCGCGTAGGTGGTACCACGGGAGCGACAACCAACAATAAAGATAAAGGATAAGTGTTATCTGTAGTAGTTATCGTGACTTGTAACTTAGACGATCGAGCTGCGGCAGGGGGAGGGGGCGGGAGCGAGGGGCAGGGGAGGAGGAGGAGGAGGAGGAAGAAGATGCAAGGGGGATAAGGGGGCGAGCTTAATTTTTAACGTTTGATAGCGATTATTCTCTTTACTGTCAGTATTACGACACACTAGTGTACTCGTCTCGCCGGGATGCCGGCAAGGATTCATTGCGAGCGGATAATCTGCGAGCCGAGTAAGCAGAGTATATAGATAGTAGAACTTATATTTGAACGGCCTGTTTCGCGAGGGGGAAATCCCAAATTGATTTCCCGGAGGTGCAGCATGACGTCGCGCTGTCATTCTCGCGGGATATTCTCGGGGAGGGGGGGGAGGGGGGTAAACCAAGGAGCTTTACGGAAGGAACTGTGAAACGCTAAGAGTCAAGAATCGATTTTATTTATTAGAATTATATTTGCGTATCGAGCGAAAGTCAATCGTGGCGGGACGGCAAATTTAATTAAAATTCCTAAATTCCGAATCCTAGAAGAAATCGGGATGTCCGGGATTAGGAAGGTTAATTAAATTTTCCGTCCCGATTTCAAGAAATTTTTTCCTAGAGAGTTTTCTATACGTGAGGCTTTAGAATGAGGCTTTCCAATTTTTTTTTTTTTATATATATATATTTTATACCAAATACTGTCCAAATACTGTGCTTATTAGTTGAATGAGCGCAATGAGATTTGAGAAATCAAAACTCGAAGAAACGAATCCTCTTTTCGCAAACAAGCCGTTCATTTATTTTTTTTTTTCTTTTTTTTTTCTCGATCTTATCGCTGTTCTATCGCGCTATCGATAAGGCGGATTAGCGAAACGTTTTAGTTACTTAATTAATCTTTGTATTTTAACAATAAAGTCTCTCTCTCTCTCTCTCTCTCTCTCTCTCTCTCTCTCTCTCTCTCTAGATTTCTAGAAGTAGCGTGAGACTCGTACAAGTTCTCCTTTTCGCTATATAGATATAGCTTACTCAACGGGACGACAGATAAGTTGGGATCGTATAATTCTAGATAAATGTTTACGTACTGTGCGTCTGACTGATTGCGTCGACGAACTGCGCGTTTATTAACGTCACATGCAAGACATTCTGACCGTTCGTAGCATGTGTGTCGCGGCGTCGAGGATAATTCCTTGTATATGCCGTGCGGGGTGTCCTGTCCAGGGCCGCCGGACCGGACTAGATTGTAAGCGACTTTTAAAGGGATAAGTCTCTAGTTTATAGTGGTAGGTTTATTATATTTGTTCTTTTTTTTTTCTCTCCGCTAGATTTAACGAACGCTTTGCGTCTACCCTCCTTGCGCGTCGACCCGCGTCAGTTTCGACCGGCGATTCGGATCATGTCGGCTCTTGTCATCTTGAAATCAATTAGCTCGACCTCGACAATTGTAACTTTAGCGCAACTCTATTTATTGTCGCCGCTCGACTTTCGTTTCCCCGTTTCGTTTTTGATATAGTTTCGAGTGCTTTTAAAAGCGAGCGGCTCCACGGTAGTAAGTAAATAAATGGTATCGAGCCGCGTCAAGTTGCGTGTACTTACGTATCAAATCACTTCGGGCGTACCGTAATCACTTTCTTTGCGCTTTGAAATTTTATCGATTCTTCGATTTGTTCTTTCTTTCTTTTTTTTTTTTTGTATTCTTTAATTTATTATTTATTCCATGTATTCTGATAAGCTCATGTATTCGTTTTCCCGGGAATAAAGAGAGAAATAAAGAATTTGAGAGACCTACGATCGACGTGCGATGTAAATGTTACATTGTCTCCTTGTAAAGAAAAATAAAAAGAAACGTTACTTTGTAAGGCAGCGCGTTTTATATATCGACGACAGAGACTCTGAATATATCGACTTTCGATTATCATCGCCGTAACGTATGCATATAATTGGTGGGATCCTCGTGTTTAGATCGACGATGTAACGTGTTGACTATAAGCTTTATCTTTAAGATAAATAAAGGACAATGTAATTTAAAATAAAGGAAAGATGAAAGTAGAAGAAAAAAAAATATATATATATATATATATATAGATATAATGGTGAAATAATTACATAAATAATCATTTGTATCTATATTTCGTTTACAATGATTACGTTACATGTAATGTAGGCACTTGTATAGGTAAGGTATTGTAATTCGTTTTCACCTAAAAGTACAATACACCTGTCTACATACATAATAAATATTAATAATGATGATTACACTACGATTGTATTTTTGTGTACAAAAACGTATCCTCGAGTTGTGATTAGCTCATGCGCTTTCCTAATCCGATCTTGTGTGTCAATAATTCAAATAATTATTTCAATTGTGCCATTTTAACGGTCATTTAAATAACATAATA
This sequence comes from Pogonomyrmex californicus, assembly GCA_024349325.1. Lineage (NCBI taxonomy): Eukaryota > Metazoa > Arthropoda > Insecta > Hymenoptera > Formicidae > Pogonomyrmex > Pogonomyrmex californicus. Next base: position 670,155 of record JAECZD010000018.1, on the reverse strand, counting down.
ATTATACTGCGACATCAATATTTCAGCGAATAAATTCGGAAATAAGATATAAACTACTTTGAAAATTACGTCACAGTTGAAATGATTTTTTTGAAGTTACTGACAATGGCAAATATTAAGATCAGGAAAAAGGATTAAAAATGGAGCGCGAGTTGATATTGAAAATAATACAAGGTGTTTCGGATCGACCACGATTGTTTTCACTTTCTTGATGTAGCGCACGAAAATGTATAATCAAGATAACGTTTGTATAAGAAACGTATAAAAATTACAGTATTCGAAATTCTGAAGAGTTGACAATTCTTATATTTCAAAAGATTTAAAAATACATTATAAATATAAAAGCATTTACAATTACGGTGGGATCTTGATATATAGTTATTATTTTTTGAATTTTTATATATATTAATATTTTATAGATACTATATATATTCTGGCATTATATATTTGTCAATTAAATATAAAACTCTATTAATTTGTGTCGGAACTATGTGTCTACATCATATTATAAATAATTATGACACGAAAAGAAAAAATTACGTAGTCATATATCTACAATATTTAATTGATCACAAAATATTGAACAAAAAAAAAATAAATACGAAATAAAATATCCATCCATAATTTATAATTTTATCCGTAACGATAGGTATATACATATGTGAACGATATATAAAGCTATCAAACTACACGATTTTTGTGCTAACAACACGGAGCAAAACGAAAAAAAAAAAACCAATCGGCAAAATAGAAAAATGGCAACAATTAAATCTCTCATATGGCCCCTTTAAAAATGATAAATCCAATAGGCTTTGTTACTGTCACCAACCCACATGTCGTTATTAATCGATTTAACGTAACTTACGAGAGCTATATATCCCTCTCCATAACTCGATAATCATTTAACAATATCGATTAAAAATCCATTACAGAAATGTCTTATTACGAAAAATATTATTTTAATCGAAATTAAATATTATTAAGGCTCGGTTATCTCTCTACAGCCATATTGAATTATGACATCAGAGGCGAGAAATAACATGTAAAAAGTTTCTTGCGTCGTATAGCTTTGTCTTGTACTTTTCCCTTAAAAACATGATATTTTCGTATTCTTAAAAAAAAACTCTCGCGGCGCGACATGGGTTGTGTTGTGACGTCAGAAGCAAGAAATGACATGCAAAAAGGTTCTTTCATCGTATAGCTTTATCTTGTTCCTTAAAAATATTATAGTTTCGTATTTTTGAAACTTATAAAAAATACCAGAAAGTAAGATACAACTAGATCTAGTGATCTGGTAATTTCTGAAAGTCAATATCAGTGTATCATTTATTTCAAGATTTATTTTACACTTTTACGTGATTTATTGGATAGATATCTTACTTTCTGGTATTTTTTACAAGTTTTAAAAATACGAAAACTATAATATTTTTAAGGAACAAGATAAAGCTATACGATGAAAGAACCTTTTTGCATGTCATTTCTTGCCTCTGACGTCATACAACCCATGTCGCGCCGCGAGAGAACCGAGCCTTAAACATTATTAATTTAATATTATTATTGAATCAATATCATCAAATTTATTATCGAAATATTACAGGAGATGTATAGCTCTAGCTTTAGCTAGCTATGTCCATTAATTATGGCATGTAGTTGACGTAATAAATTTAACGACGGTAACGTAAATAAATTTATGTACAAATTCAAAAAATAATTATTACCAAGATCCAACAATGATCGTAAATGTCTTTCTTATATGTATATTTCTAGTGTTATAACACTTCGTTTATAAATGTGTATATTTAAAAATATAAGAAAAATATAAGAAGAATAAGAAATATAAGAAGAAAAATATAAGAAAAATATAAGAAGAAGATAATCAAATACGAATGCTAAAGATTAATAATATAAAAAAATGGAGATTGAAATATTTAAGCAATAAGGATACTAAAACTTGGAAAGCAAGAAGTATAAGAGCAAATAAAGGAGAATAAAAATTAAAAATTTATAGGATCATATCAAGAAACAATACATTAAAAATCACAGATATAAGCATTAAAGATCCGCGAAAACAGAGATATAAAGAGAAACAAATTGCAGTAATTATATTTGAAAATTATTAATATTAACTATCAGTATTAATAATTTTAAAATATAATTCAAAGGATTAATAGGAAAAATAAAATAAACAAAAAAATAAAAAGATTACTTTTCAGCCAAATAATCATGAATATCATTATCCAGTTTAAATTTCAACAATAGTTCTTCATTTGCTTCGAAATTATTTTTACAACGCAGTCGGTCAAGGACACTCGCTATATTTTTATTATTTTCTAGACCCGGCAAAAAATTCTCGAATATAAAAAAAAAACATGATCTTCGAGAAAGGCGTTAAGTACTTTGATTTCGTTCTCCTGTAATCTTGCATTATTTACAGATTGAGTATACAATTACGTTTCGCTATTTTAAGTATAATAACATGATAATAAGAAACTAATGACGAATAAAAAATATGACGCAGCGCGCTTTATATTTAAGTATTCGTATTTAAGTAAATTAATTCGCATTTAAACTTGGAATTGAGGCACCTCTCCTTTTTGGTCTCCCTTGTATTTGTAGCACCAGTAAACTGGAGGAACACGATAAAATCCTAGCAAAATCACAGATATACATGACGACCTGGACAAATCGAGGCGATAAAGATGAATCACGGACTTTTGCTGCGCTCGTTTCTTTCTGGACACCTTTTATATCTATTTATTAGAGTATGTGACGAGTATAAAAATCTCTCTTCAGTACTGTCTTACATTAAGTACGATTCTTTCTCAACCCCCGTTGGTTCATCGATCGAGAATACGACTTTTTCACGATTAATGTCCAACCAAGTTACATTTCGAACTTTTTCAATTCAAGCCTAAAGATTCAAGATTTTAAACGGCATCAAAATTTCTAGCTCTTTCTTTAATTAAACGGAAATAGTCAAGATTTAAGATTTCTTAAAATTTAAGTTCTTTAAATCTTGATTTCCAGAAAGGAGGAGAAATCTAGGAATTCAACAATTTAATTTTTTTTTTCATATCCTTCTTAGATTTTCTCTCGCATTCCCGAGTCTAATATCTATATTCTCGTACATTTCTAATTGATTAAATTTCATATTAGCTATAAATAAATATGAAACTATAAATATATACTAAAAATTCATCCCTAAAAGCGTGTAGCTGTATAGCAGGTCGTTGACGATCAATAAGAGATATATATCGGTGATCCAATGGGTTGAGTTTCATCCTTTCTGGTGGAATATCTGGGTCAAGCTGATACAAAAATGACGTAATAATACTGTAACTGCGCTGCAATTCATGCAAGCTTTAGATTTTCCGATTGCTTGCTGCGCTGGCACGCATCGGCATAGCTCGCGTGTTATATCAAAGGAGTAGAGAACCCGCGATTATTTAAAAAAAAAAAAAAAAAGAGAGGCCAGACGAAACCGTGCAACGCGCGATAAAAACGATTAATTTATTACTCGAAAGTTTCACTTCGGTCCTACAATTCTGCGTTTCTAAGGAGACCTCGAAACCTCCTTTAAATCTCTAAATTCTACATATTTATCCTCCCGAAAACTTCGAGTTCATAAAACAGTTCTCTAAAACTGAGATTAATAAACTCTCTATTTATTTACTTATTTCCTTCTTTCCCTTCAAATTCATTTTAGATTTCCACGTATTTAATTCATCTTAATTAATCACAATTTTAGACTGCACTCGCACGACATCCTAAACCCTGACGTCCTGAACTTTTCCTATATCCAAATCGTATACATATTTCTATCCCTACCCATTTTTTAATTCAATTCCCCAAATTTTCAGATTCCACGAAGAGCGAGATTTCTTATCACTTTCGTTTACATTCTATTTACACGAAAATTCTATTTCATTCACAACTTTCAAGATTTAGCATCAGCGTCAGGGACGCAAAAAAAAATTCCAAATCGATTTTACTTGCACTCTTTCTCTTTTTTTTTTTCAGAGTTCCTTCCCTAGGATTTTACCTAAGGATCACTCGTAAAAAATCGACGGTAACCTATCATGGTATTCGCCGTTGGAAAAAAAATCAACATCGAGGGTGCATCAGAGCGCTGAAAATGCGCGATTCTGGTAGCTCTGGCGAGCGATATTGGTCAGGGCTTCCGCCATTGCATTGCCAGTCTCATGTACCATGCTCTTCAGGTAGCCCGTCTCCTTTTCTAGCAGCAAGTGAGGATGATCGAATTCCTGCGAACGATAAAAGTCGGTCTTTGAAGAGAAAGAGAGAGAGAGAGTTCGCGATTTACGATCCACTCTCGTTACGAGAAACCATATCCCTCACAGTGAAATTGCTGCTTGATATGTGTCACGCATAAAATATTTACGCAACGTATACGTTGAATGATGGAAACATGATCACTCTTGCTGACGATTTATAACGCGGCGTGAAAAGGATAGGCACTACCAGCACTTTCGTGTTGAAGATTATTAGCGTTATCTGATATCATAGTATTCTGCAGTCTCGTAGCAGCTAAGCAACTTCTTTACTTTAACGAGATTCCATAAGAATAATCCAAGAAAAATATAAGTTCGTAGGAAATCATAAAATATATTCAAACGCTTTTACATGATCATAAAAGTAAATTAATTCTTAGAAAATGGGAAATGAAAGTGCGTCATAAGAGTGATCGAGAAATTCATTAATGTAATTGCATGTTTTTCCACAATCGTAAAAAAAAAAAAAAAAAAATGAAGGATTTCACGATCTACCATCCATTCGATAGATCATTCCACAAATACAAAAAAAAAAAAAAAAAAATAAAACCATAAAAATCTCTGACTCACCACCGCGCTGCCAGCATCCATTACCAGGATGCGATCGCTGTCCATGACAGTGTTGAGTCGATGAGCAATCGTTAACACTGTACATTGCTCAAATTTCTTTCTAATCGTCGTCTGGATCAGCTCGTCTGTTCGTGGATCTACATTCGCAGTGGCTTCATCCAACACAAGTATTGGGTTGTTCCTGATGATAGCGCGCGCCAGGCAGACTAGTTGCCGCTGGCCGACGCTGAGATTGGAACCGCCTTCGTGGATGTGGGCCTGTAAGCCCATTTCCTTCAGCTCGACTTCATCGAGAGCTCGCCATAGTGGGTCGTCCGTGTACGAATCGAATGGATCGAGATTCCGTCTTAGGCTGCCAGAGAATAGGAACGGTTCTTGCGGGATGATGCTGATTTTTGAGCGCAGATCATGCAGACCGATCTGACTCGTATCAATGCCGTCAATGTCAATCACGCCGTCCACGTCGGCCAAACGGAAAAGCGCCTGGATTAGGGACGACTTGCCGGCGCCGGTTCTGCCAACAATGCCGATCTTCTCGCGCGGATAAATAACGAAGTTGAGATTCTTGAGTACGGGCGGCTCTAGCGGTGCATAGCGCAGATACACACCCTTGAACTCGATCCTGCCTTCCGGCGGCCACTCGGACTTGGGCTTTTTACCAGGGGCGCTTTCGAGGGGTGGCTCGCTGTCTACTTTGCTGGAAGAAAATTGAAATGGAGAACGTTAACAATGCAATGTTATTTAATAATTCAAATAAATCAAAGAAAATTGAAGTAAAAAATTCCAAATTTGAATATCTATAAGTACATTAAAAAAAAAAAAATAAAGGAATATTGATATTAAAAATTAAGACTCTTAAATAGCAAGAAATGTTTTTTTATATAAAAAAAATGCCACGCTTTCAAAGATTTGAAGTTTTAAACGTGCAGAGATTACAGGTTCTGAGAATTTCATAACATAGCAGCGCAATCAACAAATGCAACATTAAGGTAAAAAGTTCAAAGAATAGACGAATACCTGTACTCAAGAACACGTTCTACTGAGGTCATCTGGTTTTCCAGTTCGGCACTCTGTCGCATACCCCACTGGAACATGCCGGTGAGACCAATACTCTGGGTAATCGCCAATCCTACGTATCCGGCCTCTATGGTGCCGGGGCTATAATTGTTCAACACTAGAAAGCTCAACGTGACCAATACGATGTACAGCACGCAGAAAATATCCAGCCAGAAGCCGAAAGCGCGAGAGGACGCGATGAAAAGGTACCATGCCGACGAATGAAGGTCCTGATGATTATCAAATTCTCTCGTGAGAATCTCCTCCGCCCCGAACGCACGAATCGTCGGCAGTCCTTGAAGGGTCGCGCTCAGATGAGCGAACACCGGCGAGCGAGCTAAGAAAAATTAAAATTAAAAAACTTAGCTTAATAAACAATGCAGAAGCCATTAAGACTGTGATCTACTTCAATGCGAATATTGAATTTATTCTATCACGGAAGCTGTGTCTATTCCAAAAACTTAAAAATACTCACTGACGCCTTCGAGACGTTTGATGCTACGACTGGTGGTCAGATAGAAAACTCTCAGGTAGTAAAAGACAATGCCGATGAGTACCGTGGGTATCAGCAGCCATACATTCGCGATGGCAACCACGACAATGATGCCGAGCAGTGACAAGCCGATCTGGATGCAATCGATGAGCGCGGTAGGCAGCATCTCGTCCACTGCGCCCATGTCCTTAGAGAAGCGATTGAGCACGCGTCCCGACGTATTGGTATTGAAGAAGCGCATGGTGGCACGGCTGATACTTCGGAACATACGATCGTGCAGTCGCATTGAGGCACGCATACACGTCCAGAAGAAGGCCCACGATCGGATCAGAGTGATACCGATCGTCAACACGGTTAATCCCGTGTAGATGTAGATACTAGTTATGCGGGAAAGGGGACTCTTCGGGTCTTCCACGATACCATCTTCCGTTTGATTCACCTGTAAAATTATACGATTAATAATTTATGTAAATTATGTAATTAAAACAAACGTAAAAATTTACTACACAAAATTTACTGCACAAGCTGATGATTGAAAGAGTGATATAAGAAGTAAATAGTAAATGTATTAGTATAATTGACATTTATATATGTGAATATATCATTTATTTCATCATGCGTAAAAGGCGTATTGATTTTGAACAAACACAAGACATTGAGATGTTCTTAATCTGAAGACTTTAGATTTCTCTAGAAACTTTTGGAAAGTGATGCAACACCACGATGTGACTCGTTAATTATTTTAGCAAATTAGTGTATAATGGCACACTTACGTAGGTTTGTTCTATGTCAACCCATCGTGCGATAAAGAAATCGCCGCCGCTAGCCGCTAATTGTGTCAATATACAAAGCACAGCCACTATGAATATAATGCACCAATTGCCGCCGGCGCGGAAATAACCAGAGTATACTTTGCCGGAAACATTGCCCGTTGATCGCATTTCAGCCACCTAAAATTAACAATTATATTTTCCGTTTGATCATAACTTTTAAAATGAAAAATTATTTTAATTAATGAAATAGTAGAAAAGGACATTCACATTTTCGAGACATTAATTTAGTTTTATATTGTTAATCACACGAAGCTCGTTATTTAATTATTAGTAATAATAATCTTTTTCTAATTTATTAAAATCTAATTTCGGAAAAAGATAAAATGTCTAAATTAATTTTTATAATTCAATTTTAAATTATAATACTAACAACATAACAATTATAATTATAACAACATGAAATAGTATCAGTAATTGCTTCATTACAAAAAATAAACTAGAGTTACTTCGTCAGGTTCCTGTTTCGAAGCATCGGTCGTCATGAAAGAGCTCAGTGATGTAATACTGCCAGTACGCGAATTACTTCGGCTAGCGGGAGCCGAAGGAGGCCGAGAAGATTTCTCATCCGCTTTCGGTTGATTTTCTAACAACCGACCGAAATCCACTCCCATGGAACCCAATTCGTCATAAGTGCTGATAACAGAAATTTATTTTTCATATAAAACTATATAAATATGACGACGTTTTAAATATTTAAAATATATTGGTATAAATTCAAAAATTCAGAAATCGTAAAGCTAAGAAATTATGAAGTAACAAAATAAATGATACAACAAATTTTAATGACAATCCTCTTACTCATTAAAAAGTTGTAACAAAATTATATAATAAAATATGTGAATTAAAAAAGTCTCATATATATATATATACCCTTCAGCCTGAATAGCTCCATCCTTCAGGACGATAATTCTACCGACGTTTCGCAAGTACTGCAATTGATGAGTCACGAGAATCCGAGTTTTGCCTCGTAGATATTTGTCGATGCATTCTTCAAACATGTGCTTGCCTACATGGGCGTCTACGGCGCTCAAAGGATCGTCCATAAGGTATATGTCGGCATCGGCATAAACAGCTCTCGCCAAGTTTATTCTGCAAATTATCAATGCTTTATCAATATGTATATAAAAAACTAACATGTTGCTTCTAACTATTTATAGCATGCGAATTCTCACGAAAATTAAATAGAGTTTGTGCCAAGTCTGATCCTTCACAAAATCAATTTAATGTCAATGAGAATTAAACCGAATTATAATTTAAATATATTATAATTTTTAATTAAATACATGTAAATTTAAATTATATATGTAAATTTACTTTTAATGTTAAAAATCGAAATTTTTTTCACGTATCAAATGTAAAAATAAAAACAAATTTTTTAGCAATATTTATTTTGTTAAAAGTAAAAATAAAAATTTAACTCAAAGATTTGACATATAAAAAAAGAATAGTTATAATCATAAAAAATAATTGTGATAAAAAATAAAGCAACAAATAACAAGATAAAACATTAACTAAAAAGAAAAATAATTAAAAATCATATAAATTCATAAGATTCTTTCAAATTGAGAAAATTAAAGATCTGTATAAATTTCACATATTTTGTCTTATCGGAGAATTTTGAGAAACCAACCTTGCACGTTGACCACCGGAAAGACTGATACCTCTCTCACCTACAATTGTCTTATCGCCATAAGGTAGCAAACTGAAATCTCTCTTTAATTGACACACCTTAGTCACGCGATCATATCGAATCTGATCCATTTTTCGTCCAAATAAAATGTTCTGTCTGACTGAGCCGGCAAACAGCCATGGTTCTTGACTGGCATAGGCAATCTTGCCATTAATCTGTGAAAAAGTATTAAAAAAAAATAAGTAAAATATATATAGAAATCAGTTAATTTATACATTTGTTAATTCAATTATGACAAAACAAAAAAGAAATTAAATTATTAAAATTATTAAAAGTATAATTAAATGATATACTTGAAATGTATTAAAATTTGACTAAATTTGTCTTTTTTAAAAAATATATTTTTATATACATATTTTTTATATCCAAAATATATACATAAATTAATTAAATTATTTTCGTGTCAAATAAAATTTATTCAAGATTTATCTATATCCAAATTTATTAATACATTTATTGTCAAACATGTTTCAGTCTTTTCGTTTATGTTAAATATATCATTTCATAAGAAGAAGAGTAAAAGACAAAGTTAAGATACATTATAATAAATAAAAATATTGATTTCTTCACCAATGCAATTTGTTATGGCCTTCCATCATTGTTATTATCAACAAAGTTTAACAAAGTCAGTCTTGTAATATAAATAACTGCGTGTTCCATAAGTATTAATAACATGTATTAAGTTTTAAATTAAAAAATGTATTAAGTATTAAATTTAGTAAATAAAAAGGTCATCAATGATTATCATGGCAATGAAATGCTTTAATTATAATACATTAATCGTATAAATAAAAAATAGATAATTCAGATATTATATGATTAGATAAGTTTTTTAACATTTATTGATGTTTTCAATTTTTAATTTTGTTTAATAATTTAATAGGCGCCATCCTAGTCGATTATATAATGAATTACCTACTTTCTATTGAATATATGATCTACGTATACTTTTTTCATTTATTAATTATTGAAAAAAAATTATGAACATACTTGAATGGAGCCTTCTTGCAAACGCAATTCTTTCAGAATGACGTTCAACAGACTGGTTTTGCCCGCACCGACCTGGCCGACGACGGCAATCAGTTCACCGGGACGCACTTTTATATTGATATTTTGTAAAGTGTCTTCTCGCTCGTAGTCTAGCCACTTGGCATTGCCGTTCTCGATGGAAATGTGATGATCGATCGGCTGATTTTCTCTCACATAATCCTTGCTATTCTCCTTCATATTTTCCTTATTATTTTCTATTACGTTTTTCTTGTTATTCTCTATTATATTTTTCTTATTCTTCCCCTTTAGTTTCTCATTGCTATTCACCTTTGTCGCCTCGATCGCAGGCGTTGTCACTTCATCATACATTAAAAACTTTTGCAGCCGTCTTATGGATACCATCGCTTCCGCTACCTGTGTTATTCCTGAACAGGAGAGAAAGTAGATAAATAAAAAAGACAAAAGTGACTAATGATAGATAAAAGAGAATAAATTTATCAAAATTTATTTAATAATAATAAATGTAATTTTTTATTTATGATATTTAAAATGACAAAGTACAAGATTATATAATAGAGAAAAAAAGTTGAAATAAAGAGAAAATTAAAAAAGAATAATGACAAGAAGAGGAAAGAGAGAAAAAGAAGAAACATAAAAAAAAAATAAAATAAAGAAATATTAAAGGAAACGAGTATCCTTTGCGAGTATCCTTTGCAATGTCATCGGTATTGTTCGCATATTAATTACGCGTCTCACGTACGCACCTTGTGGGAAGAAAACGGTCATAGTTGTACGTAAAATGTTGTAATAGGCGGTTATCATGAATACTTTCTCGGCCGTTATTTTATTACCGAACAGCACATAAGCCAGCACCGTGATGAACAACGACATTCTCGTGGTAAAGATGATGAATGACATTGTGACACCTCTGATATACGATGTCCATCGAATAACATTAACTTCTTTCCTGTAAACAAATTCCATGCTATAAGCTCCTCTTGTTCTTTCTCTTTCTTCTTCGAATTATTTATTTTGTTTCAATTAGAAAAATTCATACAATACTCATTAAGCTCATAATCATCAATCAGTCTTAAGAAGATAATTTACATTTTGATAAATATAATAACTTTGTTTTTTTAAATTTAAATTTAGCTGTCAAATAATTAAAAGATATTTGCAAAAAGAAATATGAAAACTTGATATCTAGAGAACTTTTAATGCTTAATGCGTTAATTAATATTTTATTTTATACTAATATTCTAATATTCTTTTTTCTTTTATTAAATTATATTCTGTATAATAAAAAATATTACATAAAACTAAATATATATTTGATATGTAATGTTGATATGTTTAAACACATGAAGTATCAAAAGAAAAAAAAAGACAGAGATCTTTATTGCGAGACTTTCTATTAATAGGCTATAATCCTCTGATATTTGAAAATAATATTGAAATAAGCGCGTACAATCAGGTACAGTAAAAACAACAAGGTCGACGTTACCGTCGTCGTTAATTATCGTTTCATTCAATCAACAACAACTGCATTCAAGTACATACAAGCAAAGCAAATGCCGATTCATTCTTGACATGTTATTCTATGACTCAATGTAGGATAGAGCTCACAAAGATGAAGGTACATTCACAGAATGATCCGCGAAAGTTTATGAAATTCCGGGATCACAACATAATCGTTTCAAATAAAAAATATAAATACTGACAGCAAATATTGATAGCAATATTAATTGTTGTCATATAACTGTTTATTTGTGATGTTGAAATTCTTATCTTTTTCCAAAATTAATTGACAGTAATTTAAAATTTTAATCAACATAAGCATTAAATCATGTTGAAGTGCTATCCGCTAATTAAATAGGTGTTGCGGTGTCAGATGCGTTTTGCAACGAACATTCTTTTTTCTGTAATAAACATATTGCGTAACTATAATTAATATAAGTGTTATTTGCGTAATCAATGTAAGTGGCAGTACTCACTTTCTTGCCTTTTCTATGAGCGCGCTGAATGGATTCTCCCAGGTGTACATCTTGATGGCTTGAATTCCGCTGATAATCTCGTTCGTCAATCGCACCCTCTCGTCCGTCCTGATGGCGGTCTTTAATCTCAGCTGCGACGACTTTTTGCCCAGCCACGCTGAGGAATTTCGAGAACAAAGCGTGAAACAAGATTAGGACGAACGCCCGATAATCATCACGTACGAGGTATGTTAATCAATTACAGAAACGCAAATGGCTCGGTAATTGGATAATTTAGCGAGGAACTTCAGAAATTCAGACAAACATAACGTAACGCGAGTTTAGAAATTCAGAAACTTCGCTATTTAATTAACAGAAAAGCTTCTAAAAAAAAACCCACGAATTAGAAATACAGAATTTTGAATTGAAATTAATTTAGATTATTTAATATTTATTTAGATCATTTAATTTATTATAAAAGCAGTATAAAACAAAGATTTAATCAAAGTAAAAACAAATTTCTGGTTGTTCTCTTGAATATTCTGAATTTTGTAGCGCGCGCGCACACACACACACACACACACACACACAAATATATACATGCGTGTGCACACATACATATTTAATTGTATTTCAACTTGACTGGCCAATTATCCTTATCAGATGAAAACAGTCAGAGCGGCAACTTCCTCACCTTGCAATGGGATAAACAGCAGCAAAGACGCGACGCCGATGATAGAGGATACTCCGATTTCGAGCACGTAGTACATGATGAACGTGAGGATGACGGTCTCTAAGGGTCCGAGCCACAGATAATGTAGGAATATGATGCTAACGTCAAATCTGTTGACGTCATTCGATAGCAGATTGACCGCTTGGCCGATGGTCGTCTCGCCCAGCGCGGTCTTGGTCAGTTTCAATGTTTTGCGATAGATCAGCGAGCAGCAAGCCACGCGGATCTTCATGCCTTGATGCAGAATCCCCATCATGTACGGATGGATGACGAATACGTTGATCGCGGAGCAGAGGACGATGCCCGCGGCCCAGAGATACGCCTCGAGGAGATCAACCTCCGTGGAATTGTAATAGCGCAGCAGCCGACCTAGGCAAATCGGTTGCAACACCCTGCGAGAAGAAAATCCGTGCTAGATCCGTGCGAGAGACAATTCACAATAATATTCTTTAATATAATTATTATAAATAGATAAGAGGAAGGGATAGATAATGTAGATTAAGCCAGTGCGTTATAAATTAGTCACTTTCTAGTCGGGGACTTAGCGATGCAGTGATTCTCCTCTTTTGCACGTAGGGATTACAACAGGTAGAATGCGTGTCGGGTGTCTTGCACTGATAAGGGACAGTGGATGGTGGTGAATCGACGGACAGATAAACACGGCATCAAGCATCTGCATTCCAAAGGGAAATCTACAAGCACTGCCAGCTGCCAGCTGATAAACTCCAAGTTGATTCTTTTCTTTTCACGGGCGTGAGGCCAGATCGCGTGAGGCACATGTTATGGAGGGATTAGGGATTTTCAACTTGTGAACACGTTCGCAATAGAAATTTCTGCGGAAAGAAGAATTTCTTTAATTTAAGCGTATGTATAAATAATAAATTAGGAAGTAGAAACTAGATAATACAATTCCGAAAAAGTTCCTAAATCTCAAGGGGGCTTTGAAAAAGTGCAAACTTAAATCCCTAAGGTACAAATTGCCAAATTGAAAATTATTTTAATTCGTTTTTTTTTTTAAATTTATAAGATTCACGACGATATGAGCCTTAAAGAAACTAAATCAAATTTGCAATTCGCTTAATTTATCTATTAACTATCACTTTATTTCTTCAAGTGTCTCTCTCTCTCTCTCTCTATCTCTTCGAGTATCTTTGCTCAGATTTTTATTTAATTCAAAAAATTCGCGGCGCGATAACTCGATTAATAAAGGACTCGCGATCAATCGTGACTTGTGGGGAGGGATTTCAATTTCCGCGAGATTAAATCGTCAACGATATACGACGTGTTTCTGTTGTAGACTCGTCGTAAGAGAGTGGACCAAGTAAACAGGTAAGGTGATGGAGGGAGCAGCAGAAAATTGGGATTAGGGAGTCCCAAATCAGAGAGGGGAATTCCGAGAGAGGAGTGAAAGAGATATTTGCGTACCTGAGCAAGATCTCCATGACGGCCATAAACAGTCCGTACAACAGGGTCGTGAAACCGAAGCACCTGACGAGGACTCTCAACAGGCTGGGCCCCCTGACCTTCTTCTGGGACCCGCTCCTCGCGTTCTTCCCCAGCCGATCTCTGTACGCCTCGCATTCTTCCTCCCAGGCCTTCGCTATTTTAACACCAAGAATACCACTTGTATGCTCTTTAAGCGGTGTGTACAAATCAGTTACTTCAAGATCCCTGCGGTAACCCACCCAGAAAATGCGTAGGATCCAACTGCGAAGAAAAGCAAAGCACACACACACACGTTTTACTCGCACAAACCGTCCGTGAATCGCGCGCGAATCTTTCGTTGGGATACGCCAGGTCCTACATTCGTTTTTCCGAAATCCGTGGTTTTTACCGACACCTTACGTTCCATTATCTCGCGCTAAAACTCGATCTGTGCGCCCGCCTGCCTTTAATGCCCCATGAAGAAGAGAATGCCGCACCGGCATGTTGACGTTTAAATGGCAATCGTGGTACAAAATCAGAAAATCCAAGAGCGACAATTGGAAATAATTTCATTTAAGTTCATTAAAGGTCTTCAACGTCAAATATATCGTTAAAAATTATCAGATTAAGTTACTGTGATAAGATAAAATTAGACAATTAATTAATATAAAAGTGTCTCTTAACGTTTATCGGACCCATAATGTATCCATCACGAATATGAAATTACTGAAATTTTGTCAAAATAACTCTTGATTATTCCGGAAAACCGGAGTCTATCCGAAATAAAATCTCCGATTTTAAATAGAGAGATTAAGCTTGTTCAGAGATTAAAAAATTCATTTCGCTTGATTTCGCGCGCGTAATTTCCCAATTATTTGTTGAACAAATGGAACGAACTCGATAAGGTATAAGGAAGTGCACGCAAACATCATCGAGCATTAGGTATGAAAACAAAATTAACGGACTATTCCCTCCATAAAGATTCCAAGATGATCCTAACATTATTTATAGACTTTTATCTTTTCAGCTTCCGATAATTCATGTCGCATAAGCTCGTTTATCGCTCAAGACCGGTTCGATCAACCGATAAATGACGGTAAATTGTAAACCAAATAACTCCATTCTTCTTTCTTATCTGTTTGTTCATCTATTACGATTTTTCCAGAAAGTAACTACTCTTAAGAAAATGCAATGTAATCTCGATAATAGATAAGTAATCCCCCGAAGCCTTCGGTCAAACGTCTCGAATATTAACGAAAAATCCAACATCGTCGAATTAAAAGAAAAAAATGTGAAATTTTGTCGAAGTTGTAAAATTAAACAAAAAACGTGGGCAGATTAATTTCGAGTTCATTGCAATGTAATTCCAAATTTCATTTCTTCGAAACGATCCTTTTCAGGACGGAAATCTGTTCACGCGGACACGTGCTTTTTTTTTTTCAAAAAATCGCTGGATACGAACTTAAGGCCAAAATTGGGAAATTTAAAATAAAAAATCCAATATAAGGAACTCTAATTAATGTTATTTGTATCCATTTGTATCAAAGTTATGGATTATTAGTTTTTGGAAGTTTACTGCAAGTTACTGGTTTTTGAGAGTTTTTGGAAATACGAATTTGATATCATAAAAATTGTTTCGTTTAAAAAGGATTGTTTAATTTTTTTTACGTCCGCTATATTGAATCCATCAATTTTGAATTTCACAATTTCGCGCAATTTCGCGATGACGCATTTTTAATCAATGTCTTAAAAAATTCTAAAGGCTAAAATAGGTTCTAAGGAGTCAATTAAAAAAAAAAAAAAAAAAAAAAAAATTGATTCTATTAATTCCAGAAATAAACTCGTTTACAATACGACATGCTCATCCCGAAAGGGTCAATTATTTTTCCAGTTGTTCCATTCGTTTAATTGCGCCTCTAAAAGGAATTAATTATTGTCGCGTCAAGGCTTGTTGACTACTCGACGACTTAATGACTCTTCACGAAGCTAACCGTGTGTTATCACACACCATGAAATTCTCCCCTGGCTCCCTATCCTATCTCTCTCTTATCGTCTCCATCTTGAAATGACACCCATTGTGCTTTTTCGTACTTACGAGAACGTCAAGGCGCTAAGAATGTTGGCGGTCGCTCTGGGATTCCTCGGTTTCTCGGTGTACACCTTTCCATCCATGACGGCGGTAGTAGCGTTTTACGTTTTACGGGAGGGGGGTTACCTTTTCTGTAAGATACAAAGATCCTGAATGCACACACGAGACCACACGCGAGAATACGTCGCGATTTATATATCCGACGGAACGCGCGGAGGAAGGAAGGAAGGAAGGGAGAGGACCGACGAAGGGATCGACGACGCTCGATCACATCGTCCACACCGATGTAATGCCAAGACAAACCCTCTTTTCCTCGCCCCAAGAATCGATAACGATTCGATAAGGTCTGCTGATATCTTATCTATGCACGATGAAATCGAGTAATGTCGATGATCCCGACAATAGCGCTTATCGAATGACGCGTGTATTTCACCTATGCCGATATTGCGGTCGTAATCGAGCCTGATGAATAAAAGAAATGATTTTTTTTTTTTTTTCTTAGCATGCAAATTCCACATTTATTGCGCGTACGTTTTCGTTACGATTTCGTTACGAAAGCGGGGACAGCTGGTTTGATAACGCGACGATAAATCTCTCTGCAAGATACCTCTCTTATCACTTCTTCCACGCCTCGATATTTTGTATCTCGCATATCTCGGTATTTACTTTCAAAATATTTAAGTCCAATATTTTTAACTTTTTTTAAGCCTCCAAGGTATCCGTGGTATTGTTGAAGATCTTGTAGTCGCGAGTATAATACAAATCCCTCTCGAATCATTTTCAAAGTTCGAAAAATTCTCTCTCCGTAATATTCTGAGATCATTTCAATTTCAAATCTTTGAATCTTTAATTTTAAACTCGATACAAAACTCACGATTTCCATGCATTTCCCCATGTAGTTCTTTTATAGAAAGCCCCTCTTCTATTAGAAAAAAATTCATACATGAAATTTAAAATATTGAAGCTTTAATTTACTGCGACTCGATTATAAATTTCAAATTTTTTTCCTCCCTAGGGCAATTACAGTTCTTTACTTAATTAAATCTTTCATCGCAATCCGATGTTATAAATTCCATAACATAAAAATTACAGCAGCAGCGAGAGTCATCCTAAATATTATATAAATATACAAATCTCTCTCAGTGATATTATTCAGACAGATAAGATATTAATTTTTTATTATGTCTGCACTCGGGCTACATACAATTTACATCATACAGTGTATCTATGACTGTTTCCAACATAAAACGATTAAACAAAGGTGTACTAAATAATATTTGTTTATTTCTTCTTTCTGCGTAAATTATTCATTTATAAAAAGATGTTTACATCATGTGTAAAGATTCGACGAATTATTATTCGATGAAAGACGATAAAAATATTTTAGAAATATAATAGTCTAGCAAATGGAAAAACTTACATTAAAAAATTCTTGTCCTTAAATTAACTTTTATATCATGTACTCCGTACATTGTCCGTTTTTTAATTAATTTCTTTATTGGTCTTTAGATCGCTTCAAGAAATTTAATAAGAAGGCCAATAATCACAATAATTTTGACTCGACAACAATGTAAATCGTCTAAGAAATTGGTTAACAAGTTTCTCGTCACTTCAATCAAATGCCAATCATGTTGATCATAAATTTTTAAAATAATAAAAATAAATCTTAACAAATTCGCCTTAAAAGCGTTTCTCTCTTTGCGCAGATTCACAAATTTTAAATTTACATGTCAATACTAACGTTATCTATTGCAATTCTACTTATATATATATAAATATGCTATTTAACTATGTACACAAATGTACTATTCACGAAAAAACACTATTCATGGAAAAATTAATTTGCGCACAATGGTAATCCACGAGGAAACTTAACAGTGTAAATTTAATCTGCTCTCGAGCGATAACGATCCAACTGCACTTTCGCAATCAAGTATTTAGTAATTGGCGAAAAGGAGTGTGTTGTTCAATTCCTAACAGCTTTCAATGATATATATATATATATATATATATATATATATATATATATATATACATATATTTTTATAGATAAAACTTTTACAGATAAAATGAAATCGTCATATCTCAATTCAGACGTGTGAGAGATTCCGAATTCTATAATTTCCGATTAATATTGAAAAAAAAAAAAATCTTTATCATATTATTTCAAGTACTTTGGAATGCGTTCAAAAGCGTACATAGCATTCAAGCACATCGGAACGGACGTACAGAACGCTACATTATCATTAATTATATAATTAATATCGGAAATTTAAATGTACATTGATACACTGAGATATCAATCATGTAATCTGCCATGTAATCAATCATTGTAATCTATTAATTATGTAAATGATTTTATTGATGATAAAATATTATTTGTATAATAATATTAATTCTTTATTTGACATTTTTGACAGTTCGATGTATACGGCCTGATGTTAGGCTGACATTAATTCTCATGTATAATTTAAGTTAAATAATCACAGCTAAGCAAGACCTTAAAAGGTCTCCTCCTTATCGTTGTATGCAAAATTAATATGTAGAAAATGAGTCAATGTCACAAGGACACCTTCCTAATGTGATATAATATATCTGAACGCGCGAAATCTAGCTGCTACAATTGGTCGACTTAATTCGTATATAATTTAAAAAGTATTACAGTCTCGATATTTTCATATTAAGATTTTCGTCTTAGAATTTTCCAAAGAAAATCCGCTCATAAAGTCCTCCGGTAATTTTAGAAAACTAAAAACTATATTATTAATAAATATTATCATAATATATTTATACAGAATGACTTAGATCTTTCGTGCCAATCGTCAATGATAAACACCTGAAGTTATTTTAAGAAAAGAATTCTAATATTAAATATAAATTATAAATTTTAATTAATAATTATAAATGTCATAAGATTCTCAATAGTCAGTTTTTTTAAATTAGAAATGTTTAAAAAATTTACTTATTAAATTGTCCAAAATTCGCGTGCTCAAGCAATTTAATGAAACATCCTGCGAGCTATAATTAAAAGAGAAAATTAAAAAAATTAAAAGTGAGAAATATATATATATATATATATATATATATATATATATAAAATTCTTATATATAAAATAAATTTTTGTAAAATTTTGTAAAACTTGTAAAATTTTTTAGATGTCACATGAGGAGGGATCATTTCTCAAAACAATATTTAATTTTCCATCTATAATATGAAATGAAACATGAATAAAAAAGTGATTTGAGAAAATATTTCAACATCACTATTCATAATACAACATTTAAGCTTGCTGTAAAATGAATCATCAAAAGATACACTTCGATAATAGCAACAGAAAAGGAAACAAATTAGAATCACGCGCTAAAGATAATTAACGAAAACATTGCAGCATGGTGTAATTATTCGTATTTATAGACAGTATAATTTGTATACACTTGTAAAAATATATTCCGGAAATGCAAATGTCAACAGACACAAACCCAAGTCACATGCTTAGAATTATCACATGCTTTTTATTATAGAGATGTGTTCCAAGCGACTCATTGCAACGAAATGAATGATGAACTTCATAAATAATTCATCATTAATTATCATTTAAAGGCCGACTGATAAGCGATGTTCCTCAAACAGATAATTTTATACATGCATACAAACATGTAAGTATTACCAGTGGATAAAAGGCTTTCAATTTGAGTGAAAATTGCACAAAACATAACGTGATGCGATACTAAGAAATAATATCCCTACAATTTCTGACATGAAAGACAAACATTGATTGATACGACATCCATAGCTTTTTAATATAAAAAAAAAAAAAATTTTTTTTAAATATAAGACTAAAAGTAACTATATTATTGTAATATAAAATTATAAATAAAATCGAGAAAAATGTTTCTTCCTCGATAATAAATCTTTTCAGAAGACGCTTAAAGCGACTTTATTCATCATTTTATTAATTAAAGCATTATTAAGCATCGTTATAAATATATCGTAATGAGAAACCCTTCTCGAATTCGCAGTTTAATCAAACTGCCTCCAATGACTTTCAATTGATTTTTTTCCCGAAATGTTAATTCTCTTGTGTGTACCGATTGTTTTCTATCCACGTGTGCACGTGCGTTTGTATGCGTGTGTTCGTACGTCATCGTTGTCATCTTTCGGTGTTTCGAGACGCGCGTTATCAAGATATTACGAGACAGCCGTTAATTGCGGCCGTAATATGACGGAATTAGTCCGGACAAAAGTCTTAAAGCGATAAGAAGACAAAACCACAAGAGATTTCGCAATCCGTCTGTTTGACGATGAAATTATGTGCCACGAGTAAGTTTCTGATTACTGCAATATTTCGATTACAAAAAAAAACTATAAAATATTTCTTAGACTATTACTATTTTCCATTAAAAATTACATTTTGCCTTTTAATGCGTTTGTAAATAATAAATTTTTATATCATAAAAATTATAGTATACAATATTACGGTAACACCATAATATTATAATTAAAACAATAATACTTTATTTATTGCAACCTCTTCCACTAGCTCTTTCTTGATTCTTTTTTTTTTACCCTCTTTTCAAAAAAGATAATTTTTTTTTCAGCGGTTTCTAATTACCACGATATTGCACACAAAATAAATCAATGTATTCCTTATTATTTTTGTCATCTCTTAAATCGCCCGATGTGATCGTAACTAACGAATAATTTAATAGCTTAAGTTGAAAAATAATTATATCGTAACTCTTTTAAACATATATAATTATATATTATAAACATTTTATATAGCCCAAAGAATCATTTAATAATCTAATGATAACGTTATATATTAATATGTGACATATTTCAGTTTTTTTTTTTTTTTCAATTAATAATAATAATACATGGGCGTAGTTAAAATGTGCTTCGAGTTCAATAAATCGCTGATCGCTGATTCGAAATTGTTTCAATCACATTTTGCCATTTCGTTCCCTTAATTCCCCGTCGCATCGCACATTACGCAAGAGCCAATTAAGACTAATTCATTGTTGACGTAGCGGCGACCGATAAAGAACGCGGCGTAATTTGAACATCGTGTTTTATTAACGTAACGCGTCTCTTCCATCGCGTTGATAAAGATATTGTTGATCTATACGACACGCCTTCTGTTGCTTTCCGCTTAATGAAAAGCGCGATCAATTTTCTGTAAACTGACTCCGGGAAAAGTAATCGTCGGTACGTGTTACCTCTTTAACATCAATTGCATATAAATCAATTATACAATAATATGTAAATACCGCTTTAAACATGAATTTGAATTGAAAAAGAGAAAATTAGAGAGATATATTTTTTATTTAGCTGTTTAACATCGAATGAAAATAAAATAAGTAGATTAAGTAGGTAGAAATAACATGCGAATAATTTGAAATGTCGTTCTAACATTTTAAAGAATTAAAACGTTTTATAAGACACTTTATTATTTTTATTACTATACATTTATTGAAATATTTATAATATTTTAAAATTATTATTTTTAAAGAATCGGTTAAGTTAATCTCAAAGGGTACATTCGGAGTGCACGTGACAAATTTGAATAAAAATAATTAACGCATTGTTTATTCTGTTTTCAACAAAATCATGTTACATCAAGCGATATCAAAAAATTCTTCTCAAATTGTGTACTCCAAATAGTGCTATTTAAATATCATGGTTGTTACAAAATATTAAAAAAAAAAAAAAAAAAAAAATAGTAAAACAGCGTACACATTGAGCGCCGTTCTTCTGACTCGTACGTAACTGAGAATTACCCATTTATTAACTTAAAATTGCTGCCGTTGAAAAACTGCTGCGCGAACGGCCATAAGAAAAGATTGCTATGTAAATCTAGCATTCATGAGTTGAGAGCTCTGGTTTTATTCACAAGGGCATTCTCGAAAGCTTTATTTTAGAGAAATACACGATATTAAAAATTCTATAAAAATTATTATTTTTCCTTAATAGTTTTCCTAAATTAAATTTCTCTAAAGAGACATTTCTTGACTCTTCTCTTACTCCTTTTGGATGGATTATCAATAATATAATGAGATCTGTAACAAAATTTGATTCTATTCATTAGCGTACAAGCGTCGGCGTTATAACGTATTAAACCACGCCATTTCTATGTTATTGAACTCTTACAAAATGACAATTATAGATAAAAAATAAATACGTTGTTTATATTTTTATAAAAAGTTTTTTTTAGAAGCTATCAAAATATGACTTTAAATTCTTTCATCGTTTTATCTTGACTATTATGATATATATAAAATCAAACACAAAGGATAATATAAAATAAGAAAAAAACAGTAGTAAAACATATCTACGTCCAAATAAAATGAAACGAAGTTAACGATACGTGACTTATTGTCTTAAGTACATCAGGGCTTAAGAGGCTTAGAGAACTCTAGAGAAATAAAGATAACGAATAATTCTCAAAACTTGCTATTATTATTATTATTATTATTATTATTAATTCTCAGTTATAAAAATAATATTAAAGTGTAACATAAGTATAAAATAATTATTATAAAATATTATAATTACTATAAATTATAATAGACATTAATATAATGTATAATATCATAGTATAGTACTATGTTTTCGTCGTCGAATATCCAAGTAACCTCTTTAGATAACTAATATTGAATTTATTTAACGTTTTATCTTAAGATTTATTCATTTCAAGTAATATTTTATATTGCGTTATCATTTCTATTTCCGTATAGAGAATCGGTTTTTCTTTTGCGTATAGAATTTCTACAATTCAAGCAGAAAAATCCGGTAACGTTTAACTAATGAACTGAATAACATACGCCCATAGACTGTAATGTATAATGTGTAAACTCTCGTCTCGTGTAAATATGTACATAATAATTGAGCTACGATCAAATGGCGGACACAGTGATTTCGTTTCAGACTCGCCTTTCTTCGAGAGATCAAATCTTCGCCTAAACGATATTAATTTACGGGGGGCAAGCATCGATCCTATAAATAAATTGAAATGTTCAATTTTTTTCGCCACCATCCCTTGGAATTATTTATTGATTGAACTCGCCCGCATTTCTTTCTATAAGCTTAATTTGATATCATGCGTAATAAATATAATTGCGTTAATCATAAATATCTATACAGATATCGTCCAAATTTATATCCTTAAAATATATGTCATTTTACATAAATGCATGTTTCAGCATTTTTTAAAATAAAGTTTTTTTCATATTATCGGGGAGAATAAAAAATTTCTTTTATATATATATATAAATAAGCCAATAAATATGAAAGTAAAAAAATTTCATAAATAAATCGAGAGTTTGAGTTTTAATCTTCAATTTTTCAGATTTTGAAGAAGAATTTGCTAATGTCGATTACTCATATATGTTTAACCACTCACTTTAGGAATTTTCTCATTTTCCACTTCATATCCAATCTGAGCTAACTCAATTCTCTTGTAATTATAGTTGTATTAGATATAGTTCCAGTAAAAAACGCATGCATGTGTGTGTGTGTGTGTGTGTGTGTGTGTGTGTGTGTGTGTGTGTGTGTGTGTGTGTGTGTGTAAAAATATTACAATTTTTAAACTTTTAGATGAACTATCAACTTAAATTTATTAAGATCAATAGTGATTTTAAATACATAAATGTAAAAAAAAAAATAAACATTTTTAATATTCTGCAGGATACTTATGCATGTTTCCAACTATATTCGTTAAAAATTTCAGATAAGACAATAGCATAATCTTCAATTTAAAATACAAATTATAGAACTAAACACGAGACAAACGAGTTATTAAAAAATAGTAATTAAGATAAAAAGATAAAAAACTGATAAGAGTATACTTCATACATAAATTTTGTATATCTTTTAATGTTTATTTATTCCTAAAATCTTACACTTCTTTTTAATTAACATTTTTATATTTTAACAAGACAGTAAATACACACTTCTTTTGTCTAAATTATCTTTAAAATCTTCAACAAATAATTTAAAAATACTCAAAAGACTAACTCACTATTTTAATTACTTTTTATAATTTTTTTTGTGAATATCTGTAAAAAAACTATAGTAACTAGTAATAAGTACAATAGTTCAATAAGTATTAAAACTGACCATATACATTCATACATTTAAAATCTATCTCCTGAATAAATTTCATGAACTTGCAACATTTTCACTCTTTCTCTCTCTGCGAAGCATCGTTGAAATATTTCGACATGTATGTCGAAGCAAAACCTAATTACTCGCAGTATCTACAAAAGGCAGTAATTCCGGGACCTTGCTTACTGCGTACACGTCCTACACACACACACACGCACACACGCGCGCGCGCACACACACACGACACGTGGTTTTTTTTTCCGCGCGCAAATCAACGCAAATGATTGCGAATTCATTGCGGCTCCATCGTTCAACACGTGATGTTTTGCCTCATAATTTTGCAACAAGTCGGGACGCCAATGGCCAAGATGACTTGCCGAAGAGCCCCGGATTCCCGACTCATGCGGTGACATGAAATTATATATATATACATATATGTATATATGCGGCAGCAGAATGTATTGATAAGAGTACAATTGCCGTTACGTAACAGGCGGTAGCAACCGCGGTGACGAAGAAGCGTCGGTTGCAGGTCAGTTAGGGTGACGGTCTCGATTTCAGGGACATGTCCTCCTTTCTAAACATATTCTCAAGAATTCCTCATATTCGTTTTTTTAGGATTCGGTATACGCATATTCGCGATTTCGAGAGACACTCGGAG
Source organism: Pogonomyrmex californicus (assembly GCA_024349325.1). Classification (NCBI taxonomy): domain Eukaryota; kingdom Metazoa; phylum Arthropoda; class Insecta; order Hymenoptera; family Formicidae; genus Pogonomyrmex; species Pogonomyrmex californicus. The sequence continues at coordinate 645,243 of JAECZD010000018.1, read as the reverse complement.
ATTCTTTGTTTAATTTTTCGTACATTTAATTTTCTGTATCTCTATATATTTATTTATTTAAAAAGAATTGTATTTAGAAAAATGTATCTAAAATACGTTTGAAAATTATTCTATAGTTAGTTCATGCGTGTTCATCTAAAAATGTATATCTAAAATGTATATTTATATTTGTACCTAATTACATTTCCCTTAAAGTATCTGTGATTGCATTCAGTTATTTGAAAAAGTTTTGATTCAGTTATCAAGAGAATGTATTTTTTACAACACTTAAAATGAACTTAATAAATAGTTCTCTTACACACTTTTTTTATCAATAACTTCTTTCAAAAGTACACAACATACACACAAATAATGTGTGTGTGTGTGTGTGTGTGTGTGTGTGTGTGTGTGTGTGTGTGTGTGTGTGTGTGTGTGTGTGTGTGTGTGTAATGCCATATAAAATAAAACATATCATAAACTTTTTAATAGTCAATGAATTTTTTTAGGCATAACATATAGGATATCTCAGATCTCTCTATGTTGGGAAAAAAAAGGAAAAAAAATAAATAGTGCAAGAAATCTAGCTAAAAAGAACAGGATTAGCCTGTTCTAAATCATTTTAAAGAAAATCATGCTGTTAAATTTTACTAAAAATATTTTCCATTGTTTTTTCACTCACATTTGTCATATATAATAATAAATATAAATAATAAACGATTAACATCGGACCAAATGTATATCAAATATATTTTATTGATATATTAATGTAAGATCAAAAATTGATTCATAGTATCCCACTAAAAACGCTTAATTATCTCTTTACTTTTAAGTAATTTTTCAGACATAATTCAAAGGGTTTCAAAGAGCGAATATAAAATAGAGAATATTTTTAGAAAATGTTCAAAATTATATATTTTTTTTAATATTTAGTATCCAAGGTTGTTTTTTCAAAATGTCTGATCATTTTTTTTTTTTTTAAATAAAAGTACATTTTTTTCTTTCATATATTGCGCTGACATTAATATCTACTGAACCATGTATAATATGACTCTAAAACTTTAAACTTAAAAAATTTATATTACCCGAAAAATACAAAGAAATGCTAAATTAACTCTTTATTATTAAAGTAAATGTTCAGAATAATGTCTTTTATTGTTTCAATATATATATATATATATATATATATATATATATATATATGAGTTGAATATTAAATAATACTTTGATGATATAAATTAGTCAATATTATTTCAATATTAATTATTCGAATTCAGTAGGGGGTAATTCAATTCTATGAATTATCTAGAATTTATAGAATTTAATTATAGAAATAATTTAACATTGAATAGTATATTAATAATAAAATATATATAATATATACATATACATATATACATATATATATATATATATATATATATAATAAAATGTAATTTAATATTATATAAATATATTAATAACATAAAAAAAAACTGACAACTTAAATTGTCATTTTACTAAGTATGCGTTATTGTATTTACATGTCAGAAATAAAATATCAAACTGAAAAATAAATCCACGAAATAAATCAGGAAAATTTCCCAATGACGTATCTGTCTGCGAAAAGGCCAGGAACTTATTCATGCAATATCTCTCTCTCTCTCTCTCTCTCTCTCAAAACCGCAAGGTACATCCCCGGTTTCTTTCACTGAATCAAGTTACTGACCAAGAAGTTGATCCCTCTCTCCCTCCTGCCACCGTTGAGAAATGTGTACGCGAATATTTATGTAACCCGAATTCTGTGCGGCGCGGCAACGGCGAATATTGGACTCTAGACTTTTCTGGCATGTCGCACGGCGACTCACCTTGAGGTCGAGAACTCGCTGCTTGTTGCCTTCGAACGAGGATATCTTCGCGACACTATCAGGATTCCATGATACGTCCCGATCCGATAAGCACGCGTGACGGTCCTGATGATGATGACGACGACGATGACGATGACGACGACGACGACGACAACGACGACGAAAGAAACGACATCCACTCAGCCAAAAGGCCGTTGCTCGACTGCGCGGCTACGATCATGTCTCATTGGTCAACCCCGACGCGACACGTGACATTCTTTCCCCCACCCCTCCTCTTTCCGCCCCAAGGAAAAAATCCGCTGACGGCTCTGATTTTCGGAGCGCGACGGAATCCCAGGAAAGCTCGGGGTTGTTCGAGGACCCGGGTCTTATATAATCGACAGTTGGTAAACAGTGACATTAGCCGAAGGGATGATCCGCCATGATGCTGGCGCGAAACATGTAAAAGTCAACTCGAGGGCGGTTAACGAGAGTCGCGGGTTTACACTTTACATTCATTCAATTTCCTCTCGCACATAGAAAGCGACTCGCATTAAAAAAGAAAAAACAGTTTATTTCTATATACCGTACCAAAACAGCGTTGTATGTGTATATTGATGCATTTTATCCTAACAATTTTTTTTATCTAAACGCAAATTTACTGTCTATCCGTGTGAACGCATCATTTACCTCGCGCCTATTTACTATCTAATCGCATTTCACCTATTGTACCTGTCCGTTCACCATCAATTTATCTTTTTATGTACATCTACTTATCTTAATTTGTTGACACATTACTTAGTTTTCTATAATTGTTCCTCGCCCTAGTCGCATCTGTATATCTAACTTAACATAACGTAACGTCATTCGTTAAGCTAACATTGTTCCCTCCGGGTAAACATTTAATGATCTATTATCGCACGTTTCTTGTTATATTTTTAGATTAATTTCATTACGCAAAAATAACTATATCTGTTCTCATCTCATCCAGTCTCTTTATCAGAATTAAATCGAATCCTTACAAGAGTTTCCGTCGCGCTTTTTCGGCGCATTGAAATTTTAATAATCCTTCGATCTTTCGGTCTACGAACCATCAAGCTTACTCAATCATCCAAGAAATTCATCTTCCGATCGTTACCTCCTTAATTCGAAATTCGAACTATTCTGATTTATAAGTTTCTCAAATTTTTTAGATTCGTTATTTCGAGATCTTCCTGAGATCTTCCAGAGATCTTCCGAGATTTTCCAATCATTTTGGAAACCCTTTCATTCATATTTTTTGTTTTCTAATTGTTATTCTTTTGATTCTATTAGTTTAATTAATTCTTAATCAAACTCGGAATCAGACATCGTCGACGAGGAACTGCACGGAAACTCTCATAACGATTCGACATTACAATAATCTTATAAAAATCGACGTATCTGTAACAATCTAAGATTAAAAGATAATCCTACAATACAATATATCGCGTACACGCGCGCATCGGTTCAATTAACACACTTGGTCAGTTTAGTTCTATAAAAAATATATATATATATATAGTCTTTGTATATAGCCATTTCTCTACTAGGCAGAATAATTTTCATATACAAAGTTCGATATTAATTGACTCTTTCAAAAATTTTCTAACCGATCGAAGCAAAGCGAGAAATTATTCGATAAATTTCTCGTAAATCGACAAAAACAGTCACTATCTATTTTTTCATATTTTTTTTCCTGAAAATTTTTACAAAGGCGGAGTTGCTATTTGATACCTAATTAGCGAGTTTCTACAAATTGAAAAATAACGTGTTTATATATGCTTATTTCTTGTACTTACGTAAAAGTAAAAATTTTTTGCAATATAAATTTCAAAAATATTTTCTTTACAGGATATCTTTCATTTTCAATTTAAAGGATTGCTGTCAAAAAACTAGAGATCATAATTTTCCAAAATATAATATCTCTATGTTTTCCGTCATACGTACAAGAAAAACAAATATGAGAAAAAACAGTTTTTGTCAGATCCGTGAAGTATCTGTAAATGAAACAATCAAAAAAGCAAAAAAAAAAAATAAACACGATGTGTAGTTTAATCGTATGTTATTCATTCCTATATTTCTTGAAATAGTAAATATACTCTCGATTACCGATACGTCACAACTAAAAGAAGTTAAGTTTTAAATAAGTCGTTACAAAAGTGTTTTGAAATAGTCTTGAAATAGTTTTGAAGTCCTTAAGCAATATTTTTTTTAATAACATCTTTAAATCCGCACAGCATTATTACCAGAATTTTAATAATTATCGTTAATTTTTAACAATCTATCGGAGATTAACAATCGTTCGTAAATCTAAATCGCACTGCTTCGAACGGGCTCGCAGCTCTCAGCAAATCTTCAGAAGGAAGAAACATACTGCATCAGTCAGAAGACTAGCTTTTGCGATTTTCTCATCTCAGTTACGACGAAATTGCACCACTTAGTCGAATCATGATTATCCCGAGCCCCCGCCCCGTTCTTCCTCTTTTCTTCTTGTTTTTTTTTTTCACGCTGCGGGAGTCTCATAATCAGATTCACTCGCAAAGTCAGAGCAAAATACCTTTCAGGCAGTCGTTATGGAGATTAACGAAGATTAGAAGTCTCGCAAAATCCCCGGTAGGAATCGACAATTTGGAGGAAAATCATGTCAGAGACATGATGTATGAACAAGGAAGTTTCACTTTATAGTCTTAAATATTAATTGAAGTTGAGATTTTTTAAATGGAATTATAATTTTTGGAAATGGATGGCAGATCGATGACATCCAATCAATTTTAAGTTATATTTGTACGAAGAATGGCATAATAATAGACACTTTCTCGCGAAGCATCTCACCTTCGTTGCGCGATTGGTCCCTCTCTCTAAATCTTTCTTTCATAAATGATAAAAAAAAAAAAAGAGAAAAAAGATTGCCTAGCAAAATTCTATATAGTCTGTACAAAAATTGGGTGAAAGAAGAGAATCATATATGATCGCTCATTTCTCTCTCTCTCTCTCTCTCTTCTCTCTCTTTCTCTCTCGCTTGCTCGCTCGCTACAAAGATAGATGTTATTAAAAAATAAATATATACGTAGCATTTCCCTAAACTTAATTTATAGTGCCAGGAGAGCTGCAGCACTCGGTGTTTCTCTTTTCTCTTTCTCAATCTTTCATTTTTTCCTCGGCACCAGAATTTTATCGGGTTTGAGGATTTGTCAGCATCAACCCGATCTTCTCATACGCATACATTAGATTCTTCGCCAATCCTTTACAACAACCACTTTCTTGAATAGTCTGGAATCTATAAGTCCTGAAGTTCTTGTCGTGATCGATGTAAGTAACCGCCGCCATCAACGGACACATAATGATCTTCGTGTGATCCAAGAAGTTAATCTAAAAAGAAGAAAATTAATTTATTTATTCTAGAACAAGTGCATAATTATGACATAAATTATGCCTTTTCATTTAAAGAATATTAGAGCAGCTAAAACATACAAATAAAAATAGAAATATCACAAAATGAGATGATGAAAATAGATCGGATTATAGTCGATGGATCCCGGATTCGATCATCTCATGCAAATGCCAATTTAAGAAAGTTGATAGAAAAATCGAAAATTGTAAATAAAGGATAGGATAGGATTAGAATTATTATGAATTATCAGTTTTGCGGAAATAAATTGATACGTAAATATAAATATGTATATATATATATATATATATATATATATATATAAAATCACATAAAAAAAAAATAGTAAATCAACACATCGAATGTTATAAAAAAAGAAATTACAAAAAGACCTTTAAAAAGTTAAAAAAAAAATTAAAGTAAAAATAATTAATCAATATAATAGTGACCGCGTAAAGGTAGTCGATACAACTTACTTGCACTGTGCCATTGGTCAATTGCATTACCACGGCCGTTTGGGTCCTGAACCATTGGTGCATATAGGGTATTCTGGAGAGGGAGTCACTCTGTTTCACTGCGATAGAGCCACCTGCCTTCATCAAGTGCTCATTCATGTATTTCAAAAAGAAGTTCATCAGTTTCATTTTTTTCTCGAGATTGGCTGGATATTCCTTGACCGTGTAGTACAACTCGTCGCCCTCGCGATTGATATAGTGAATGTTGTAACCATTCGCCAGCATGATCAACCGCGTGCCGTCGTTGTACATCACGCCGACGCCATCGTCAGATAATTGATATCCGAAGCCATATTTATCCGAGTAGTCCACCCACTTGCTGATCCAGATTACAGGTTGCGCCGCCGGATCAGTCAACTCATCTACGAATTTTCCAAGAGCACATAATTTTATAATGTTATATAATATACCAATATAGAAATTATATTTAATTCCATTTGCATTCTATTAAAATATTCAAAGAAGCAAAAATCTTTTATTCTTTTTGCCACATATTTATTTTTATTTTAATCGATAACTTTTCTAAATAAGCCTTTTCTGAATTTTATTATTTTTTATTTCTTTCTTTTTATTATTTGAACTATTCAAATTGCAAGAAAACGATATGTTCAATTTCTTTTTTTTAACTTTTTGATATACTCAAAAATCATTTTATATAAATCAATATATATATATATATATATATATATATATATATATATATATGTATATATAATCTTTATTAAAAAGATAAAATTAATTTTTCAATTATTTTAAATGTGTTCTTTAAACAATTAAAAAATAATTTGTCCAACGTACCTGCTGAGGAAGCTGTTTCCCTCGCAGGTTTAGCTTTCAGCACAGCAGCCAACTGATCTTTTAATGTATGAAGCATCTTCCTGATATCATGACTGACTCTTTGCGGCTCAATAATTTCATTATTGGACTTAGTTTTTCGGGATGGACTGTTCGGCACTCGGCAAGCGAGAATTTCTTGCTCTGAGTAACCGTTAAGATTCATCTCACCAAGCGGTTTGCGATTGCAGTGTGATTCCAGCATGTCTAAACGCGGTGCCATTGTTAGACATGAGAGCGGCAAACTTGTTGGCATGTATCCTGCAGTTGTGAAATAATAAAAACATTTTATTTCTTTTTCATTAATAAATAAAAGAAAAATTGCAATTATTTATATTATGAAAAAAAAAATAAAATCATTTGGCAAAAAATTAATTTAAATGTATCTAATTTAATCTAATTTAACAATTTAAAGTAAAGAAAATCAATATTGTTGTAAATCAATATCAATCAATCAATCAATTTATATTATCATATTATTATAAACTCCTCTATTATATAATCAATACAATTATTTTACAAGAACAAAATTAAACAATTCCACCTTTTTCGAGATGTTAATTTATCTTACCAGAAGTGAAGAAGACATCTTTCATCAATTTGGCCACAGACGGACGTTTTGAAGGGTTCAGTTGTAACATATTCGCCACCATATTCATAGCGGGTTTACTGATATACTGCGGTGTCTTATACTGCACTTGTTTGATCCTGGAATATGTTTCTTTCAGGCTCGATGTTTCAAAAGGTGGCTTGCCCACAAGTAAAGTATACATTATGCAACCAATAGACCATACATCGGCCTCATAAGAGTGTCCGACCTTCGTGAGTACTTCTGGCGCGATGTAATTCGGAGTACCACAGACAGTCCTGTTGAAAAATATATCAATCAAATCATCATACTAAATTATCGTACTAAACTTGTATATTTAATTAATAAACTTTATTCTAAATTATTTCTGACAAATTTCTGAGATTAAAAGTCTTAAAAAAATTATATGTATTAAAATATAATTTATTAATATCAACTTAACTTTGAATTAAGTTTTAAAAATAATATATTTACAAGATCTAAAAATAAATATATAATATAATTCCTGATTTAGTATTAATTTTATATATTGAATAAATTATTTATAGAGGAAATTATCATATTTGCTATTATTGTAGTGTAATAATAATTACTTTTTTCGTTCGCCATCGTGCTCTAATCTGGTAGCCAATCCGAAATCACCAATTTTGACTTGCAACTCGTCGTTTAAAAACAGATTGCCTAACTTTAAATCCCTGTGAATTATTCTGTGCTGATGAAGGTAAAATACCCCATCTAGGATCTGTTTCATAAAGTATCGAGTCTCACATTCCGATAGCGCTTTCCTGCGTTTATGTAACTCCATCATTGACTGGAATGTTAAACAATTGTAAGATTATGGTAATCAATATTCACAAAATAAATATTATTGCAAATATCTACCCTCTTACGGCATAATTCTAAGATGATATAGATGTTATTGCTATCATCAAAGAAACCATGAAAGCCAACGATATGTCTATGATTTAGGGTCTGATGAATCGCAATCTCTTGTGTCATTTTCTCTCGCTGATTGCTTTTTGCCATCAGCGATTTTGGTACGATTTTCCCAGCAAAGACATGATGTGATTTCGATTCTGTGATCTCGTAACATTTTGCAAAACCACCCTAAAATCAATAAAGATAATTTAATAAATATAAAGTGACTTTATTTCATTCGTTTAATTGTAAATTATTGAAAATGCTTATTTTAAAGAATTTATAATTCAAAGTTTCAGAATAAAAAATTATAATTTTAAATAATCATTTATATTCATATATTTATATTTATAATTTTATATTTTAATTATACATTAATATATTTTTATAGATGTATCTTGATCCTTTAAATGTATCGCTTCTTATATAGCATAAAATTATAAACGGAATTCTACTAAGTTTTAAGAGAGATTCTAAGAGAAGTCTAGCATCTAGACAATTCAATTATTCTAAACAAATTAAAATTAACAAAAATAACATTGCAATTTGCAATATATATATAAAATTGTATATATAATATATAAATTTTAAATTATATGTATTTTTTTTTAAATTATGTAATTTATAACATGTAATTACATGTTCTTTTTAAGAAATCATTAAGTATTTTATTTACTCAAATTAATTTTTCTTATTATTCCGGGAAAATATCAAAGTACAAATATTTAAATTAAAAAAAGAAATAGTTTGAGAAATCAAAAAGTACCGGAATAAAATATAAAATATCTTATAAACTATTTGTTTTAAAAATTTTTACTTTAATATTTTTATATGCAACGAAATCATAAAAAAAATATTAGAAAGGTATAGAAATATCATGTAATTTTATTTAAAAAAATGATAATTATCTTTATGAAACCTTCAAATGACTAATACTAAATTAGTGCCAACTGTACTTCTTAAAATTGTAATCATTTTTATCACTGAATTTAATCTTATTTTTTTTTAATTCTTAGAATTAAAAGATAAGACATAAATTAAAATAAGATTAAAAATAATTTGTATTGAGAAATGGAGATAAAATTTTTATCTGAAACATTTTTGTATAATGTCATGTTTAAAAAATATACAACTAATTTTATTAACATTAGACACCAAGTGATCATTTTTCATTTCTATTTTTTTAAATATTTTTTTCTGATACCTAAAATAGGATTTAAAGATTTCCAGATTTTATTATATCAGAAAGTAATTGATAAAAAAATTAGAAAATTCATGAATTATATACACAAAAAAAGATATTACTTTAGAAAAGAGAAATAATTAAACATTACTGTTTAGGATTTTTAGTATTAAAATGACACTCTACATATGTACATTTATAATTTGTTACATATAGATTAGTATATTTATTTAACATTATTTAACATTATTTAACATTAATAGATTATGAAACATAATTTTCCATAAATATACATATGCAAGAATAACACAATAAAATATCGAGATTAAATAATGGAACTAATAGATGATAGCAGTCAAATCATTCAATTACAACATTAACAATACAGATATCACAAAAAATGCAAAACATATATGTAGAATATAAAGAACATACAATAGCTAAAAGGATTTAAAAAAAAAAAACTCAAGTTCCTTTATCAAAACTTTCAAACTAAAAATCAAACTTAGCATAGATGCTTTTTCAGGCATTTCTAGTATCTCTGAAGAAGAGAAAAAACCGTCCTTCCGTTTCTAAGTTCCTCTTCTATTACGAATCATGTCATATCTTCCGATTCAAGTCTTCAGCACAAAAGTGCAACAAGTGTCTGCCGGGTGCGAAGAATCGCGATATATATATGGTGTGTGTGTGTGTGTGTGTGTGTGTGTGCGCGCGCGCGCACACCTATATTATATATATATTTGTACATATATATATATATATATATACATATATACAAATAATATGTATAAAAGCCGTGTGAGAAATATATGAGCATGACTGCGCAAGGTCGCACAGGCGAGAGGCTCAAGGGCACGTGGTCTTTACCTTCCCGAAAAATCGGCCCTTCATATAACTCTTGCCGGTGTTCGCATCGTATATCACGCTCGGTATAGCGGTCTCCTCCTCATTCGACATCGTGCACCGGCAATGGCAGTGACAAGCCGACTAGTCCGACGTTGTATCGTCGCCCGACGCGGTGCTGCAGATGGACACGGTGTCGCTGTCGCTGGAATGCCGCGCGTCGTTGCTGCTGTTGCCGGACGTCCCGTCCTGCCGTCGCCGTCGTATCCTGGCCGCGCGATCTCCAAGCCCCACGTCGGCCGACAAGAGGGATATATATATTTTTTTTTCGCGTTAACTCGGTGACGCGGATGCTCTCTATCGACGCTCTATCACCGATCGTTTTCCCATACGAGAGAAAGAGAACTCCAGAGATGAGGATGCGACGGAAAAAAAAAAAGGAAAGACAAGCGGCTTGTATACGTGTGAGAGCGCGCCACTTTACCCCGTACCGCAGAACACCCGCGGGACTCACTGCTCGCCGTGCTTCTATTCAAACCGCCGTGTCTCGTTGTCGTCGAGGACGTGCAACGGCTCGCCGGTTTAAATGACTCACGATCGACCAATCGCTGTGGTATCTCAGGGGTCACGTGGCCCGGCAGAAGTTAGCGCGCGCGCGATGCCGTACGCACCATCTCGCGGTCGTTGATCTCACCTAACATATCTAATATAGCGAATTCGATTCACTGCGCTACACTGGGGCTGTTTTCCAACAAGGTACACAGATGATACGGGATATATTCCGGAACGGCGATAGTTTGGCTTATTTTTTTTTTTTCCTAGATGTTGGCTGCTATATAACTAAACCGAGAAATGTTCCGAACCCATCATAACCTGCAAAGATGTCGAAAATGTTTTATTTGGAAATTCAAGATCGATAATAATAAAATATATAAAATTTGGTAGTAACAAAAGATATTTACGATTTAGCTTATAATGATAAGTATTATAATAATATTATTGTAGTAACAAAATTTTTGTCATAATATTTTCAGAACTTTTATACGCAGAAAAGTTTTCGATTAAGCAGAAACAGAAATATTCTGAATTACTACGGTCTTGAATTTCCAATTGAAACATCTTCAACATCTTTGCAGGTTATGATGGTTTCGAAACACTTCTCGGTTTAGTTACATGACAGCCAACATCTAGAAAAAAAATAAGCTATCATCGTTGGGAATATACCCACAGTGGTCTAGTTTTCACCGAAATTTTCAATTCGAGATATATTCCGAACGATGATAGTTTAACTTATTTAATATAAATAATAATAACATATTATTTGGTAATTATTTTAATTATTATTAGTAGCATGAAACTTATATATATATATATATATATATATATATAAATTTATGCAACATTTCTTATTTTAGAATATTTTTTTCGGAGCAAATTCTTTCGAAGTAAATTTTTTGCATCATTACATTATATGTATCAAATGTTGTACGATTTAATCCATATCTTGTTTTAGGATATGATACAATTAAACATATAAATAATGCAGACATATGAAGATGGAACTATGAAGCAAACAGTTATATTTTATATTTAATATGTAACTATAATGATATATGACATAAAAAATACTTCGTTTTTTAAGAAATTTCCAAAATTCTATATAAATATTATAAATATTGTAGTATAAAAATTTTATATAAAATTTTGTATAAATTTAAATAATAATGTATAAATAATGTAAATAGAAATGTTGGAAATTAATATATATTTATAGTTTTATATATTAAATTTTGTGCTATTAATGAAATAATTATCAAATAACAAAGTTCTTATATTTAAGATCATTTTAAGTATGAATTCAAAATACTATTTCGGGTCGGGTCTTAAGATGATATTAAATAAAAATATATAAAATAAAACTATGAATACCGGTCTTGAAACGTCAATAGGCGACATCATGTATTTGTTGGATATACCATGGTTGATTTCGCAATTGATAACAGTGACGAGAAACAATGTGAATTTGATTCATGCGGTGCTCGCAGATCGATACTTCTTTTTCCGTTCATAGTCACAAATCGTTGGAATGATCTCTCAGATGGGTCATGCGCATGCGTGAGTACGTTTGTCACGTGATTGATTTCAGGCTTGTGCTAAAACGCTACATTAAGTGCATTATGTACATTAAATATATAATATTGATATCATACATTTATGCGATATATGCTGTTGATATATACATTTATGCAAGAGAATATATTAATTATATAAAAATTAAAGAATAAATTCTATATGTTAATGTAACTATCATCAATATTTCTTGTCTTGCTTTTTTTCTGTTAAGCTGGTTTAAATAATTTGATTTTATGATATGTAAATATTTAATATTATTTTATTTGTTAATTATAATAATATAATTATAAGATTATGAGATTGATATACAATTATATTATGTTATATTTTAAAAAAATTTTGTTATCAATTAGGAAGAAGTTTATTTTAAATATTGTCTTTGATGAAAATATTAACTTCTTCATCATCTATTCTTTATTATCTTCAAATCTATTTATTTTATATTTTCAAAGAGTATAAACATAAAATATATATTTGTTTTATTGTTTTAATTGTTTTGACAATTTTGTTGTTTTAATTCAATAACTTTTTCCCTTTGTCGACATATCGTTAAAAATTAAAGAATTTCCAATTTATTTATTCTGTTCAGTTTTTGCATAGATAATCAGAAAGGAAAGAAGACAATCTATAACATTTTTATACATTTTATATACTTTGTATTAATATTGTGTTGTATAATATCTTGAAATTGTATTCTGAAATAATGTCCCGAAATATTTCTCTCTTACAAGACTTATTACACAATCTGTGTATTTATATAATTAATACAAATCATGTAATTGTAGATCTATTTTATATAATTAACAAATAAAGTGATATTAAATATTTACATGTTATAAAATCAGATTATTTATATTATCCTAACAAAAGGGGCCCAATGAATTCATTGATCTAGCTAATCGCGATACGTTACTGAAGACGACTACTAACGGCGTCTGCTAGTGTCGTTCTACGCATGCGCGAGATCTGACTCCCGATTCATAACTTCCGACAACCTCCATTTTCTTTGTCGCTTTCGTCGCACGAGCATTTCTACTATACAAGCTACTTTTATAACTGTGCATTCATCGTAAGTATACTTTCTTACACATAAACTGCGTTGTTTTCCTCAGTAGTTTTGTATAATTGAGATTACGCGTGACGAGCACGTTTCAATTGAATCGAGTATTCCCTATATTGCGTCCCCGCGAATACATTTTTCTCACACAATTTCCTTGTATAGCGTCGGTACAGTGATGCATCGTTCGCCGCTTTTCCTGATTTCTCGCCAAGTCTTAAATAAAAAAAGGGCAAAAATAAAATAAATGAGCCCTCGTACGCCGTAATACGGTGTTGCGATCGCATAGAAAAACAAGGAGAAAAAGAGAGGACGTTTAAATTATTTTTATTCTGTATTTGCAAGTGTGTTAGTAAAAAAGCTAATAGTAACGCTATATAGACTCTTTTGTTAAAAGAGTCGGAGAAGAAGATCGCCCTGAGTTCCCTTGCCGATTTGAATGCGGTTATTATGATACGTGATTCTATATATTTAACACAACTTCATAGATCACGGCTTAGAGAATCTTGATAATCCTGTAGCAAATTTGTTCGCATTATTGAATTAAGGTGTATTAGAGGTTGCTACATATGAAATACTCGAATGTAATGGCATATGATCTTTTTATTAATAAAATATTGCATATTCTGCTAAATAAGGCATTGTATACAATGGAGAAAATACTACAGGAACAGAAATAAATATTAAATGTTAAGGTCTATGCGCAATAGGCAACAGAAACAGAAAATAACAGACGATAGATTTCAATCTAGTGTAAATTGTGTATCAATTGATATATCAGCCTATTAATTGATATACAGTTTCTAATAGATTAAGATCTGTTGCGTATATTATTCTCTATTCTTGTTGCCTGTTATGTATAGATCTTAACATTTAATATTAATGTTCTTAATATTTTTTCCATTGTAGGATCTAATGACAATTTTATTATTTAATATTTATACAATTTAAAATATTTAATGTAATTTTAGGATTATAATAATCCTATGTGTTTAAATTTCTAATATGCATTAATCTAATGTAATATAAGTGACTAAATTAGGTTTATTAATTTTTAGATTTTTTTGAATAGGAAAATTTCAAAATTTCTGTGAATTGTTAAGTCTAAATTTTATAGATTGTTTCATTAAGCTTTGAAACTTTTGAATTTTATATAAATTGAAATATGTTCTGAAATAGGACATTTAAATATGGATGCTCCAGGAGGTAGAGGTGGATTTCGAGGCCGTGGAGGTCCTGGTGGGTTAATGAGAGGACGTGGTGGGTTTGGAGAGAGAGGAAGGTAAAGGATTTTATCAATAAGAAAGCTATAACAAAAGAAAAAACCTTAATATTCTTATGGATATTTTAGAATTTTATAAAAAGATGATATTCTTTTAGTTATTTATAAAAAGAGGAGCAAATGCAATAAGAGAAAAAAATTCAAGTTATGTGCATATATAAATACTTGTGCATATGATAAATTATTGTATAAGAACAAAATAATGGATTTTTTATTGTTTAATAATTCAATATAACAGAGGTGGTCCTCTACGAGGTGGTAACATGATGCGTGGTGGACGAGGAAGTGGACCTGGTGGTGGCATGAGAGGAGGTCCACCTATGAGAGGTAGAGGTGGTCCTCCAGGTAGAGGTGGACGAGGAGGACATGGTGGACATTTTCCTCCAGGGTAAGCATTTTATTTAGATATTATATTTTATATTGTACTTTGTAGTAAAATTAATCAGTATATTTTGTTGTATTTATACTAAATTATTTTATTATTCAACTGCATTAAAAAATTTTTTTGTCTTGTTTGATTAGTCTAATAATGAATTTTACAGATCAGATATTTTTAGTTATTTTACAATTATTAATAATATATTCTTTATATTTTATATTTTATTAACAGATTTATACATAATTAGATAAATTCACTAATTAAAAGATATTACTCTTATGAACTTTTTATATTCTTAGTAGTAATTAAAGTATATATCAAATAAAGTATTTAAAGTTTTATTATCATTCACACAGACCTGAACCAGGAATGTCCAGTGGACCTGGAGGTGGACCGCCTCCTTTAGGAATGGGTGGTCCTCCACGAGGTGGCAGTGGAAGAGGAAGTGGAAGCAATAGCTTCCGCAGCAGAGGCAGAGGTGACTTCAACAGAGGAGATAGTCGTGGAGGTAGCAACAATTTCCGAGGTCGTGGCATGGATAGAGGCAGGGGAGGATCCAGGTAAAAAATTTAGAAATTCAATCTCAATATAATTTATTTAAATCTTAATAAGTTTATTTGTATAAGAATTATTATTTATTATTTATTATTACTTATATATCTTTTCTATAATCTGATGTAACTGATGTCTTTCATAAGAAGTTTTCTAAAACTTGAAAATTTCTATCGTATGAACATATGGATTTTTAAATCAACAAAATTCTAGTAGTTTAAGTTCAATAAATATATAGAAATTATTAAATAAAGTTTTATTAACATGGTTAAGTATATAAAGATTAAAGATTTTGTTGATATTGGAATTTATAAAATTTACATGCAATTCACTATTTCAGAGGGGGTTCTGGTAGAGGTGGACCAAGCCGTGGAGGTGGCTTTTCCGATCGTGGTGGCAGAGGAGCTGGTAGTGGACGTGGTGGTCCAACGAAACGAGGAGGTGGACCACCTAGCTCTAGTGGACCGTCTAAAAGGCCGCGCTTTGATCAGCCGTCTTCCCAACCATCCAATGGCTATGCCACTCAACCCCCTAAGTAAGTATCCCAGACTTTTTATCATTGAACTAGAAAAGTTTTTTTCTTCGAAAAATAAAGAAAATATATATTAAAAATTAAATTTAATATTTAATTATGTTTATTAAATATTGAATATTTTATAAAATTAATCCATCGAGAACAGGAAACTTCTTAACTCAAAGCAATGAAAGATTTTGTTTTCTAAGGTTTTTAAAGCTGAACTTCGACTCCGGCTTTATGACTCCTGCTCATGAAAGAAATCATTAATGTTAGAGAGTAACGCACTAGGGAAATAATGCGTAGATCATACGTTGACAAATGAATCTTCCCTTTTTTCAAAAATATATAATTGTATGCACAAAAGCAATAACGCGTCTCTTTTAGTCTTACATGAAGCTAATATTTTATTTGTTACCATGACAAATTTTTTGAATATGTTGATTGTTATATAATAATAAAATTTTGCAAAAATTCTCTATATTGTAATTAATGCACGTGTTCAAAAATTTTGTCATACGACAAATAAAATATTAACCTAACGCATGACGCATTCTGTGTGCAGAAATCAATTCTAAGATTCAAAATAACAGAAGTTTAATAAGTGTAATAAGTGTAATTGAAAATTCGATTTTAGCAAATTCTCTCTTTAAGGATCATCAAATTTAAATATAATGAAAATCTCAAAATTTGAAAGAATCAGTGAGTAATCTACAATAAGGAAAAAATAAACTAGAAAGATAGATTGTGTTATAGGTCAATCAGTTTTGAAATTGATACATTTATATCTGTTTACTGAAATCAGTTACTACAATCAATTACTATTTGCATAGCACTTATGAGCTTTAAATAAAATAAAACTTGATGTATTTAGAAATGTAAAACAATTCTTAAAACCAAGTTTTATACTCATCTAAATTTTTACAGACTACTTTTAATTAAATTATGTTTGCTTTATCATTATATGAAGACATTTTTGGAGGAAATAATGTGTGGGTAACATTCATATATATATATATATATATATATATATATATATATATATATGAACATGTATAAATATGTGTATAAATTACATGCACATTGTCACAGCTCAATTTAAAATAATAACTTAAATAATGAATAAATAAATCCAGAATAAGTAAAAATTGAATAAGGAAATTTAAAATAATTTTAATGATAAATTATTGTAAAAATAATGAAATGTTTAAAGCAATAATAATAAATAATGTAAATTTTAAATAATTATATTTGAAACTTTGAAATATTATAACAATAATATCAATTCGCACATATATATAAATATATGTTACAAAAATATATAATTAAAGAATAAAATATCATTTTAAGTTATTTTTTAGTTTTTAATTTATTTTTTTTAGATTTAGAGTGAATTTAGATGAAGAGTATCTATAGTGAAAATTACAAATAGAATATTTATTAATCTAAATAATAATTAATTGATTGTCTTTACAAATAAATATTTATAATAGAACATATACGTATAAATATTTACTGGAAGTGGTTTGTGTCCAATACATGCAATATGATTATTTACAATGTTATGAATTTTTACAAGCAATTTTTCAAAAGTTAACATTGGATTTGAAATGTTTTATCTGAAAAACAAGAGACAATTTTTTATGCATATTGATGAATTTTAGGAATATTTAAATTTTTATCTTTTTTGTCACTAACATCAAAAATATTTCTCGACGAAAATTAATAATAAAAATAATTTTTCAGTTTTTTAATCTTGATATGACAACTTTATTTGAAACTAATTTGTGCTCTGTTTGCTCGAAAATCACATGATTGTAATTTATCATCTGCTAGATGCAATGTTAGGTCTCAGATTTATAGTATCGAATACAGCATATAAATAGAGCAGTATAAAATTCTTTGTTTTTTAGAATTATCAAGTCAAATGTTAATATCCAAATATTAAGCAGTTCTCCTTTAAGAAAATATTAAAAAGCGCGCACAATAAAATAAATTCGAAGTTGCATTTAAGAATTCTCTAATTTTACTTGAAATCTTAAACATAAATACTTGGAAAATCTGAGTATTTTCAGGAAACTTTTTTTAGAAGATTTGAATAAATATCTTGTTATAATTTATATCAATCAATATTTAATTATTATTAAATATTGTATTTTATTTTTTATTACTTTACATGTAACATTTTAAGACATTAATATAAATATATAATAGAAATTACTGTAATGTAAAAAAAATATTAGAATACAAATATTGATACACATTTCACTTTTGATGAATGTTGGTACAGCCAAGGTTACGGTTCAAATAATGCTTATGGGGGTCAGCAACAACCACCGCAACAATCGGTAGGATACGGTGGTTACGGTTCGCAGCAAAATTATACGCAGTCCTACCAGGGTTATGAGAGCTATCAGCAACCTCAAGACTATGCACAAACGGTAAATTTGACGACAAACTCGAAACAATTCTTAAAATCATACATATAAATTTTAATTACTATACATATAAAGCTATACATATAAATGTTAATTGCCTTTAATTATTTGAGTTTTGTTACTTTTTCTCTAAAATACATTCTAGATTTCTGAACATTTTAAATAATTCCAAATTTCTAGTTATCATCAAAACCGATAAGAATATCTATTTATGTTGATTTGAAAAATAGTTAGTGATCTTCGATCAAAAGAATTCGCAATTATTTCATCTTTCTTTATTCTAGGGTTATCCACCATCCGCGTCAGATAGCAGATACGGGGGAGCATCATCGGTTCCAGCTGCGGGAGGATTTGGTGCTAACGATCCATACAGTTATGGCAAAGCTCCGCCATCAGGTGAGTGGGAGATACCTCTAAAAAAAACCCGATCTCTAACACGTGATACTAAAAAAAATTCGGTTTATAACACGGTGAAAGACACCCATTGTTACTTTCATATTATAATTCGTGCCTGTCGTCTGTCGCTAATCGATGGCCAATTCTTTATGGCTTCTGTATTTTTAAATTTTATTATTTTTTTTAAGATTTTTAGATCCAAAAACTTTTAATTCTTGCAAAATAATCTTTAAATAAAAATTTAGGTTGCAAAAAGTTAAGTTAACAAAGTGTAATGTTAACAGTACTTACCATAACGATTTCTAATAGTAAGTACCTATGGCGTGCGATAACTGACTAGTCGAGTACTCAAGGACCGAATTGAATAGGTCGGCAGAACACCATGTACATTTAGTTTATTAATATTACATAATGCATGTCCAGCCAATTACCAGCAGGAGGCAGTGCCAGCCGCGGGACCGGGGGGCGGGGGCGGTTATGCCCCTGTTAACCCATATGATGACCGATCTAATGCCAACATAATCAACCGAGGTGGTTACTCGACGCAACCTTACGGTTAGTTATTTCGCCCGCTGTCACCATACCGCTCACATTGCAGTTCATTAACTACGACTATCGAAGCAATTTTTAAAAATTCACTTACCACCGACGTGGAACATTGAATTATTTGCACAAAATAGTTTCTCACAAAGAAACTCCACGTAAATTGCATCACGTAGTCATGATAGATATGAATTCGAGTTTTATAAAGCGTTAATTAAATTTTTCTTGGATACGTGCAGAAACGTAAGTAAGAAAGTAAGCACGGACTCGTTATATTCTTTATATTCTTTGCACGATGTTTTTAATAAAAAATATATCGAATTCGTAATGCTAATTAAATATAATATTAAATATAATACTCTTTTATAATAAATAATTTAATGTTTCATTTCAATGTGGTAAATGAATTCTTAAAGATCGTTTTTCCACCTGACGCTCTTGTTTTCCGGGTGACATCCGAGTTAACATGTTTTCCCATGACTGAAGTTGTTAAGCATGATCCGATTCAGACGAGAAATGATCTAATTCAAATGACAGATTAGAAACGAAGTTTTCTTTCGGACCTCTTGGAATTTTATCGCTCCTTCTCGGATGTTTATATTGCTAGATCTCTTTGTGGAGCTTCAGATGTTTTTATTTTTTTATTTTCTTTTTTTTTCTTTTACCTCCGGATTGTATTTTACACGCGATCGACAATAGAGTTGCGTAGAGTTTCACAAATTCTATTTTGAGCGTGGCAAGAAATAACATAAAAGTTGGATATGGATCCTTTTATCAAGACACCAGCACTGCAGCACTGCCTCCTGCATATTTCACTTCAGGACTACAAGGTGTTCGTGAAATGCGAAATTTTTCATCAAAATAAAATATATATATGTATACATATAGCTTATCATATTTCATTTATGTTCTTTATTCTGTGTTATTGTTGTTATTTTTTAGCATATTTTTATATATCTTTTTTTTTTCATTTTGTAGTATAATACTATTTTTTATTTTATTTTTATATAATTTGTTTAGATAAATTTTTGTAAATTTGAAAAAAATTTTTTAAACATTTTTTTAAGCAAAACATAAGCAGTATTAATTAATTTTAATATATTTTGATTCATTAATAAATTGTCATTTTTTTTGTGGAGATTTTGTACTTCGACCGCTAATTTTAATATATTTTGATTCATTAATAAATTGTCATTTTTTTTTGTGGAGATTTTGTACTTCGACCGCTTCGTCATTCCATTGATTATTATCAGGACGAAGCTTTTTTTTAGTTATTTTCATGCGACTCGTTTCAAATATTTCTCGTCTGAGTCGTTTGCTTCTCAACATACAATGCTTTTCGTCATGAAACATTATTTGATAAATTACGTTTGTCTTGTAATTGCAGATTATCCGAATCAGGATGGCGTTTATGGGAAACAGGACTATGGTAAGTACCATTCGCAGTATAGAAAAATTCATTAATCACAGGGAAAAGATTTAGTTATGTTGATCGGAATAGAAATGTACTTCTATAAAATTTTGACAGAATTTATCAATAATATAATATAACATATAAAAATATCTGAAAGGCACAGAAAAAGATATAAAAAAATTAAATATGTTAATGTTATATATATAAAATTTATGTACATACTTTCATACTTTGACAAGAAAAATGCGGGATGTTTTATAAAATTCAGGACTTTTTGGATAGGAATTCGTGAAATTTCGTAACATGTAAAACACAATAGCGAGAGCATTACTAGGATAATTTTGAAAAAGAAGAATATTATGGAAAGACGTTTTTGCTGTGCTTGGGAAAAGTAAAATAAACATTATTTTTTTATAGATTTTGAAGTGAACAATACATATCTGATAATGTTAGTTAAAATTTATGTCAAATGATGGGAACACAAAAAATTAAATTTAAATTGGGAAAATGGTAATCATAGTCATGCGTTTGTTGTAACATCATTTTATTTAGCACCGTCGAATTCTTCAAAATTAGAAATGAAAATATTTATTCCATTTAGTCTAAACACAGCAAAGACAGATCTATTTATAATACCTTTCTTCATAAGAATAAGAGTTGCGATTCCCAAACTACGAAGTCAAAAATTTAATTAAACTACGTCATTGAAATAACAAGTGAAAAATTACAATCAATACCGCACACAGTATAACAGTTTATAACGCAAAATAGAAAAAAGCGTGTATAATGCTCTGTAGAGCATTATAATTAAATAATTATGCAGTTACGCTGCGTTAGGTACGAATGCAATGAAAGTTTTATAATATTACAGTAGCTATATTCGGAATAAAATCCGAAACATTAGCAACATATTTACAAGAAACTATAAGAAGTATTTATCTTCTACGCAAAAGTTTGTTTATTGCAAGTTTATTTTGCAAGATATTACGAGAATACATAGCAGAGAAACATTTTTTATAAATCTATCCGCAATACAATAGAGCATATTTACAATTTTTGCAAAGTTGTTATATGTTTTGAGACGTTGTCAAGTAGCAAAATCGAAAGATTGTCCACAGAGATCAAAATATCTGTATGTCACAAAATTAGTGAAGAATCCATTTTTCTAGTTCAGTTTAAAGGAAATTAAACAAAGATAAACAAAACTGTGGCGGATATCATTATACATATACGTACAATGCGTTTACGCGCGCGTGCGCATAATCTCACACACACACACACACACACACACACACACACACACACACACACATTATACCCACATATAATAATATCGATAAAGCAAGCAGGTGGATAGATACCATCATAGAGATCTCTATAACTAGGGCGTTCACAGTTTTATATAAGTAGAAAAGCAGGATCATTAATTCTATTTTTCATATAATGAAACGGAGGAGCATGTTGTTCGCAGGTGGCAGTGCTGGTTACCAAAACGCCCAGTCTCAACGACGTTATTAAAGATATCCGTCACTCTAATTAATCAATCTACTCTCTATAATTTTGTATCTAAGTAGACAACAATTCTCCCAGGCGAAAACAATGCAGAAACAAACTATCATATGAAAAAGATAAAAGCTTTTCAAAACTGCGAAATAGCATTGTTTAATGGAAAGACAATGATAAGGAATCGAGGAATCTGAAAGCAAAATGATGCATTTTAAAACTTGATGATTGAGATTCTCCATCTCTTTTCCTCTCTCTCTCTCTCTCTCTCTCTCTCGCTCTCTCTCGCTCTTTCTTTTTCTTGATAGTTGCATTGAGTGATCTCTGAATAAAAGACTGATCACAAAAGTTGGAAGTTGATAATAATACGACAGGTACCAAAATGATTTCACATATATAAGTATATTATATTTTTTGTTGATGAAAGGCTTAGGCTGGATAAATTCGTGTGTTCCTCGGAACGTTTTCTTCTCGCTGATTTTCCAGCTTTTCCAAGATTTCCCTGCATCATTTTGCTTCCAGGATTTTTCCGCATCTCGTTTGTTTTGTCGTCATCCCATGTGTATAAAACAATCGATTGATATGACAACATCAACAGGAAATACATATTTTATATTTGACACAGTTGGCATATACACACCACATTACTTCTTACTACGTCGTATTTACACGACGATATAGGATTAAGATTTTGCGTAGCGTAATTTAATACAACAGTAACTAAAAAAATATAATGACAATGGCAAAAGTGTAAAATCAACGTCTTGTTTTGTAAATAGAAAACTCGTAAATAAACCCTTTTTTGTGAAGAGCAGAAAGTCACAACAAAAAAATGCGCGACGTAGAACTGTACAATGTACTTGTATTCTGGAAAGATTTAGAACAGAGATAATTAAAATTTAAAATAACAATAGAAATTGAAACAATTTTGTCATATCAGTTATTAATTAATTAAAAGTTTATATCTATTTAACTAAGACTTGATAATTTCTTTTTGAAGCTAAATGTTTCAATGTTTAATAACTTATTGTTTGACAAAATTATCTATTTTACCATTTATTGTAATTTTTATTAATGTTAGAGTCAGTTATTTTATAATTTATATAATTAGATAAATAACAATTCTGCAATCTAATCTGGTAATTAGATGACGTCGCAATTATATTAATTAATTATTAGTAAATATTAATGTTATATTAAATCAACGACCATTTAAATAATTTTTCATGAAATTAAACGAAAGCAATATAACTTTGTTCTTTCTTTTGAAAATTAACTGATTGCAGAAAAAAGTGTACAAATTTCTATACTTAAGATTTCCTCGGCAGAGAATTGTTTATAAGGAAATGAATGGAATAATGAATTTGATAATTCAATTATATTATGTCTAATTCTCTGTCGTGCATTATTTTTATATTAATTAACGAAAACTTGCTTGACTAATTTGTACTGTGTTTATTGTATACGACCATGTCTTTTATGAATAACTATATAGCGCATCATGTTATATTCCGATCTTATTGTAAACTATTGCTGGATAGAAATGAAAGAAACATTGAAAAAAAAAAAAATGGAGACCGATAATATCAATACATTAAAAATTTGTACCCTTACCCTTGTTATCACCTCTTTATGGCAGGAGAAAACAAAGAGAAATGGACGAAATATGTACATACAGAAACCAGCAACTGCCCTAGGAAGACAGACCAATTACAAAGTATGAATAATGGGCGAATAAATGACAAATGAGATGAAAAATTATCTCGTTAATATAATATGGATCATTAATATAATAAAAAAAAGTAGGATATGAGAGCTCTTTTTTGCGAAACACACTAGATTAGATACAATTTTGGATTCGAGATACCGAACACTCCTTTTCGGTGTACGAATTCATTTGGAGTCGATCTTTTCTTATCAAAGATATTCCGAGGATAACGTTAGATTATAAGCAACGTGTCAACGAGTTGCGACCGAGAATAACAGATTTTTTTTTTTTTTTTTTTTTTTTCGGAGTAAGTAAGTTTCGAGAATAGATGAAATTTTTATGATGGTTTTGGAAGGATACAAAATTAATTAAAGATGTATTAAAAACGTTTAAACGTTGCGAGATAGATAATAATCTCCTTCGACCTCCTTTTCAGTAAGGAAAAATCGACTCCGAACTAGTCAAAAAAAACATGGACGAAAAGCGAAGACCCGAATCTAAGAAATCATAATATCCCAGGGTTTAGTTAGAAACAAGGTAAAGGTAAAATGTAGAAAATATGAAGAAGAATATTTATACTAAGAGAGTCTAAGAAAGTATAAATATATAAGATCATATAAGTTTAAAGATTTTATTCTTAGAAGTTTTACATATTAATTTCACAATGACATTACTATTTCAGGCATATTTCACCCCTGAGTCATAAACATAGCGTTGGAAATAATTGACAGAAATAATTGACAAGCCCAGATATTTAATAAGTAGCCCATCGTTGCCCTCTTGTATAATTTTTAAAAGTTCAATTTGTATTATTTAACACGATGCTATATATTAGAGTATTATTATTATTTAAGAAATATACAGTTGATGAGAGAACAATGTGATGATACAAGTACAATATTGTATAGAATGAGTACGATAAGGCATGGTATGGAGTTTAAGCGGCGAGAGGTACTTAAGGTACTAAATAATGATCAAACTTGACTTGAAAATTGAGTTTATTTCACAGGCGTAGCGACAAGAGCTGAGATACTTAGGAAACAATGAATGAAAGTCAGATGGCGAGAGAGACAGAATATGTCGTGTTCCTCCAGCGAGAACGCGCCGAAATTCGCTAAAGAGAAAACCCTCCCCCGCTTAAAAAGAGAAAAGGCAAAATCGATAAATGTGACGGGTGCAATTCAGTTAGCGCTACCGCAAACATTCGCGGCGCTGACTGGACCGGCACCCAAAGTGAGTAAAAATCGTTAATTTTCGTTAATCGCACACTTTCGTTGTACTCCGTACAACAGATACAAGACTCGAGAAAGAGTAGAGCTTGGCTAAAAAAAAGTTTCTTCAAATTCGTTCTAACAAGTAACAATTGCTTGAGGCTCAGCTGATCACGCAACGTAAGAGAGATATGTATTGCAAATTTTTCACGCGGGACAAGTACAAGTAGTAATTTGTTATATATATATATATATATAAAATTTTTGTGCACACAATTTTTTTTTAATCACGTATCTCCCGGGAAACCGAGTAACGATTAATTCGAAGACGATTCGAGGTCGATCAATGATAAATGTTAACAACGAGCTATATATTATGCTATATATATATATATGAGAAAATATGAATGGAAAAGAGAACGAGCAGGAAATGTAATGAGACTAATGCGCGCAATGCAAAAAAACATTCATTGTAAATATTAAAATGAAAAATCAAATGCTCGAGTATACCTCAACCCAAATTTCAGGTGAGTAAATACAAATAAATATCTATCCATTCTTTGTGAAAAGTTTCTATTTTCAAAGAAAAGACATATATATCTATCAGAATTCGTTAAGAAAGCAATCGTTAACAGACGGAACTTCAAACTACTGCATTTATCGAGTGTAAGAGTGAATTAGCGGAATAATAAACGTAATGACAATTAGTTGCATATAACAATGAGTTATTTTTTCGAAAGATGTATCGTAGGCGAGGTTGCAAAGTAGACTCCAATCAACTGCGTAACGGGGTAACTTGCGTTTCTTTATCTTTATGTCTCTCTTAAAAATGTTCGCACAGAGAGTAAGATATAAAATTGATAGCCGAGGAAAAAAAAAAATATGCGTAGAACTGAATATGCAGAAGATTAATTTCAAATTCACACTTTTCTCGCAAGTATTTGGAGTAACCAACGAATTATTCTTAGCTTCTTCAGCTCCCATAAATAAATAAATAATTTTGCCGCTTTCACACACGCGGCATTAGATTGAGACAAAATATAGCTAAAAAAAAGCGCTTAAAATCGTATTTAGGGAGGCGTCAGAGGAATAAAGTAACAATAATAACTAATTCACTCGATAATCAAGTAGGTCACGATTTTGAGTAAACGATACCGATAATCGAGCAATAAACGAAACGAATTGTTGAAGCTGAAAAAGAAGCGATAGATAAGGCCTTAGTTTAAATCTCTCAGTGCGAGTGCGGATTGATTTATATAGCTCGGTCCGACCGGTCCGACTCCCGTCTGATTTACCAATATTGCTTTCTCTAGGGTGATCACGATCAACAACAAGCGGCAACAAGTAGCCGTCCAACGGGATCATCGTCCGCGATGAAATTGTCGATGACTGCCACACTGGACTGGTGTTGTTGCGACTACAAGGACCTGAAAAAACAACGCGTACCTGGTGAGCTAGAATCTTAATGGGGCTAGTTGGGTCAGTGCCCGTTCTGTGTATGTCGTTTATATTCGTCATTACTCTTCCCGTTCGCTTCCGACGTTGCACATCTTGCGAATATATCTCGCCACACACGCCATATGCTTTTTCACAGATGAAACATGAGGACGAGAGCCGCATTTGACAATGTTGTTTGCATTCGCGTAAGCAACATCGTTCAGTTTTTCTTCTGGATGGCTCCCGACTATTCGCCTGGCTATATAATCGTCCTTACGATCCCCGGTTTATTGTCTCGAAGACTACTTGATGTCTTGGAATATCTTGGGCAAGCGAGGGGCCTCATTCATTTCATTTCTTTCTGCGACGAAAGATATATGTGCGGATTTAATTTTTAATTTTCTTATATATCAATAACACTCTCACTTCTATCTGTTAATTTTATGAGTGAAATAATGTGATTTTAAAAAGTAAGTGCATCTATAAAATGTACTTAACATTTATTTGTGAAAATAAAGATTATTTTGTTTATTTTGTTTATTTTGTACATATCGCCATATTATATATATAATGAGGGGAGCGAGTTACAACTTTTTCAGATCCAGATCATATAATGAATTCGGCAAATATGAATTTTGACTCTGTTTCGATGTTATCAAGATTGCTTTGTATGAAAAGATTTGAATAGAAAAACACTATATAAGCATTTTGTTTGTATTAAATAATATTAAATATTTAATTGATTGAGCTATTTATAATATATTTTATCATTAATCATCAGAATAACTTTCTCTAAATTTTGGTTGGCTTACTCGACGATTAATTTGTGTTACTTGGGATCCTGCCAGTAAACATATATTTTATAAATATAATTTAAATAAAAATAATAATTATAAATATTAGTTTATTTTTCAATTATTTAAAATTACATTTACATTAATTTATTAAAATATTACGAAATATATTACCAAAAAAATATATTTACAATATTTCTTCAATATTATATCAAACAGAGATCTCCAAGGGAGTTCTCTGTTCTAAAAATTCAGAAGACATTATCTTATAAGATAAGAGGATGTTCTAAGAACGTTCCTAAGATGTCTCTCGTAAGTGTACAAAGTGTGCTGTATAAGTACGTGATTGAATTATAATATTGATATAATATTTTGCACACAACAGCTTCTATTAAATCTCATAATATGATTACAGTATATCTGTAATAATTTTGCAATTTGTAATATGTTGCAGTAATAAAGTATTAAAATCTCTCTATCTTATAGCCATATTTGCTGTATGATAAGTTATAATAATACATAAAATTTATACATAAAAGAATTAAATTTTTGCTGTATTTGTAGCTAACTTATTATAGAGATATTAATAATTAATTTATGCAAGGATGAGGAGAAGAAAATTGAATAGAAAAACTAATTACTAGCATTCCAGATAAACACAAATATAAATACTTATAATATATCTTATAATTATTATATTATATTATGTTATGTAATAATTATAAGAAATACTGTTTTATTTTAACACACTCTGACAAAAATATCGAAAAAAAATAGTGTCTAATCTTATTTTGTCTTTACAATAAAGACTAATTTATTTACGTTACAATTAGTAACGTAAATAAATAAAAACTAAAAATCGAAATTGATATGTAATATACTATATTATTTAAAAGTATATCTTTTATCTTTGATTTATATTATCTAATATCTTTCTCCTATCTTTCTTTCATTCTCCGTTTCTTCTTTTCTTTACAAATTTGATCGCAAATTGACATTAAAGAATATATGTACATAAAATTATATATAATTATATATATATATATATAATTTTAATATTTGTGTCTTTAAATTAATTATGTATATAGATTTATTTTTCTCTACAAAAAAGAATCTACAGAGCAGATTGTTCTGTGATCTTGACGTCGCTCTCGCCCTCGGTATTTTGTGTTGATAGGGCCAATTCACGATGATCATTATTCCTTTCGCATGCTTTTTTCGCCTGTTCCAAAAGACTCTGCGCCATCTGATTGCCCGTCTTCTCCACCATTTGAGAAAAGTAGCCGCTTGGTTTATTATGCAACAACTCGTACGGACAACCGAATTCCTGTGACATTTCGTGAAAATTTTGATTACCAAATGTAAATGATTTTTCTCTGAAAAAGTTATGAGATTTTTCAAGAAATTTAACTAATCTTTATACTTATAACATTGATATTTCTTGAAAAAAAAATAAATATTCTTCTAGGATATTTCGATTTCAAAGAAATTACATTATAAATTATAAAAAAAAGTTCTTTTTAATGTCAAAATTTTTCTAGATATGTTTCGTGTTACAAATCTTTATTTAACTTTATTTTAACCTTCTTAAAATCCTAAATGTAAAAATTCAAGCAATAAGCAATGTTGACTGATCTTTTATTATTTTCATTAAACATGCAAGCTTTCTCTTTTTCTAAGAAATAAAATTTTGCTGATAACTGACCAAAATTATTATAACCAAATTTTCATTATAATTATTAACAAAGAATTGTTCTTCTTAGGTGTGTTTCATAAAATATTTTTCTTAACATATTCGTAATTTATTGAAATAAAAAACTTACCACTATAGTACCATTTTCCATCACAATGATTCGATCACTGTCTATAATGGTATTTAAACGATGTGCTATTGTAATGACAGTGCATTCCTTAAATATGCTTCTTATTGTGTCTTGAATTAAGGCATCGGTGCTAGAAATAGAAATAAAAATTTAGAAATTCACAAATTCACAAATATTAACGTTAAACAAAAATCCTATATTTCCGGCAAATACCGAACATAGATATTTGCTCGAAATCCAATTCAGTGTAATTCAAAACAATGTTCTCCAAAATTTCAAATTTATTATGTAAAATAAATATTCATATCATACTGAAAATGCACAAATGTAGAAAATCTTAATCGTTGTATGATAATTTATTCATATCCATTTGCCAATTGATCGACCGAGTAAAAAAAAACGTATGTATCTTCATCAGGCAGCACTTTAAAGACTTGGAGAGACTTTTGCCGAGGAAAATAATTTTAATGAAATATCACAAAGCTCACTGCGAATCAATATTGGCCGTAGCCTCGTCGAGAACGAGCAAGCGATTGTTCCTCAGGATGGCTCTAGCCAGACATATAAGTTGCCTTTGGCCGACGCTGAAATTGTAGCCACCGTAGGAGACGTCTTGGTCCAACGCGACGTCGTTCAGCTCGACCTGCCGCAACACCTCCCACAGCCTCATGTCATCGTACTGATTGAACGGGTCCAGATTGTAGCGCAGACTCTCAGAGAAGAGTACTGGTTCCTGCGGTATGATGGAGATCTTGCAGCGCAGATCGCTCAGGCCCACTGTGCTTGTGTCCCAATCGTCAATCTTAATCTCGCCTTCCAGACCTTCGTTGAACAGCCGGAAAAGAGCCGAGATCAGGGAGGACTTGCCAGCACCAGTCCGACCCACCACGCCGATTTTCCAGCCTGGCTCGATGGACAGGTTCAAATTCTGCAAAGTACGAGGATGTAATAAAGGGTAAAAAAAAAAATTTTTTTAATTAAAGAAACATTGTAAAATCCGATCTTATCTTAACCTTTAAAACCGGTGGATCATCCTTATTGTATCTCATGTTGACATTCTTTAAAACCAATTGTCCTTGAGACGGCCATGCGGGTGGCGGTGGTTTCTTCGAAGTGATAGGCTCTTCTTTAGGAAGATTCGTATACTGAAGAATTCTTTCCACGGACGTCATCAACGATAATGTCTCAGTAGATTGTTTCAGGCCGTATTGCAGACAACCGATCAAAATCATCGATTGCGATATTGCCAGACCAGCTTTGCTGCCGGCCGTGCTGTCTGCAGCATGAAGGATCAATGAAAAGATTTACAACAACTCGGATTACGTGAAAGAGCAATTTTGCTGAAACATTTACGATTTATTTCAGTCAAATACAGATTTGAACTTTAATTTTGTTGCATCAAAATATTTATACTGGACGTTTAAATTTTTGCAATATTACCATTATACTTTAGCGTTCTACGTAATAACTTTGATGGCTTAATAACGATCACTTTCAAATCACTTTCGATCACTATCAAATTTAATGTAAATACTTCAACAAAACCATTCTTCCTGTGTAATCTTTGTTACTCCAAATATTAATTTCATGCAGAAATAAGAATAGATAAACAGACAACTTCAAGACTTAAAGATCGAAAAAAGATTTACCATTCTCATTCGTTAGCACCAGGAGGAAGCAAAGACAAGCGACGAATAGGCACATGATGAGGTCCATAAAAATACCGAAAGCCGTCCCACAGGTTAAGACGAGGAACCATGTACCAGTATGACGGTCTTGCAACATGTCAAATTTCTTTTGCATCATTTTCTCAATTCCAGCGCCGCTGCTCCTAACTGTCGGCAGACCGTTCAATGTGGCATTCACGTGCGAGAATAATGGGCTTTTCGCTGAAAAGGCACAGTTAAACGCAAATTTAAAAATTTTTTTAAATTGGCAGATCCTAAATTCCTAGAGAAAAATAAGAACTTGAAATTAGTAGATGAAGATCAAGATTACCTCTTTGTAAACTAATACGGAAAAGTCCGAAGGCCAAATTAAATATATAAATAAAAAAAATATATATATATATATATACATATTATATATACATATTATATAAGGATATATATATATATATATATTTATATTTATATATTTATATATAATATTTTTACATAAATAAAATTCTCGACTTCTCTATATTGCTCTGAAAGTTCAAATTTTAACGAAACAATTGATGCTAAAAATCAAACAATCTAGAAATCTAGGGATCAAGTATTTGACATTTTGCCGCGCGTATCCTTTTTTTTTTTTTTTTCTAATAATGAGTTATTTGTCTTAATACTTACTGACGCCTTCAAGACGTTTAACGTTTTGAGCAGTTTTCAAATAAAACTTTGTTGCAAAGAAAAATAAGATGATTAGTATTACTATCGGTATCAGCATCCATACATTAATTATCGCCTCCATAACCATTATACCGCACACTACGCAGCCCACTTGAATTGCTTCCAACATTATTTTAGGTAAAAATTCATCCATGGTGCCGATATCCTTTGAAAATCTGTTCAGAATTCTCCCTAAAAGACAATCACTAAATTTAAATAAGATTAAAAAAAGAATCCAAAGAGTAAAATGCACAAATTGATATAGGCTGCTTGATGTGATTTAGAACTTCCTATTACGAATTAATACGCGTATAGTTAATAATTATATATTATTTTACAGATAATAATAAAAATATTAAAAATTTTTAAAGCCTCGAACTCCTGTAAAAAGTAATTGTAATTTTTTTAAAGATGGCGCCATACTTGTTTCGTAACGCATCATTAAAACCGTCAAAACTGAAAGATATGTCATTAACATCTTTAAAATGTATATCTTTTTCGGAAAAATATTTGACATATCATAAATATTAAACCATAAATGAATAGATATTAAATTAAATGACATGAAACATTTTCATGGATTTACCGATTCTGACTTTTTTATTAATATTTGTTATTATTTATTAAATAAAATGCAAAACTAAATTTAAATTTATTTATTTATCTAAATATAAGATGAAATATACCTCGTATATACCAAATATATTTATCATCTTGTAAATTAAGTCACTACGTCACTTATTTCTTTACGGGATGTCTTAGTAAAGATTATACGGATAAGACAAAAACATATCTATATAATTTCTCTCATTCCAAACTTAAAATTATTATTATTAAAAATTATTATTATTATTAAATTATTATTCCAATCCAATTTTCTGTGATCTTCTTTGCCGATCTCACGGAATTCTCACGATCGTTACTCACCGGAGGGATTGTTATGGAAGAAGGACATCCGTGTCTGCAGAAGATTGAAGAACATAATATTATGAAGATTACGGCTCGAGTTCATGCAGATCTTCATATACAGAAAACTGCGCAGCAGCGTGGTGACGGTGCAGGCAATGATACAAAATGTGTAGACGTATATGGCGTCTACGGTGCCGAGCAAGCCATCCTGTTCCAGGGTGAAGATTGAACCAAGGAAGCTGTCGTTGCGCATGTTCTCGTACTCCTTCTCAACTTGTTGCGTACCCTTGTTACGTCTGACGTTTTCCAAGCTAGTCCAATATGAGAGCCAATAGTCGTTCCCAGTGGTAGCTACCTGACTGACGACGAATAACAGCAGCAGCATGAACAGGACGAAGTAATTGCCGCCATGATACAAATATTCTTTGTACACTTTGCCAGACAAACGGCCACGCGCCATCATTTCGCCCTCCGGTTGGTTTTCCTCGTAATCCGAATCGTCGATGTCCGAGTACTACACAGTGACGAAACAGACGACAGACAAAATTACCTATAATAAGTTTCTGCAACGAAGTTGGCTTAACAAAAGCATTCGGTCGCTTTACTTGTTAAAAATATTTTTTTTTTTTTAAACGTTAGAAAATCAATAAGAGCTTGGCAAAGCCATTGGCTTCATTTGGTGAGCTATTTTTTTCGTTTAGATTTATTAGTTGCATAAAGCTACACTATCCTTAATGCAATTGATATTTTATTTTTGTTGAACGAAAAATGGTGTACAAAAAAATATATTGATTTCTAGAAAGTTTTTTGATTAAACGATAAGGAATCAACGTCTTACAACAACGGAACTCGCGATAGATAATCCTGAAGCACGTCTCATTATCGAAGTTTTCTTTACAGACATAGACATTTCCGAAGCTCTTCTTGCTTCGTCTTCCTTCTTCTGTGCTTCGTGATTCATTGCTAAACTGTCCATCATTTGGATGAAATCTTTATTTGACCTCACTAATTCATTGTAGCTTCCTTGCATCTTCATGAAACCCTTAAAAAAAAACATTTAACTCTTGATGAGCAAAAGTTCATTTAATTAATCATAATCAAACAATTTTTTATTAAAGGAGTTTCGTTCATAGTGGCGTTAACTTGGATGAACGATTTCTATCTATTTTGATACATTACTATAATATGTTTCTGCAGAAACAGAATTTAAAAATATGAAGAAATTTAAAGACAAAATGCTACTATTATTGATTGGAAAGAAAATTGGAAAAGAATGAGATTTTAAAATCGAATCTAAAGAATAGAATGAAAATAGTTTAAAGTTACAAAATTGAAAGTGCAATAAGAATCTTTTTTTTTTTTTTTTTTTTAGTTTTTTATAAAAGTACCGATCAGAGAAGTATTTTACTGCGATACTCACTCGATCCAGTACGACGATGTGATCCGCCCGTTTAAGAAATTGCAACTGATGGGTGACGAGTATCCTTGTCTTACCATGAAGATACTCGGTTATGCACTTCCAATAAAGGTGCCTGGCGACGCGAGTGTCCACCGCGCTCAAGGGATCGTCGAGCAGATAGAGATCTGCCTGTCTATAAACCGCTCTCGCAAGATTGATTCGCGCTCGTTGGCCTCCGGACAGGGACACACCTCTGTCGCCGACTAACGTCATGTCTCCCTGCGGAAACTGCCGGAAATCCTTCGTCAGGGCACACGCGTTTGCCACCTAAAACGTTTGCCAATTGAAGAAAGAATGGAAGAAATGGAGTAACATATCAATAAACATATATATGTTCTTTACGTTCCTCTTTCTATGTACAAAATTGTATAAGGAAAAATTTTATTCTCTCCTCATTTTTTTTTTATTAAAAGAAGATTTGTTGATCTGAATATTAATGTTGAAGTACAGTCAAATATACGATTTTTTATATATATATATATATATATATATATATATATATATATATAGAATATCATAAATTCCTTTAAAATGTTTAACACTAATTCTATTAAAGATTTGACAAATTATATAATTATATAATATCGTTGAGAAAGATCATCATATCTTCTCTAATTAATTGCATTAATGATTGCAATTGAATGATAACGCAAATCACATGTGATAATCAATGATAATCGCTAAATTGAAGAGCTAAAAGAAGATATCAGGAACCGCGAGGTTGTAGGAAGAAGTTATTGATATTAATATGCGATAAGTAAGAGAAATAATGGATAGCATCTGCAGCAACTACTTGGAACTTTGACAATTACCTGGGTGTATCTGACTTTGTCATAGGGCTGGCCGAACAATATGTTGTCCCTTACGGTACCACCGAAGAGCCAGGGTTCTTGACTGGCGTAGGAGATCCGCAGATTCGGGTTGTTCGTGAAGTAGCCGTTGTTCAGGGTGCCTCGAAGGCTGTTCTTCAAAGAGTCCTGAGTGAGGATCACCGTTCCCGCACCGGGGTCCAGCTCCTTCAGCAGCAAATAGAGCAAAGACGATTTGCCAGAGCCCACGGGACCGACCAGGGCACACAGCGTACCCGGCTGGATAGTCAGGCTGATGTTGCACAACGTCGGCGGCAGCTGGCCGTTGATCCAATTGGCAGAAACGCGCTGAATCTTCACGCAAACCGGAGGGAGATCGGGCGACGCTTGTGCGATCTCGGCACCTCCGTCTTTCGAAATGTACCTGTCCGCTGGATTCTCCGCGTCGGTCGTCCCGCTCGTTTCCCGAGATTCGGATTGCGACGTCTTCTCGGTCTCTTGTATGTTTACCTCGTTCATCAACAACAGATCCTGCAACAAGGTTTAATACGCAAACCTCAATTATTGACGCAAGTACGCGTCATATCGATCGAAATACTGGAGAATAGAGAGGGAAAAAAAAAAAAAAAAAAACAATGAGTTTAAGAGAATTCAGATGCGAATTTGACAGTTCAACGACACGTACTTCCAATCGGTTCATGGAAACCATTGACTCGCCCAGCTGTATCAGCGCTTGTGGAAAGTACAACGCGGTAGTCAGCTGGAGAATGTTGAAATAAGTCGCCATTACATATGTCACGTCGGCGGTAAGATTATTTCCCGTCAGGACAAACATTATTAGCGTGAAGTAAAGGATAATTCGCTCAGTGAACACTATGATAGCCAGATACGTGGCGCGCACATACGACGAGAAGGTTATTATTTTAATTTCTAATCCTCGGGTCAGGCACACGATCTTACTGAACGGCTTTTCCCAAGCGTACATTTTCACCACCTGAAAGCAAAAGAGATTTTCGCAAAATTTGTCTTGGCAATAATGCATTCCCTTGTAAAATTTCACGCCAAGTTTCTTTCTGGCGAAAATGAAAAGTGGAGCGTAAGTGTTGAACGTAACGTAAAACAAGTCATCGTTTAGAAGCCTCCTTTACAATGCTTCCTTTAACGCTCCCTTTACATTTCCAATTTTTTTGTCAATCTATTCTCCTTAGAAACTAGTTTGCTCAAGCTTCTTGTCACCGTTCCCCTCTACATCTACAGTTTAGGCTCCAATTTTTATTTTCGCCAGAGGCCTTCGTCCTTCCTTTCGTTCGTCATCATTGGCTGTCAATCGTCAATTGTTTAAGAACAAAATAATGGATCAAATATCCTGGAAATACCTGTATCCCAGCTACGAGCTCGCTCATCAGTTGCACTCTTCGATCAGTCAGTGGGGCAATCATGGCTCTAATACTACGGCTCAGAAGACTAACACTTCCCTGTACGATTAAGCTGATAATTAACAGCGATCCAACACCAACAAAAAGCGAAATACCGACCTTATCCCACATTATATATCCTATTATCACGACCTGCAAATAAGGAAAATTCAATTAACGTTCAAATCGCACATTGTTTTCTAAACCAATGTAAAAAGGAAAAGAGGAGTCAATCTCTCTACAATTTAAATTAGCCAATGAAAGTATAAAATATATGTATACAAATAAATGCAATATATATTTTCTATAAGTTAAACTATCATAATAATAATAATAATAATAATCGATATACCTATTAATAGTTTATAAAAAAACTTTATTTATTTTATTTTAGTTAAAGAAATAGTATAATTAGGATTATAAATGCAAAAAGATATTTCGGATATTGTTGAATGAATAAGAAAATTAAAAAATTAAATTGATTTTTTTAAAAGAAGAAAAGAGCTAAAAACATGATGTAGATATAAAATAATATTATTAAAAAAATAATAATTTAAGTAGTCATGTTTTTCTGAAAATTTCCAAATTTTTCGAAAATTTCAATTTCTCCACAGATTTTAGAACGGTAAGTTGAAAAAATATGCTATTAATGTTTAGTTCGAAATATTATATATGTACGATATACTTTTCTCGAAATAAAGAATTACCTGAAATGGCATAATCCACACATAATTCAAAAACATTGTCAACTGATCGAAACGAGTAACATCGTTGCTAAGAAGATTCATGATTTGCCCAGTACCAGTTTGAGTCATGGATGCTTTATTTATCCGTAATAACTGTAATATTAAAAAAAAAAAATGTTTGCAATAAAATTTTTTTATCTTAAAAATCTATCTTTTTCTTTCAAGTGTCATTATGGCAAATTTTCAAATAACATTATTCGCGATATTTGCGCCATAACAAGCGTCAAATAAGTTTAAAAAGTTTTATCTTCTGAATTCAAAAAGCCAACTTGTGTCGAATAATATTGCAAAATAATATAATCCAAAAGTAGTAAAAAAAAATTTTAAAAATTATTCTAGTTTAAAATTAAATTGTAGAAATTGTAAAAATAATTTTAAATATTAGACACGCTTTAAGACAAGCGGAATATTTTTCTACTTTTTCTTGCGAATGAAAAAACTGCTACTTTCCATTTGGTTGCGTTTTTTTTTTTTTTTCATTTGCATAGCAATTTATTTACTATTTCGAAAGATAAAGCTACGTTCAGAAGACATGTGTCATTCTGTGATGCATATTCGCGGGGTACCAGCAAACGTGTTATCAGTCAAAGTCGAAGGACGCGCTTAATGAAGGCGATATCTGACTACCACAAATAGCCAGGCACTTATTTACTTAACCAGGCACTTATTTCTTAAAATTATAATATATAACTGCAGCTATACTCGGCTAACTTCTTTCTTCGCATATGCACATTATAAAAAAAAATATTACAAAGTTGTTACAAAATTTTAAAAAATAGATTTCATAGCTTGCAATAAGTCTTCAAAGATGGAGGCTGAAAGAAAATTACTAATAATACTGATTAGCAAATATTTTAACTCGTACAATTATATACACAGGAAAGACCTAATGTCATTGGGCGCGATACAAATCTTAATTATGGCAACTTGTAGATTCAAAATTAATTAAATATTAATTAAATATAAGAAGAAAACATATAAAATATATACATTATGGACTTTGCTCTGAATATTTTGAGCGATTATATAAATGAAGAGAAATTGATAACCTGTGTCAGTGTGTTTTACTGACACGTTCATTTTACATTTTTAACGCATTAGGCTGAACATTTTTCCGAGCAAGAAGCTCGGAAATGGTCGACAACGAGCATACGCAAATAACTGCGAGATAACAAACTCAATGTGACCAATCACTTCTTCGAGCAACGAGGAAAACGCGTTTAAAATTAATTTTCTTTGACATTGAAATAAATCTTCTTTCCAAATAGTCCGAAAGATTGGTTTATATTTGAATAAACGATTCCGAGCGTCGACAAATCTTTCGCGCTGAATCGTAACGTTACCGTAAGGTAAACCCAAAGTGTCCTCTTTTCATCTGGAGAGAAGAGAGCCTTTTTCTCTTAAAAAGGACCAGAGCGTCATTCGATCGCAAATTAATTCAACAGCATTACCTTTCGGTAGAGGAGAGAACTGCAACTGATGCGTACTCTCATGCCGATCTGCTGCGAGAGCATTAGCGCATGGTGCATTATCATAACGGAGATGATGTTGGAAATGATCAAGAAGGCGACGTAGACCAGCGCCTCATCCCTCTCTATCTTATAGTCCGTGTTCGAATTATTATCAAAGTAGTCGATGATCCAACCCTGAAGGACCGGTACTATTACGCGCACCGCGCAACACTAAAAGCAGAAACCCCGTTAAAATTCAATGACCCCACCCCCACCCCACCCCCCAAACGGTCGTCGTTAAATAGCGAATTTGTTTAAGAAGAAAAAGAGAGGCCGTTATTAACGCAAATTTCTTTTCCTCTCTCTCCTTAACTTAAATTTAATGGAAAAGAATACGATCAATTTTTTTCTATCGTAAAATACTTTCAGATATACTCGGTGGCATCAATCGCCTAATACAAACATACGACATTGATTGAAGTAGAAATATATCGGGCAGGATTTCTTATTATTGAAAAAAATATCGATATACTTGGATAAATGAGTAAATCCCTATTATGAAATATGGCAGCCAGAAAGCGTAGAATATCGCTTTATATAATCGTGGACGAGCGTTCTTTTTCAACGGTACTTTCTGCCCATCTTTGCCCACAGTATATTCCAGATTCTTCAGCTTCTCGAGTTCGCGTTTCCAGTATCTGGACCAAAAAAAATGCGTTAAGGCGTTTATGTTCTTATATAAAATTACTTTAAAAAAGGAATGAAACACGAATATTGACGAGTCCATTAATCCAGAAAATATTTTTGCAATCATATCGTGTTTAAGATTCGCGTTCTTTTTAGCAAAGAAACAAATTTTATCAAACAAATCTTCAATTTCATGAGATTTCTTACGATTCTTCTTATTTTATCTATGTAAATTTCAGGATTTTTATTTGGCAAATATAACATTTAATGTTATAATCTGACGTTTTAATATAATATATACAATTTTTTACACAATTAATAATATTTTATACTGTACAATGTTTTACAAGGTTTCAATACGAAGATATTTAAAGTTATTCAAGACAGATATTCAAAGACAGAATGATTATAAGTCCACAGTCTACTTATCTCATATTGTGTATATTCAAAACAGGTGTTTAAATCATCTGTACATTAATCATTCAAACCAACTGATTATATCACAAATTTATTAATGAATTACTATTATTAACTTAATTTTACAAATATCAGGTAATTTATTGTTAATTTTTATTAAATTTATTTTCTTTATATTTCTCTGTACTATCACTTTTAAGAAGAATAAAAAAAAGTAATAATTACACCAAAAAATAGAATAAATATTGGAATTATATTTTATAAATACTGTAATTTGTTAAAATATATTATATACTTATATTTTTAAAATAATTATTAATATTTATTATTATTGTGTATATAACATACATAATTTATAATTGCTATAAGATGCATTATATGTGTCTCTGTTTGTTAAAAAATGCAATTATGCATGTAATACTTACTTTTCCAGTTGATTAGTCAATTTCTCGGATTCATCTGCTTTTATAGGTTGATAAATATCAGATTCTTCCAAATCCCTTTTAGCGCCTTTCAGAAATAATTCTTTCATCCACCTATATGTTTATTGCAAAAAATGATATATTTTATTCGCTACAGCAATGACGTTTTTCTTTTCTTTTTACTAATGACAAATATATATATATATATATATACACACATATATATATATATACATATATATGTGTGTGTGTGTGTATCTGTCATTACATGTACACGTCTGTCATTAGTAAAAAGAGAAGAAAAAACGTCATTGCTGTAGCGAATGAAATATATCGATCATTTATATATATATATATAAAATATGAAAAACTTGTAAATGTATATGTTCAAATGTGTATTCCACGAACATAAATATTTAATTCAAATTTATTGTACGCATATTAATGTATGCAAGGTGTCCCAAAGTAATCATCCTTTCTAGATCTCAATAAGAATATACAATTTCAGAAATTGAACAATTCTGATATACTTTGCGAACACCTTGTATATTCATTTTCTATTGTAAATTTATATTAATTTATATCCGATTAAAAAATCAAGGATGCTTGAGAAATATAAGAAAGAAATAAATTTCTTTTGATAAAACAATGATGATATAATTGAGTCAAATATGATATAACAATGTGCACAATATGTTTATATATAAAGTTAATTACAATAATTATAATTGCAACAATTGTTATCAAGAAGTAAAAAAAAGATAAGGGCATGACTCAATATAAATTGCGCATTAATTTTTTAGCAAATGTTTAAAAAAATTTTTTTACTAAAATTTAAATTTACAAAATATTTTTTATTTTCTCACAACATAATATAAGAAATATATTATAAAATAAAAAATACGTAATATGATGAAAATATCCTTCATTTCAGAAAGAAGAAAGTAAGAAAAATTTTTTTTTTCTGAAGAAATGAATTTTACAAGAAAATTTTACAATCAAAAACAAGATTCTTTTTCTTTAAAGAAGTTACTTTTTCTTTTTAAAAAGACATTTTCTTAAAAAGGAGAAAATGATCGCTTTTATATATATATAATATATATATATATATATATTATATATATATATATATATAAATCGCTTTTATATATATATATATATATATATATCTTCCTTTTTTTGTAGAAATAAAAATCTTTATAGTAAACAAGACGAAAATATTTTGTTTTTATCATTTTTTTTCAATTTTCACTTCTTTCTCTTTTCAACTGATTTGTTTCTATCAATATAGATTAGCTTCAGTCTT
Organism: Pogonomyrmex californicus; assembly: GCA_024349325.1. NCBI lineage: Eukaryota > Metazoa > Arthropoda > Insecta > Hymenoptera > Formicidae > Pogonomyrmex > Pogonomyrmex californicus. The sequence goes on along the minus strand of JAECZD010000018.1, from coordinate 603,976 downwards.
AGTTTAAACTATTTTTTATCTCTTTTTTTTAGAAATTAGAAAAAATTAAAAGGAATTAGAAAAAAATTGGAAGGAATATGAATTAAAATCATTAAACATATTTGTAGAAATGGACATAAAAGTTTTAACAAACCAAAAGAATAGGACGCTGAAGATATTTGCGGATTCCCTAGGGCTTTCCTTCATATCGCTTGTTTCCTTATCCATGTTGTCGCACTATCGAAAATTCTACAGTCGACGACACTTCAAATTAGAAAAAAAAAAGTTTAAACAGATCAGATCATTCTTATTTTCACTTTTTCTATCTCTTCCTCGGTCTTTCTCCTTCTGTTTCTTGCCGAATCGAGGCACTCTTTCCAATAGTCGATCCTTTACTGAAATCATCAGTAACTGTGTCGCTGCTTTTCATATCGACTTTAGGCATTACTGATAATAATGTACAAAAAGCATTAACGATAACTGTCCCGTATGTTGTACAAACGCAAGTACGTAATACATGCTTCTTGTGTTTTTTTTTTTACATTGATTCTTATAATAAAATTGTATTTGTTTTACTAACGTAACGATAATTAAATTAATAATAATATTAACACCATAAATGAAATTAAAAAATTTGAATTTAGCAACTTTTTGATGAAAATTTAATTGAAAGAATTTGTAAAGAGGTAGACATATCTTCTGCCAGCAGTTTGAGAAGAAAATTTTATTAGAATAAAATTATAAATTTCAATTGTTTCAATTTTTTTTATTTGTTACATTATAACATAAAACTAATATTACTACTGCTTTAAATTAATTAACTTTCAAATTATAATATTAGCAATGCATAGCATATAAATGATTTCTTTCGATAGTAACGTTGCTATCACAAAAGAGGAATAATAATAGAGTTAATACACAAGAAAAAGGCTCAATTCACTTAACTTGTGAAACGATATTATAGACAGAAATTGAAAAATGTAAATAAAAAAATGTAATAAAAAAGAAATAGCAATGGTTATTTACTCATTCTTATATATTTTTCTTGTACTTTGGTTAATTATTTACATACAATATCTCTCATTCGACGCGAGCGTGCATCCACATCCTTTCATTCCTTAAAATTACTGTACGTACATAATATTTAATAATTTACTGTACAACAATGTTGTAAATATTTTATAATATAGCGCAACAATGTAACAATAATGTATAATTAATTATGTGAAGAAATGGAACAGTTTCTAGTACGAAGGATTAACAATGGAGTACTAATAAAAACTATTCCAAAATTAATCCTATCGAACATATAAAATTAATAAAATTAAATTTACAAAAAAATATATTTACGCAAATTTATACATAGCATTTGCTTTAAGCACAATTCCATATCAATAACGAATTATATGTATGTACACTATTGTATAACTCTGCTATGTTTACTAATATATAGTATATTTTAATAATATATTTAATTATAATTATAATAGTAATGTAATAATAATATAATATAATATAATTATAATATGATAATGACAATAATAACAATAATCTAGTAATATGCAAGTATAATATAATAATATAATATACAATAGTATTATAAATAGCATACTAAAATTAATTACTTGTAAAAATATATTATATTACCGGAATATCATTAAGATTGACAAGACATGTGATGCTATCATTATATGATGTATTAGTATACGGTATATTAAGTATATTATACTTTCATCGTGATACCTACCAAAATATAGGATGGTAGGTTCTAAAAGCTATATAAATTTTTATATTTTTTTAATAACTAAACATGTATAACTATAGTAGAACTGTACTGTAGTAAACTACCATAAAAAACCAAATATAAAAAATTTTAATCAAATACATTTTACATCATTAGATTACAATATAACCGTCATTATTCACGATCATCATTTAAACCGATTTTCGAACTTCACGAATGCATTGTCATATAAGATATTTCTTTCCATTTTAAAATAGTTAGAGCCAACTCGTCAAAATCACGTTAGCATATATTAACGATTTCAAAGTCAATAATAAACGTAAAAAAATTAAATTGTACTAAAAATGGAACTAATTGTAAAAATAATAGATATATAAAATGGGAATAATAAAATGATAATAGAATAATAATAATAAAAATAGAAATGAAATTAATAAAAAGAATTCAAGCAATTTTAACTTAGCAGCTGGGTAAAATGATCACAGAGCTCGAGAATCGATTTAAGCAATATATCGCGAATCACGATGAATATATTAACTCCAAAAGTATAAAATATATTTAACTGAACGAGATTAATACTTAATTTTTTATATGCTATTTACTACGTTGTTCTACCATATGTTTTACATCTTTAGTCATTAAAGTACAAAACGGTCTTTAGAATTATCCCGCTTTTATATTTTATATGCTTTTATAACAAGTACATGATTGCATCGATAAATTGCAATTTACAAAAGTATTGAGCTTCTTTCTGCATTTTTATATGTCTAACAAAAATCAACTACAATAAGTAAAAATTAAGTAATAGTTTCGATAAGTATATCAATTAAATTGGAGTATTCTTTTGTGTTAATTAACGTAAAGTATTTAGATCGATAAAGTATATTGGATAAACTATATCAATCCTTAATTATATTCATTAATCAATTTAAGGATTGATTATTATTAATTAATTTTAGAACTATTATAATATTTTGTTTCTTCTGAAAAAATTGATATTAATAATCGGAAGCTGATAATTTCGAAATTATATTACATTAATTGTCATTATATATATGTGTATTTATATATATAATTTATAAACGTCATTTATATATATTTATATATGTATAAAATATATAAATATTTCGAAAAAATTTATATATATTTATATATATATAAATTTAATTTATTTTTTATAAAATTTATTCATAAAAATTATATTGCTATTTTACTTTTCAATATTCTCTATAGTTTTTATAAGATCTTTTATGACTTGAAGCACATGATGGATATTGTAATAGAGATTAGAGAAAATTTACTGTGCGTAATATTATCCTAAGTACAATTTTATGCTTGCAACCTCACTGCCTTGATTTATCCTCAATCGACATACATTCGCTTTATCACAAGAATTACAGATATTTGTAATTTCTGTTGAAGTACGCAAAAAGGTATAGAGTAGAAAAATATATAACTGTGAGTTTTAACTTGTGGCAAAAACTTTGTACTCGACTTTGCGATAAGATCAGAGAACTGACCTCGCCGTGATAATATCATTAAATACAATACAAAAATATAGTTTAGCATCTATTTTTTAGATTTAGATGCTAGTTATGTTCAACATCACATATTATAATACTCAACGTATCGTGTCTATAATGTCCCGAAGTAAGACGTATGACAGTATGTTCTTCTGGGCATATAGAAATGTAACGTTCGCCTGAGCGCGCCATTTTGCACGCGTTATATGTATTTTTCTATATCGTAAATATTCCGGACTGTAAATGTTCCTTTCTTACTTTGAGAAGTCTAACTAACAAGAAATTAATATATCAAAATTCACCAACGCTTCGTCATGTTCCTCCATATTTGTTTAAGTAGGCCTGCTTCGCCACTTTGGCTAGTTGATCGTACATACCTGGACCAGTCTCCTTTACTAACGAAGTAAATTGACTATAGCTATTTTGCAGTAATAGATGAGGGTGATCATATTCCTGCAAAAAAAAAAAAAAATCGGCATTGGCAATCGGAAAATATATATTACGATATTTTTTTTTATTATGACTCAATTACACAGAAAAAAAGATTTCTTTATATTTATTATTTCTATTTGTTTGATTTAGATCTGCTTTGCTTCAAGTAATATAATAAGTAAATATCAAGCTATAATAATTTTACATAAAATATTTACTTAAAAAGATGTTTAAATAAAGATGTTGTTGTTCCGTTGCACTAAATCATATTATTTGACTGAAACAATTTATCCTGATAAAAGAAAATATAAACAGAATGATATAAAAAAATGATGTAAAAATTTAAAGAAACAAAGATTTTTTTGATAATTCAATTATGCCGTCAAAGTTGCAAGTTTTTAATCGCAATACGAAAACAGAAGAAATTAAAAAAAAAATTTACTTACAACCATACGACCCTTATCCATCACTAGGACCTTGTCGCTGTCCATTATAGTGTTCAATCGATGCGCCACTGTGAGCATCGTGCACGTTGCAAACTTCTTTCTGATTGTTCGTTGAATTAATGCATCGGTATGCGGATCTACGTTCGCGGTCGCTTCATCCAACATTAATATACGATTGTTTCTCAAGATAGCTCTCGCTAAACATACTAGCTGCCTCTGCCCGACGCTAAAATTGCTGCCTCTGTCAAAAACGCGACTTTCTAAGCCGTTCCCAGAAGTAACAACTGCTTCTTTCAACTCAACCTGAAATACAGTACAAAAATAATTATTATAAAGAGAATAGTATAAAATGAATACTTATTCAACTTACTTATTATGTATATATATATGTAATTGTGTATGTATAATTTTAGAATCTTAAAACTTGGAACATTGAATTCTGAGGAGATTGAGATGGTAGAGTTGAGAGTTTAGATAATTCGATAAAGTTTGAAGCTCGACTTAAAACTATTGAATCTTTGGGTGTCACAGCACATTATATTTCCGATAATAAATACGATTTTATATTTAAATTAGAAATTATTCGAACCTCTTCGAGTGTTTCCCATAAATCCATGTCAGGAAATTCGTTGAAGGGATCTAGATTACGTCTCAGTGTACCTGAGAACAAAACGGGATCCTGGGGAATGATGGAGATTTTGCGTCGCAAATCTTCCAAGGCTATCAAACCCGTGTCCGTACCGTCAATTTCGATGATTCCCTCCACTTTCGCTAATCGGAATAAAGCTGATATCAACGAGGATTTTCCAGCGCCTGTTCTTCCCACAACACCGATCTGTATAATAATCCCATCATTCTTAATACATCTCAATTATTTCTAATTTTATATATTACATATATAACAGTAAATATAGATATAATTTTCTTTATTTATATCACTTCATTGTGATAAAACTTTTACTTTACAAAATTAAATTGAATACAACTAAAGACTGTTTTTATCTCTTAATGATCTTCATAAATTTATTTTAAGGAAAAAAGAAATCGGTATAATTTCGGTAAAATATCTTGAATTCCCAAGAGAAATTAAGATTCTTCAATCTTTTGAAATAAATTTCTTTCATTTTTTTGTTCTCTGCAGAATCTCCTGATGGTTGTCAAATATTGGTACACAAAATTTCTTTTCATAACATCGTACCTTCTCCCCGGGATAGATCACCATGTTTAAGCTCTTGAGGACAGGCGGTTCCTCGTCTGCATAGCGCATATAAACATTCCTGAATTTGATACAACCCTCATCGGGCCAAGTGTTTGATGCGTTGGACGGCAATGCCAGACTTTTATCCTTCTTCTTCACATACGCCCCCCGGTCTCGTAGATTCGGTTCTGCCGGAAGCTGAATGTATTCGAGTACACGTTCCACTGCCATCATTTGGTTCGCCACCTCCGCACTTTGTCGCATACCCCATTGGATTATTCCGGTCATCGCCATTACTTGAGTAATGGCCAAACCGACTTCTCCACCGGAAAATGCTGGAAGATGCGCATCTCATTTAATTTTTCTGTTTTCAATCTTATATAGATATATTTCTAGATGTATCAATTAGATCTTTAATTGCAATGTTCTACTTTATATAATAAATATTTTCTTATAATAAATAATCTTTTTCAAATCTTCCAAACACATTCAATTATTTAATAATTCTAGCATAATTTGGAGATTTTTTAAAAAAATGATAATAATATTTGAATGTATATATTTTACTCCAAATAAAATAATACCTTAATTGTGAACCTTTTAACAAATTAATATATTTTTTATAAAACATATATTAATATTAATCTCTTTTAAGACTACATTTAAGTTTCTAAACAAGTTATTACTTGATATTAATAAGAAAAATTTGTTAAAAATAATAACAATTGCTTTAAATCAAATTCTTTATAACTTTATATATATAATTTTATATAGTTCTTTATAATTTTATGCAGTTTGATAAACTAATTATCAACATACTTTTCATAAAAAATATATTAATCGTCTTTTCAATATATATTTAAAAATAAAACTGATTGTTAAATAATTTGAAACAGACTCGTAGTTAAAGAGAATTGTATGTGAGTATTTACATTGATTGAGTAGCAAGAAGCTGAAGGTAACAAGCGAAATGAAGAAAAAACAGAATACATCCAAAGAGAATCCGAATGCTGTGCTGGTCACAATATACATGTAAACCGTGGACGTATGTAAATCTTGCAGCTTATCAAATTCATTTTTAAGTATATCCTGAGCACAATACGCTCTGATAGTCGTCAAACCATTCAATGTAGCGTTTAAATGAGTGAATACCGGCGAGCGTGCTGTGTATCATAAAAGAAATTTTTAGTTATGAGAAAACTGTATCTTCAAAAAATAACTTTTTAATGAAACTTTTTAAGCTTAAAAGAACATATTTGACGTAATAAATTATAAAAGGAATGATTAACAAAAAATTGAAATTTAAGAATAAATAAATTTAAAGAATACCTTTCTCGTAAAAAGAATTAACTAATAGTAATTAAGTATAGTAAGTCTAATAAAAATAAGCGAGAAAGAGAGGCAGAAGGAAGTACCTTATCCATAAAAAATATATATAAAAAATATTTTCAACTTTAAGTTATTTATAAAGAGAATGTAATATATTAAATAAATATATATAATAATATAAAATAAAATGTATAATAAAAATTGTAATAAATTTTAAAAAACAAATATAAAAATACCAATACATACCAATTCCTTCCAATCGCTTGATGTTCTTGCTAGTCTTGAGATAGACTTTACGGATAAAATAAAACATCCCACTAATAAATATAATAGGTACCAAGAAAATGGGATTGACTATGCAAGTCACTATCAGTGATCCGAACATCATCATATTCATTTGGCCGGCGTCTAAGATTGCCTTGGGCAATAATTCGTCGATCGCACCCATATCCTTGGAAAATCGATTGAGGATTCTACCGCTCGGATTAGTATCGAAGAATCGCATCCCTGTACGAATTAACGCGCTGAACATCATATCGTGCAGACGTTGACTGCATGTCATACATGTCTTGTAGAAAACCAACGATCTGGTGATGCCGATGAAAAAAATGCCAATTACAATGCCCGTATAAACATAGACGTAATTAATTACTGATGATATGCCCTCGTTGATAATACTTATTGTCACGTTTGCATAAGTATCATCTGTTTGATTTATGTTAAGAAGTTTGGCTTCATAGTTTTGCGTTTCCACATAATTGGCTCTGAAAGGATTAATACAAAAAATTATGTGACAATGAATAAAATAATCGAAAATAATAAAAACACCTTTGCTTAATATTAATCAAGAGACACGAATAGTGTCTCGACGCGAAGTTCACGTGCAATAAACGGAATAAAAATATTTATATTAAACATATGTTATTAAACTTAATATAAAAATTAATAGATTTCGGAAAATTAGCAATGTTATATAAAAATATATAATATGTAATAAATGATTATTTGTATAAAAAATGACTGTTTCTTTAACTAATGTAACAGTATACTCACAAGTAAGGCACAAAATAATCGTTAAAGCTGACGATGAATTGTGTGGCGATGAACAGAAGTAAAACGATAAAAGCTATGCCTAAGTTGGCACCTATTTGGAAGAACTTGATAAATATAGGACCCTTTACGAGGCCACGCGACGTCCCCTCGAGACCATCGTTCAATTTTTCCGGATCTTCATCTTCATCTTCATCATCTGTACCGCCACTGCTGGCTTCTGGAGTTCGACTCTGTTGAAGAAATATTATCTTCAATAATATTAATCATTTCCCTTTGTATTCGTTATTTAGATATTATTCATTATAATATTAAATACACAAAAATTTTTAATTACATTATTATAAAGGGTTTTTCTCTGGAGGATTATTTTCTGTAATTTGTCTTAAAAACAATTTGAAACAGAAATAAAAGTTATAATATTTTGCAAAATTGCTTTTTCCATCTCTCTCATTCTTCTTCGTAATTTTGTGGACATTTATATTTTCACTTACTCTATTACTTGAGGAGGAAAATTGTCGTCTTAAATTTATGCTTTTCTCTAAGGACGAATCATCGATTGCCTCATTCTCCGTTGCCAGGAGTATTCCATACTCGGGTCGATATTCCAGTAGTTCCTGATAATGCGAGAAATATTTCACTTTTCCTTGCTCGAGCAATAAAATAGCGTCTACTCCTTTTATATATTGTAGCTGATGCGTCGCCAGAATTCTCGTTTTACCGGCCAGATATCTTTGAATACACTCTTGAAACAAGTGCTTACTGACATGTGCGTCAACCTAGAATTTTAAACAAAAAAATATTTCGTCAAGATTTATATTCAAAACGAAAAATACTAGATTATTGTTATTCATGAAGTTTAGCCTGATACATTACGTCTGAAACGAAATATTAAAATAAATTAATCACTTTTTTGATAATCACTTACCGCACTTAGAGGGTCGTCGAGCAGGTATATATCCGATTGTCTGTATAAAGCTCTGGCCAAGTTAATCCTAGCCTTTTGACCTCCGGACAAAGAACTTCCTCGTTCACCTACGACAGTTTGATCGCCCTGCGGAAATTGCTTGAAGTCACGCAGCAAAGCACAAGCCTTGACCACCTTCTGATACCGTTGACGCTCGTAAGGCTGTCCAAAGAGTATATTCTGTCGGACAGTAGCACCGAAGACCCAGGCCTCTTGGCTGGCATAACTGACACCGCCATTGACCTTTACCTGACCTTCCGTCAAGGTAATCTCGCCCAGAATCGCGGATAAGAAGGAGCTCTTGCCATTGCCCACCATGCCGATTACCGCATAGAGCTTGCCTTTCTCTATTTGCAAGTTGATATTCTCCAGGGTATTCTCTGATTGTCTTATCTCCCACTTGGCAGTTACGTCAATCATATTAATGGCCCAATTGTCATATATAGATAATCGCTGTTTGTCTGTGAACAGTAAAATTTTGTTGAAAGTTAAACTTCTCAACTTAAAAATAAACATTAAGAAAATGCCGAAGATATTCAGATAAGAAAATATCTCATAAAACTTTTAAAAAAATTTGAAAAACATATTTTCAAAAAGACTAAAAAATGTATAAAGGACATTAAAAAATTAAAATTTTATTTTGATACTTTTTAAATTATTATTTTGTTAACGTAGACTACTTCATTATTCTTCAATATTTAAGATGTAAATATAAAATTTGAGACAGCAAACATCCTTTTTACAGCTTGTTTATATTAGATTTGATAGTTTATAAGAAGATACGAATATTCTAAGAAGAATCATGTGTATGCATAATATATATTATATATATATATATATAAAAGAGAATAAAATTTAATTTGCAAAATAGTAAAAATGTATAGGGTATTGCAGCAACACATGACAAGGCAGTATGACGGGTTGCAGAGGTGCAGACACTGTTCACAATTGAATAGGCTTCAGCATACATAATATATAATTTGCACATCCTTTTCCCAATAAAGTTTATAGCCTCAACTTTTAATACAATTGATTATGCTAAAGCCTATTCAATTGTAAACAATTTTCTACACGAATAAGCACCTCTTCATATTATTTTGTATGTGTTGTAACACCATGTACATGTAATGCTTATTATAATCACATTTTTATTTCAAAAAACAAAAACAGTTTCATATTCATTTTTTGAATTCTTTCCTGTAATTGCAGATAATATTTGGTTATCGGATAAATTTATTCAACATCCCTAATTTATATATTTGTATAAGTCATAAAATATTTTTTTCCAAGTTTAATGAATTGATCTTTTACCTGCAACAAGATTAGCAGTGTTCTTTAGCAAGTCGCTGGCGACGATCACCAATCCGTTATGTTTTCTATGATCGCCATTTTCATCCAGATCTTCATGGTTCTCCGCAACATCATCGTCGATATAAGGCAGATCTTGTTTAGAAGCTCGTCTAAGATCCGAATTAATATTGACGTAGGCGGAGGATGCCTTAGAAACAATCACGTTGCTACCCTGGAACTCTTCAAACATGAGGAAACCCTGGAGCCTGCGTATGGCCACCATGCACTCGGCCAACTCGGCGAAGCCACGCACGAACATGCCGGTCATGGTATGCGCAAGGATGTTGAAGTAGGACGAAACGACGAAGATCTTGTCAGCGGTTAGATCGTTGCCGAACATCAGCATGGAAATGAGAGTGCAGTAAAGCGCCATCCGAGTCGTGAAAAGATTGAAGGTCATGTAGACACCGCGGATGTACGAGCTCTTAGTGACTACTCGAAGCTCGAGCTTACGCGCCAGTTCGACCATCGCACAGAACGGCTTCTCCCAAGCGTACATTTTAATCACCTGCACCCCGGAAATAATTTCGTCCATTAGACGAACCCGCTCATCCGTCTTGATAGCCGTCTGGAGGCGGAACTTCGACGACAGCTTGCCGGTGTAGGCTGAAATTGCCAGAATAGAAATTGGCGAACGTCCGCAAATAAAAAGACTTATTGCCATTAAAGGATTCAAAAATAATATTCTTAATTTACTTAATTTTGTTTGTCGATCAAACAAAAGATAATTAAAATTCTTCCAGACTTCCAAAAAAAAAATATCTGGTTACGTGAGACTCACATTGTATCGGCACGACCACGAAAATGGCAGCGATACCGATGAGACCAGCATAACCGACCTCTTGATATAGAATATAAGCTACGATCAGGGCGGAAAGAGGCGCGGACCACATGTGATGAATAAAGATGGTGACGAGATCGAACCTATTGACATCGTTGGCCACTAAATTAACCACTTTCCCGGGCGCTGTCTCGCCTAGTGCGGTTTTGCTCAGACGCAAAGCCTATAAAATAAATAACATCCGTTATGTAATCTGAAAAATGAAACGCTGACATGTAGCGCAAAGAAAACATTTAACTCGTAAACATTTTAATAAAATGGACATGCGTCGTTAAAACTGACTTCTGATCGGAATACCGAGAAATACTTGGTCTTTTAAAAGCTTCAAAGATCTTTTTTTAAAAAAAGAATTTAAAAGATTTTAAAAATTAATTTCTTTCGTCGTAGGTTTTTTTCTGTTTTTCTTCTTTTTATTATAATCCTTACTTTTTTTCTTTTTCATAGGGATATTTATTTTAAATAAGTTAAGTAGGAAATATATGGGACGAGACTCCACTGGACTCCACTATAGACTTACTTCTCAGATGTCATTCATTTTTTAGTTCTTGCTTCGTTGGAATTTCCTCACTAAATTATTTCAATTACTGACTAACCTTTCTGTATACCACAGAGCAGACAGCCACACGAACTTTCGCGCCCACGTGAAAGGCACCAAAAATCGTCTGATTGCCGCTTATCACGTTTATACCGGTCGCTATACAAATACCAGCTCCGTACCATAGAGCATTTTCATATAATTCAACCGAATCTTTCCGGAAGTAACGCAGGAGACCTCCTAACAGTAACGGTGTCCCTAATCTGTTGAATAAATTTTGCGCATTATTTTCTTACACGTCATTACTTGGACGTTATTTTACAGATTAGATAATTATTACTATTGATATAATTATATTGGTATATTATTATTATTATTATTATTATTATTATTACATTATTTATTGGTATATTAGTCACACTGTTTAGTTATGTCAAAACTCATAATACAGTTATGATAAAAGTATCTCCTGTTTAAAATTAACATTTCACTTTAACATTTATAAATATCTCATTTTTTTAAATATCTTTCTCCTTTATTCGAAGTTTTATCCATATAATTCAGTCAATATGAGATTATTTAACGTCAAAAGCTATACCGTATAACACTTCATCATCTAAACGTAAACGTAAAAAATAATAACGGAGCAAATTCATCTTCAAATTTCTATGTACGGACAGTTAAATCTCATGGAGATATCTTCACTCAATATTTAATTCAAGAAATTTTATAAAGGAGATAATAATTAACAGCAAGTCTATTTATTGTGACCAATTGCATCAGCGTTATTGATCGGTAAAAAGGAAATGCTTTTTTATTAAATTTTATAAAAGAAGCAAAATACAAAAGCTTTACGGGGACATGAACGTTAGCGAGTACCTTAGCACAAATTCGTTGAGTATTTGTATTAGTCCTAGTAGGAAGTACTCCCAAAGGAATGTGCGGAAAATGGTCTTCAACAGACTCGGGCTGCGTTTCCATTTCTTCGAATTTTCCAACTCAATTGTCCATCGTCTGCAAGCATAAACGATACGTTACTATAATTTCTGTCCTAAGGGAAAAAAATACAAAAAGAGAAAAGAAATTCGCAAATATATATTCTTTCCTTCTCTTTCTTTCCCATCGTCTTTAAATATAATTTCGGTACTAACTTTTCTAATCGATCTCCGAGTAATTTCGACCGGTCAACCTTGAGGGGATCATACAAATCCTCTGGTTCTAAAACTTTCTTGTATCCTGTCTTGAATAAAGTGATGGTCCACCTAATTTGATTTGAAGTGGTTCGCGTAAATTAAAAATTAAATATTCAACCGCATCGAATTGCCTTAGATTACAGACAATTTACTTAAATACAATATACTTAAAATAAAACTAAGATTACGTCAAGTTTGAGATTCAAAACTGAGGAATTAAAAATAACTTTGTGCAATTTCACGATATGACAACGCGCTTTTATTGTATTAGCACCACGAAATGCAGCATCATCTTTAAAGACAAAGCAAATTTGCGTGAAGATAAGAACTAATTTCAAGTAAAGGCCAATTTTTAACAGTACGAACACAGCACGCACTTTGCCATAAAATATCATTTTGAATTTGCTGCTTTTATATCTGAATACTTTTAAACTTGTAGTAAATATTTTTAGGTCAAAATTTTTATGTGCAAATGTCAAATATTCGAATTTGCGAATATTTACAAATCTAGATATTTTTCATATTTTACAAGTCTAAATATTTGTCTAAATCATTGAAATCTTTTAGATTGAATATCAAATACTCCAGTATTCAAATGTCCAAATATTCCGATATTCAAATATTCGAATATCTAAAAATTCTGTAAATCTCTGAATATTCAAATATTTAACACCGATACTTTCAGGTCACTCAAATGCTTGAATACCCTCTAGACTCGGTGAAGAACTGGCAAAATTTCTTCGTCAAAAGAAAATCTGATGACCCAGAAAACTCACCACCACAGCAACACCGATACGACGTTTGCCTTTTCTCGCGGATTTGGCTTCGATCTGGTTTTCGTTGAATCCATCGGTCCTCACACGCAGCATTAACTCGCCGCGAACTATCACTTTGATTAACACAGTTATAAAATCGATCGATTAATTTATAAGGTGCACAGTGATTGACACTTTGACACTTCTGTTAGGCCCTAGTTGAAGGATCGTTTCTTCTTAAATAAAAAAAATTTCTGCACTATACTTTTAACGAGTTATTATAATGATTGTAGCGTGCCTTTTTCTCAATTATCATAAGTTTTTCGAAGGTTTTCTTAACACTCGCAGAAATTATCAGCTACCCATGTGTGATTCACTATCTGTCTTTCTCACAATCGTAATCAAATTGACACTTCACGTGTGATCTCGCTGCATCAGCTATTTGCAAATATTGCCTACTTTCCGCGATCAATTGATGCCAATCTTATCGCAAATTCTCAATGAATCCTCTTGAAAGTAAAATATTAATCAGTCGATCGACAGTTGTATGGACATCTGTTCGCTTTTCGAGATTTGTCCTCAAGTGACTGCTCCAATTTTCGGAAAGCTTGTAAACCCACCTAACAATTTTTATAAATAACAATTATTGTATTTATTTAACAAATCAGTTACGTGTAATAATTGCAAGATTAAGATTATTCTTTGACTATTGATTTGACAGTAATAATTATTATTTTGAGTACAAGGTTTTTTTAATTTTAATAATCTACAATAATAATAACTCGAATACCTTGATTTACCTGAATCTCTTCTGTTAGTAAAAAATCGTTTGCAATTCCGTCTGTGATAGAAAAAAACAGTTGTGCTTCGGTAGAAAGAAACGTGAGCGCTTTAGTGATGTGCTCTTCTCTAACAAAGCGAAGACGATCAACTTGTCCAGGATCCAAATGACTCCTCGGGTATGTCTAGCTATCTGTTTAAAAAAAAAAAAACCTATATCATTTGCCTGCACCGCCTTATCTGGCTACACGCAATTTATTTGCTTGCTGTGTCACTTCTCAAATAACATAGAAGATCGTACAATCGCAACGTTATGCTATAATTCACATTTATCTATAAAATAATAAAGTACAGTTAAATATGCATGTTTGCCATTGATTTGTTATCAACCAGCTTCTTGTTTCTACGTTACAAATTAAACGGTAAAGCTACATAAAAAAAAAAACATTGAATTGATTAAAATTGAAAATTAAAAATTGAAAAATACTTAAATTTAAGAATTATGAAGGAATTAAAAAATTCTAAAATTATGTTTAAAAATTAGATTAGATTAGAAGAAAATTAGATTAGAAGTAAATTTAAGATAGGATATTTTTGTACACTACTTGGTAACTATTTCAATCAAAATAAAACAATAATGCTATGTACATAAACGCCATTATCAAAGTTCTATCAGCTTTACGCAATTGGTCTTCCCCCGTAGAGGGAATAAAAATCAATATTTTAACAAATAGTATCACTTTGGGAAAAACCACATTTAATATTTTAAGGAAAATACGTAAGGAAAATACAAAGTTTATCGGTCGTTGACCGAAGATGATCTACGATGTTGTATGTACAAGAAATAATAGCACCAATAAAGTTTATATAGCAGATAACATTTGTGAGAGCCATTATCATCATTATGTTAATGTCATTAATTAGCATATTCTTAGTTAATTATTACACTTAAAATAATCGAAAATTATGTTTTTAATATGAAATTCTCGCAAATATATTTAAGCTCTTATTTAATATATATATATGTGTGTGTGTGTGTGTGTGTGTGTGTGTGTGTGTGTGTGTGTGTGTGTGTGTGTGTGTGTGTGTGTGTGTGTGTGTGTGTGTGTGTGGTATATGTATATAACTATTTTACATTATTTCACACTATTCTAATATATTAAGTAATACAACTTAATTCTTTTAATATTTTACAATACAATAAAGAAATTAAAAAAATATTTATTAAAAAACTAAAAGAATTTATTAATTTATTAATTTATTTATTTTGAGATTAAATGGTGCATTAAAGAACAAAGCAAATTCTTACGTTTTTATAAAATCTCAATTTATAGAATTTTATTTTATTTTTTTTAGTGATAAAAAACTACTCAAAAGTATATCGGAAGCAGTCTGTTTTCTTCGCTGTTTTCTTCATTATTTTTTAGTAACTACAATCTTGATTTTAGAATTTTAGAATCTACCCTTTTCAGGACCGATTTTTTTCAGATCTCTCTAATTTCGAGACCTTGTGTATGAAATCAGAATACTTTCTGAGAGTCTCACCTAGCCAAATAGACCGACAGACAACAAAATCGATAAATCCGATCTTGCTCAGACTCGCTGAGAAAATTCACATATCAAACTGAACTAAAAAGAAAACCGAAGTAACGGTTGTTTCGCCGAGGCGTTGGCTACCGCAAAGATATTTAAAAATTGAGAAAAAGAAATATATATTTATATATATATTTACACACGAAAATTTTATGTATTTTTTACATTATATATAAAGATATAAAAATATATAGATAAACATTAATGTACGGTATAACATTTTATATACATATTTGAATGTATTCCACAGTATAAATTTTTATGTATTTTAATTTTATATATATATATATATATATACATTAAAATATATAAAATATATTTTATGTTAAATATATACATATATATAAAATATATATAATAATGATATGCAAATTTTATATTTGGTATATGCCGCGCCAAGAATCTTGTTAATTCATTTCATAAAAGGATTTATAAAAGTATTCTCAAAATCTCTCTGTATTTGATTGGATCTACATACTAATCGAAAAAATCGATGACAAAATATTTCTTGCTACTGAAATTTTTTCTATTGTAGATTAAGTGTAGGTTATTTAGGTTGCACATGATATGCGGACATGATAACGAAGTGATAAGGCTTTTTGTAACTTGTAGAGAGTCTCTACCAAATAATTACAAAGAAAATTAAATAAATAGAATAACAGTGCATATAAACAATATCGGAATAATTATTGTTGATGATTTATATTATTTGATTTCAAAATTATACAAATTATACTGATTTATATGACATGCTATTATTTCAACGTCGTACATTTCAAAATATTTTTCATATATTATTATATATTTTCTTATAGATTTCATATATATATATATATATATATATATATATATATATATATATATATAATAAATCTTTGTCTAAAACATATTTTTTAATTAGTTTTCAAAATATTCAAACGCCATTCTTTTAAAAACTGTGCATACTTTATATATATATATTTAAACAATATTAGAATATATATTCCCTAATATTATATATAGAGTATATATATATATATATATTCCCTAATATTATATATAGAGTATATATATATATATATATATATATATATATATTCTCTAATATTATTCAAATATTTTTTATTATATAAAATTATAAAATTTTCATCTGCATTCTTTGCAGATTATAAATGGGTAAAAAGTGGATCTTTATATTGAAATTTGATTCTTGCCATTGTAATTATCACTGTTTGCAAATATTTTCCTTCAATTGATCAACTGATTAAGAAAATTTATTCGCCATGAACAGTAATACTGAAACATTAAAAATACAATTGCCACAAGGACAATGAAATCAAAACAAATGCAGAATTATTCCAGAGATCTTAGAACTTTTCTAATCTTTTGTCTTACAATGAAATTTTATAACTTTATAACTCTAAATTTACTTTAAAATTATCTTGAATTATATTTAAATTGATAAATGTGTTGTTATATACAATCATAAAATTGTGACGACATGATAAAAAATGGATGTTCTATCGATAAGAATGTGTACAAAAGATTATGGAAAATCTCAAGGCAACCAAAAAATGACAAGGTAAAAAATAATAAAACAAGAGAAACGCGTTGTCATGCGTCCCGGACATTTTAATCAACGTATTACGATATACATTGACAAATAAATCGCAACTACAAAGAGCCGTTGTTGTTTCCTTAAACGCGTGAAATGTTGCAACTTGGCGCAAGTCACAATACGCGTTATGCAAATCTGATTAACGCATATGTCAAGGCAATACAGCAAAAAGTTTCCTCGAAACATTTAATAGAAACTTCATAGCCTGATAACGTTTGTCGTTGTATGCTGATTGTGAATATTGCGACATATCAGTATTTTCTAGTTAACTTTTAGAGCGTAAGAAGATTCAGCTGGATTCCACATCAAGAATACAACTTATCTTTGTGATAGACACTTCACGTATTTGTTATTATGCAACGTTGTAAAATATATACGTTCAGAGACAAGATTAGAGCATATATTAACGGAATCTTTTTGAATTTCTAAATTCAGATGTTTCCAGTTTCGACAAATTGTGCTCACCGCAAAGCATTTTTTCAAAAAAAAAAAAACACCTTTCGCAAGAGTGCCTGTTATTCGGGTGTTTTTCAATATTATATCTTGAAAAAATTTGTACAAGTTGTAAAATATATGTTTTAAATACTATATTACCTGCGAAAAAAAATCTTTGAGTGTTTCTAAAAAAAAATTCCCCAAAATTTCGTTTTTTTTTGGGCTATGCAATTGCATATAACCCCTTAAAGCAAAGCAAGGATACAATCGATTTCACACATACGCGCGTATAATTTTACAACAGTAATTATGATGCTAATTAAGAATTATTTTCAATGATTTTGTCGATTTGGATCCGTCGATTTGGACCTTTGGAAAAGAAGAAATGAGATTTGTTGTCAAATCTTATCATTATTAAAAATTCTTGATTTTCATATTTTCTCTAATGTAGACATATTACTTATGATAAAAAAAATTGGACATATGCACACTTCCAATTTTTGGCATAATATAGTGTACATTTCAAACTATTTAAAAAAAAAAAAAAAAATAGACATAATTTATTTTTGCAATATCCTTCGAGCATTCTCACTTCAGAATCTCCGTGTGCTATTGTGCTATTCCTTTCACCGAAAATTATTAAACAGAATGCCGATCTAGCATCAAGGATTAGTATTTGATTAGTGATATTTTTTTTGTCTTCTTGTTAAGTGTATTATTTATTGCATATGGAACGTGATCTCCAAGATTAATGCAAAAACAAGAACATTAGCGCGACCTGAGTTGATACCGAGTTCGGATGACGTCCACAGAAGAATATAAGCGAATATAAGCTAAGACGGCGACATATACATATGCCGAGTTTGTGCTTGTATCGATGTTGGATCAATGGTTAAGGAAAGAGTAATTGGTGGGCCGTAGGCGCGGAGTAGTAACGGAGTTATATAATACGGCAGTTTCCTTAATAGAATCGTGACTCGCGAATGTATCGTGGAATCGTCCCCCGGGCAGGGACGTATACAAGTGGATTTTATGGGGTCTCGGCACCCCGCGGATTTAATTACAATTAACAAATCGCTGATAATTGACAATAAGTGCTACGAATATATTAAAATTCTTTCTTGTATTATTTTTAAAATAATGCGATCGGAGAATATCATAAACTCATCGTGATCCAAGAAAATCAATAAAGTTCATTAGTAAAACCGTATCGATCGGGAAGAAAGCTATTGTATAAACACAAGGTGAAGGTGTATCTGTTCTGGCGGGAAAAAAAAAACATCGAAAGTTGTACACTAGAGGAATTGTCTTAGCGTTTGAATAAATCGTTCGTAGAAACGTAACTTAATACTGTTATATGTAGTACTTGGAACGATAAAGAAATATAAATAAACATAGCAAATACCAAATGACGACAAGGATGAAATATCAATAGATTCATATCACAGAATATAGAGGGAATATAAGGCAATCTATCTATTCATTCAAATTTAAACATATATACATTTGCTTATTGAATATCTTTAATTTAACATCGGATGTTATGGCCTAAAGACTGTATTTAATGACAATGTCAACAAAATAATTAAGCAATATTTTTATTCTATTTGGCATTCATTTTCACGAATTTCATTAGCGCCGATTATTTGAATCATTTCATTAATTTACGGGTAGTACGAAAATATATTTAATATCTCTATAGTTCACATATATGTATATTTCGAGTGAAGCGACAAAATACACTTCACATCACTTGCGTACACTAAAAAAACAATTAAGAGATAATTATAATGCATTGACAAAGGCGCGTTGTTCTTTACTGACGTCCAACTTGTGAAACGTTGGGTCAATTGTTCAGCTAGAATGATACGTAATCTTTATTGAAACACACACAGCCGTGACTCATGCGTTCGCGCAGTTAAATAAGCGAGTCTTTGGAACAGCGAAAGTGTATTCGTAATTTTTCTGAAGAGTAATCTCACAATTTAGAAGCCAAAATCCGGGAGATTGTCCCGATATCGTATTTTTAAGCATCCGCGGAAAAATCAATCATCGAAACGAAAACAAATTGTTAGAAATTCTTCATTTCAGAATGAATGATCTGGGATGACAATCGTGCTCATCTCTTAAAAAATTGTGAACGAGACATGGAGGGACTCTTGCCGAGAAGGAGAATATCGGGAAATATGAACGTGAGAAACACGCGATTTTTGGAAATATGTATTTGCAACTGAGAGAGAGATTCTCAAGAATTCTCAAAACAATTCAATTTGCGCTGAGATTCGAACGATGTGCTAAAAAAATGACTTTCCGCCGCTAAGTAACGTGAAAGAATTCAGCAAAATATTTTGAGAATTAATGGATGGAAAGGAAATATGTTGAATAACAAATAGAGAGCTCGGACGAGAACAGTGATATACACTGCGCATAGCAAATAACTCAGCTTATCGACATTCAGAAATCATCACGTGCGAACCCCGTGTAAAGGCAAACCCCGTGAGTAAACGTATCTTTATCTAGGCTCGAAGATATATACGATAAAAAAATGTCAATCAATTCAATATTTCTTGCAAATTTTGAATATATT
Organism: Pogonomyrmex californicus; assembly: GCA_024349325.1. Classification (NCBI taxonomy): domain Eukaryota; kingdom Metazoa; phylum Arthropoda; class Insecta; order Hymenoptera; family Formicidae; genus Pogonomyrmex; species Pogonomyrmex californicus. Next base: position 583,642 of record JAECZD010000018.1, on the reverse strand, counting down.
GAAATGGAAATGGAATTATATTTAGGGAATTATATTTATATATTTTATATATATATATATATATATAGGATTTTGAATATCTCATGAATAGATTTTTTTCTTTATAACACTTTATATTATTGTTTCAATCTATAAACGTAAACGACAATTTTATTTTTAAGAATTTTAAAGAAACATCTTTGCAAACGATTTACTAAATTCTTAAAATTCAAGCATTTTTAATATACAGTAATATTTAAATAATTCAAATATAAATTTTAACACGATTGAATTGTTTGTAAAACTTCAGAAAATTCAAATCTAAAGATCATCATCTAAAGATAAATAAAACAAGTAAATATATATGTGCTAGACAAAAGAAAATATAATAAATGTTGCAAAATATTTCATCACCAGATATTAAATATAAGTTTTTGGCAATCTTAAAGTTGAACAAATTAAACAATTTAAAGAAATACGACTATTAAATTTATTTTTAAATAAAAGAAATTTTTATAATATCAATAAAAGTGTTAATAGAACAAAATGAAAAATTGAAAACACATTTATATGGTAAATTTATTTTTAAATAAAAAAATTATATACTCAAACATACGTTATTCATTTTTTATTATATACGGATAAAATTGGTTTCATATAAGTCCATATTAAAAATTCTCAAATTGCTTCCTAATTTACTCTATAGGGAATAAATCGAAATCGATCTTGACATAAATTTAAAAGAAGTATGGAATTTAAAATTAAAAAGATTAAAATTTAATACGTAATACTAAACTATTAAATCTTATATAGGCCAATCTTATACATATTATATTACATTATAGATATTTTACTTGAAAGATGCATAAAAATCTATAGACATAAAATGCAAATAAAAAAATTGTATATAATTTTGATGTTAACTGTATTATAATTGTATGATATTTTCTTCGGACACCTACATATCTTCTTTTAAACTTAAAAACAGAGATAAGATATAAGTAGAAACAGAAAAAGTTAAGAAAAAGTTACTTTTTTCCCCAAGTTTTTTACCAGTTTACCATAGTTTCTCCACAGTCATATATATATATATATATATATATATATATATATATATATATGAGACTGTGGAAAAACTATTGCGATGTTTTAAACATCTTTAATAAAAAATCTTTTTTCAGCAACTACGAAAGCGACTGGTAAAAAAACTCGGGAAAAAAGTAACTTTCTTAACTTTCTTAACTTTTTCTGTTTCTACTTATATCTTATTTCTATCTTTAAGTTATATATATATATATATATATATATACAATTAAATATCTTTATGTACTACGTGTATGCATAACAATATTATCAAGCAAACAGCATTATCAAATGTTGCTTTCTCTGATGTTTTGTTCTATATTATTTTTCAAATAGCTTCTTGAGTAATAAAAATTGAATAACAGCAATACAGACGTCTCAAAACTTAAACTTTATTATCTAGCTTAATATTACTTTTTAAGATAAAATTTAAGATAAAGTTAATTTATTTTTTAAATTTAATAATATTTAATTATAATTATATTTTTAAACATGTGTACAAGAACAAGTCTTCATTTTTAGTTTATTTTTTTTTCGCTTCTTCAATATATAATCATATCTTTGCACATGCACGCTAGTGTATTTCTTCAATTTAACTTCTTTACTTCTACAAATTATATATATATATATAGAGTTCTCCAATTTTAATTTTTTTTACATTAAACATTTCGACAATTGACGAATCACCGCTGTCGACTTTTACGATTCATAAATCGGGAATAAATTTGGATTAAATTATTCGATTAAAATTTCAAGATATTTAATTTTCTCATAATATCAATAATACGAAGTGCTAAAGAAGCTCGATATTAACAATGCGAACATTCCTCGTTCTTACAAATATTGGCGTGCATCGCGCGTGATGTTTTATTTTGAGATACACTCAGTGAATGGTGACGCGTTCAAGATAGATCGTGACGAGAGTGAACATCACTTGCAAAGCGTCTTGTTTCGTGACGTAATCTTCCCATGACGTATTACGATGCACAAGGAAATGGAACACATCCGACAGAAGCTAGTTACACTTCAACAACGATCGCGCGTGCAAAAGTAATTAATGTGCATACTATATACTTTAAGCACATCTACCAAACGATATAGCAGCAGCTGACTACGATATAATAATGATGATATCATCAATATCAATATTAATAGTAGTAATTAATAATAAATGGTAAATTTAAATAATCTAAGTTTATTGTTATTATACAAAAAAATTATTATTTATCTTATAATAGAAGATAATCACAAATAGATCCAAGATACAGATACAGATTGTATCAGAGATGTTTTTTTTTCTCAAATATGTAATTTCTTGAAAAAAATTAGAATCAAATTTTCTTCGGAACTTTTCAGATAATAAAAAATGGAAATGATTATCCTTTCTCTCTTTGAGAATTGCCGGTATCTCTCTCTCTCTCTCTCTCTCTCCCTCCTTTATTTTCTCATCGTAATTAACAATCGTATTACAAAGTTCAAGAGTATCGGAAGCAATAGCGAAGCAAAGTAATTCATTTGGAGAAGATTACTGTATAATTTGCATAAAAAAATATCAACGGACTACAAATCGAGTCTTCTCATGAATATTTGCCTCTCATCAAAAAGCTTCACCCCTTAAATGACAGTTTTATCTATAAAGATACATTATACGTGTCAAAACTAAAAATAGTCATTAAAAAAAATCAAGGCATTTAAATTTATCCAATTTTATAGAAAAATATACGAATATATGACTGAAAGATACGAGTTAAAGAACGGTTTCTACACTGCGTTAAATTTATCAATTGGCGAGTGAATCTAACGCGATATCTGCACCGCGTTAAACCGCGTTTATGGACCGCGTTCATTCTACAATTTGTCGAAGAGTACCGTCTCTCATAGTATGGCGACAAATAACACACGACTATTTTTGGCAGATCCCGCGAAGATCGAGGATTGATCAGAATCTAATTTCGCCGTATCATTTCGAAGCATCACAGATCTTGAGCTTGACCAGGGTCAGGCTTCCCATTTAATTTTCGGTCCCGGATTAAAGATCTCGGTCACTTGTGCTGTACTCACTTTATCCTTTCTTCAGTCACGTACGCGACTGGACTTTTTCACCCTTCTGCTTTTGCTCGCGAATCCATTGCACAGGCTCGTACACGCATACACGCTTACTCATGTACCGAGAAGCAACGAGAGGAAACGACCAGCCGCGACGACGTCTGCGCGGCCACTGAGGCCGCATTGAGCGTCGCGCCGCTCTCGCAACATCACGTGACACGCAATCATCGTTAACCGTTCGGTCAAAGAACTAGGGGATGCCTAACATCCCAATCGCATGAAGAATTCGAAAAGGGGGGAAACCCTCTACTAAGATCGAATCTGATCGCTCCAAGTACGCAAGGAATTTCTAGTTTGATTTTTTTTCAGATAAAAGGAATCGTGTGATCTTGACTACAAAATTGAAGATTGCTCATCTCTCAAGATATTTCCTGATATATTTTTATCCTAACTTTAGCTCGTAATATTTAACAGCTGGAATTTTTAGTTTGACAAGGACTGGAATTTTTAGTTTGACAAGGTCCCGGCCTAACATACCCGTCGTAATAATTAAACCTCATCCAGATTCGAATCGATGTCGAACACAATAAAATCAAACACAATAAAAAACACAGAATTCTGTAATTATCAACATGTTAATAAAGATGTACTCACATAGATATAAGATTGGGTGTTTTAAATCTAAAGGGAATAAAGGAATGTGTGTGTGTAGTTGTTTTTTGAAACTGAAGAAATATCCAAAGATTTTTTCATTGTTAAGATATTAAAAATAAAAATCTTTTTGTAATCAATATTTACCTGTCTTTTTATCAAAATTTTAGTTAATAATTAATCTAAAGAATTCAAAACTGCAAATATTGAAATTTAAAGAATCATACAAGAGAATGACTTACCGTCTACAAATTTTATAGCTGTAAATAATTAAATAGTTGATATTTGCTCTAGCTAATAAATATTTTTATAGAAACATTATTACATTAAAAATAATTGAATACGACGGCAATTTCAATTTATGCAATCATGCAGGATGATTTATTTGATCATTTGAAGAGGATTCAATTTTCGAGTAAATCCATTTCGTAGAATCTTCGATCCTTCTCATTATTAAAATTCGGAACAAAATTGCTTTCCACTATTACTTTGAAGTCTTCTTCTAAAGTTGGTGGCACATAATTTTTTCTGCACACAAAATACAAAATTGTTAACATTAATACATCGATCGACACAAAATATTTTACCTTTACCTATTTCTAACTAAATCCTGGATATTACGATTTCTTAGATTCGGATCTTCGCTTTTCGTCCATGTTTTTTTTTTTTGACTAGTTCAGAGTCGATTTTTCTTTATTGAAAAGATCGAAGGAGATTATTATCTATCTCACAATTTTAAACGTTTTTAATACATTTTTAATTAATTTTTCACCTTTCCACACAACCATTATAAAAATTTCATCTATTCTCGAAACTTACTTACTCCGAAAAAATTTTTTATTCTCGATTGCAACGTTAACACGTTGCTTATAATCTAACGATGTCCTCGGAATATCTTTGATAAGAAAAAAATCGACTCCAAATGAATTCTGTGAATTCGTACACCGAAAAAGAGTGTTCGGTATCTCGAATCCAAAATTCTATCTAATCTATTATGTTTCGCAAAAAAACTCACATGCCTACTTTTTTTATTATATTAACGAGATAATTTTTCATTTCATTTGTCACTTATTCGTCCATATTCATTCTTTTTAATTGGTCTGTCCTTCTAGGGCAGTTGGTTTCTGTATGTATTTCATCCATTTCTCTTTGTTTTCTCGTGCCATAAAGAGGAAATAACAAGAGTAAGGGTACAAGAGATTAGGGAGTAAAGATACAAGGGTTTTAATGTATCAATATTATCGATCTCCATTTTTTTTCAATATTTCTTTCATTTCTATCCAGCAATAGTTTACAATAAGATCGTAATATAACATGATGCGCTATATAGTTATTCATAAAAAACATAGTGATACACAATAAATACAGTACAAATTAATCAAGCAAGTTTTCGTTAATTAATATAAAAATAATGCACGACAGAGAATTAGACATAATATGATCAAATTCATTATTCCATTCATTTCTTTATAAATTCTCTGCCTTGAAAATCTTAGTAAGATAAATAGAAATAGAAATTTATACATTTTTTTTCTGTAAGCAATTAATTTTCGAAAGAAAGAACAAAGTTATATTAATTTTGTGAAAGGTTATTTAAATGGTCATTGATTTAATGTGACATTAATATTTACTAATAATTAATTAATATAATTGCGACGTCATCTAATTATCAGATTAGATTGCAGAATTGTTATTTATCTAATTATATAAATTATAAAATAACTGACTCTAACATTAATAAAAATTACAATAAATGATAAAATAGATAATTTTGTCAAACAATAAGTTCTTAAACATTTAGTTTCAAAAAGGAATTATCAAATCTTAGTTAAATAAATATAAATTTTTAATTGATTAATAACTAAAATTGATTGATTAATATGACAAAATTGTTTCAATTTCTATTGTTAAATTTTAATTATCTCTGTTCTAAATCTTTCCAGAATAAAGTACATTATACAGTTCTACGTCACGCATTTTTTGCTATGACTTTCTGTTCTTCACAAAAAAGGGTTTATTTACGAGTTCTATTTGCAAAATAAGACGTTGATTTTACATATTTTGCCATTGTCATATTTTTTTAGTTACTGTTATATTAAATTACGCTACGCAAAATCTTAATCCTAGATCGTCGTATAATTCGACGTAGTAAGAAATAATGTGATTTGTATATGCCAACTGTATCAAATATAAAATATATATTTCCTATGTTGTCAATCGGTTGTTTCATACACATGGAATGACAAAACAAACGGGATGCGGAAAAATCCTGGAAGCAAAATGATGCTGAGGGAAACCTTGGAAAAGCTGGGAAATCAGCGAGAAGAAAACGTCCCGAAGAACACACGAACTTATCCAGCCTAAACCTTTCAACAAAAAATATAATATACTTATATATATATGAAATCATTTTGGTACATGCCGTATTATTATCAACTTCCAACTTTTGTGAGTCAGTCTTTTGAGATCAGACTTTTACTGAGATCAATGTAACTATTAAGAAAAAGAAAGAGAGAGAGGAATAGAGATCAGAGAATCTCAATCATCAAGTTTTAAAATGCATCATTTTGCTTTCAGATTTCCTCGATTTCTTGTCATTGTTTTTCCATTAAACAATGCTATTTCGCAATTTTGAAAAGCTTTATTTTTTTTCATATGATAGTTTGTTTCTGCAGTTTTTCGCCTGGGAAAATTGTTGTCTACTTAGATACAAAATTATAGAGTAGGTTAATTAATTAGAGTGACGAATATCTTTAATAATTCAGTCATTGAGACTGGGCGTTTTGATGACCAGCACTGCCATCTGCGAACAACATGCTCCTCCGTTTCCTTATATGAAAAATAGAATTAATGATCCTGCTTTTCTATTTATATAAAACTGTAAACGCCCTAAAGGGTATAAAGATCTCTATGATGGTATGACAGTAACTATCCATCTGCTGCTAATTATCGATATTATTATATGTGTATAATATGTGTGTATGTGTGTAATTATGCGCACATGGATATTGTAATAGAGATTAGAGAAAACTTACTGTTCGTAATATTATCCTAAGTACAATTTCATGTTTGCAATCTCATTGATTCATCCTCAATCGACATACGCTTTATCACAAGAATTATAAATATTTATAATTTCTGTGAAAGCACGCAAAAAAGTATAAAGTAGAAAAATATATAATAGTACTGTGAGTTTTAACTTGTGACAGAAACTTTTACTCGACTTGCCGATAAGATCAAAGAAGTGATCTCGCCGTGTTATCATTAAATACAATACAAAAATATAATCTAGCATCTATTTTTTAAATTTAGATGCTAGTTATGTTTAACATCACATATTATAATTTGACTCAACGTATCGTGTCTACAATGTCCCGAAGTATGACAGTATGTTCTTCTGGGCATACAGAAATGTAACATTCACCTGAGCGCGTAATTTTGCACGCATTATATGTATTTTTCTATATCGTAACTATTCCGGACTTTAAATGATCCTTTCTTACGTTGAGAAATCTAACTAACAAAAAATTAATATATCAAAATTCACCAATGCTTTGTTATGTTCCTTTATATTTGTTTAAATAGGCTTGCTTCGCCACTTTGGCTAGTTGATCGTACATATCTGGACCAGTCTCCTTTACTAACAAAGTAAATTGACTATGGCTATTTTGCAGTAATAGATGAGGGTGATCATATTCCTGCAAAAAAAAAATCGGCATTGGCAATCGGAAAATATATATTACGATATTTTTTTTATTGTAACTCAATTACACAGAAAAAAGATTTCTTTATATTTATTATTCCTATTTATTTGATTTACATTTGTTTGCTTGAAGTAATGTAATAAATAAATATCAAGCTATAATAATTTTACATAAAATATTTATTTAGAAAGATATTTAAATAAAGATGTTGTTGTTTCGTTGCACTAAATCATATTATTTGATTAAACAAACATAATTGAATGAAACAATTTATCCTGATAAAATAGTATATGTCCTTCGATTGTACTAAATATTGTGTAATTAAATAAAACATTAACCTGCAAGCAATATGTGGCATCATCGCCAGATAGTGCCAAAGTTTTGTTTCTTATAAATAAAAACTGTATAGGAAACTGTACAGAATAAAAGATGCGCGTAATATTATGACTATTTCAAGCATTTCTAATAAAATAGCTTTTTCCAGGCGAGTTCCTAAAATGGGAACTGCATCCAATTGAAATCCCTTCAAGGGAAGGTTCGAAATGAAAATAAATATTAGGTATTATTTTGATAATATAACTATTAATTAAGCTGACGGAAAACTATTTTTATAGAAATTTAGACATTTTTTAGATTTTAATATAAATTTAGATTTTAGATTTTAAATAAAATATTTAAAGTTGTCGGCAGAAAATATAAACAAAATAAAAATGACAAGAAAAAAATTTCTTCATAATTCAACATGCTTTCAAAATTTAAATAAAAGTTAAAAGATTTTGATACTTGGAAATACTTGTTTTCTTATAAGATTTCGAAATAAAAATAATGATGAACGAATAAACAAACAAAAGGACTATCATTTATCTTCAGGAACAAAGTAATTTAAGTACTTAGCGAAAGATATAAAAAAAACAAAAAAACAAAATGATATAAATTCTATAAAAATTTCAAAAAACAGCAGTTTAGCAGAAAATATAAACAGAATGATATAAAAGTATGATATAACAAATTTGAAGAAACAAAGATTTTTTGATAATTCAATTATGCCGTCAAAGTTGCAAGTTTTTAATTGCAATACAAAATCAGAAGAAATAAAAAAAAAATTGTAGTTTTTTCCATTTAGTTCCCACATAGTTTTTCCCATCTAATTCCCACATAGTTTTTCCCATCTAGTTCCCACATAGTTTTTCTCATCTAGTTCCCACATAGTTTTTCTTATCTACTTACCAGATAGTTTTTCCCATATAATTCCCACATATTTTTTCCCATTTAGTCCCCACATAGTTTTTCTGATCTAGTTCCCACATAGTTTTTCCCATATACTTCCCACATAGTTTTTCCCATCTACTTCCCACATAGTTTTTCCCATTTAGTTCCGACATAGTTTTCCCATCTAGTTCCCACATAGTTTTTCCCATTTAGTTCCCACATAGTTTTTCCCATCTAATTCCCACATAGTTTTTCCAATCTAACCCCCATCTAGTTTTTCCCATTGTTCCCACATTGTTTTTCCCATCTAGTTCCCACATAGTTTTTCCCATCTAGTTCCCACATAGTTTTTCCCATCTAATTCCCACATAGTTTTTCCCATCTTGTTCCCATATAGTTTTTCCCATCTTGTTCCCACATAGTTTTTCCCATATACTTCCCACATAGTTTTTCCCATCTAATTCCCACATAATTTTTCCCATCTTACAGCCATATTAGCTTAGTTTTTCCCATACTTACAGCCATATGACCCTTATCCATCACTAGAACCTTGTCGCTGTCCATTATAGTGTTCAATCGATGCGCCACTGTGAGCATCGTGCACGTTGCAAACTTCTTTCTGATTGTTCGTTGAATTAATGCATCGGTATGCGGATCTACGTTCGCCGTCGCTTCATCCAACATTAATATACGATTGTTTCTCAAAATAGCTCTCGCTAAACATACTAGCTGCCTCTGCCCGACGCTATAATTACTGCCTCTGTTAAAAACGCGGCTTTCTAAGCCGTTCCCGGAAGTAACAATTGCTTCTTTCAACTCAACCTGGAATACAGTATACAAAAACAGAATACAAAAACAATTATTATAAAGAGAATAGTATAAAATGTCTATAATTATTCAATGTATGTGTAATTGTGTATGTATAATTTTAAAAATCTTACAACTTGAAACATTGAATTCTAGAAGATTGAAATGGTAGATTTGAGAGTTTAAATGACTCGATAGATTTTGAAGCTCGACTTGAAACCATTGAATCTTTGGATGTCACAGCACATTATATTTCCAATTATAAATACGATTTTATATTTAAATTAGAAATTATTCGAACCTCTTCGAGTGCCTCCCATAAATCCATGTCGGAAAATTCGTTGAAGGGATCTAGATTATGTCTCAGAGTACCTGAGAACAAAACGGGATCCTGGGGAATGATGGAGATTTTGCGTCGAAAATCTTCCAAGGCTATCAAACCCGTGTCCGTACCGTCAATTTCGATGATTCCCTCCACTTTTGCTAATCGGAATAAAGCTGATATCAACGAGGATTTTCCAGCGCCTGTTCTTCCCACAATACCGATCTGTATAATAATCCCATTATTCTTAATACATCTCAATTATTTCTAATTTTATATTATATGTATATATAACAATAAATATAGATATAATTTTCTTTATTTATTTCACTTCGTTGTGATACAATTTTTACTTTTCAAAATTAAATTGAATACAACTAAAAATGTTTTTATCTCTTCATAATCTTCATAAAATTATCTTAAGAAAAAAAGAAATCGGTATAATTTTTAAAATATCTTGAATTCCCAAGAGAAATTAAGATTCTTCAATCTTTTAAAATAAATTTCTTTCATTTTTTTGTCCTCTGCAGAATCTCCTGATAGTTGTCAAATATAACACAAAATTTCTTTTCATAACATCGTACCTTCTCCCCGGGATAGATCACAATGTTTAAATTCTTGAGGACAGGCGGTTCCTCGTCTGCATAGCGCATATAAACATTCTTGAATTTGATACAACCCTCATCGGGCCAAGTGTTGGGTGCGTTGGACGGCAATGCCAGCCTTTTATCCTTCTTCTTCACGTACACCTCCCGGTCTCGTAGATTCGGTTCTGCCGGAAGCTGAATGTATTCGAGTACACGTTCCACTGCCATCATTTGATTTGCCACCTCCGCGCTTTGCCGCATACCCCATTGGATTATTCCGGTCATCGCCATTATTTGAGTAATGGCCAAACCGACTTCTCCACCAGAAAATGCTAGAAGATACGCATTTAATTTTTTTTTCTGTTTTCGATCTTATATGTATTCTTAGATGTTTCAGTTAGATCTTCGCAATGTTCTTCCTTATAGAATAAATATAGAATAAATTTCTTATAATAGTCTTTTACAAATCTTCCAAAGATATTAAATTATTTAATTTTGGTATAATTCTATATTCTAGTATAATTTAGATCTAGATAATTCTAGTATAATTTGAAGACCTTTTTAAAAAATAATAACAATATTTGAATGTATACATTTTACTCCAAATAAAATAATATGAACCTTTAATTATGAGCCCTTTAACAAATTAATATATTTTTTATAAAATATATTAATATTAATCTCTTTTAAGTCTACATTTAAATTTCTAAACAGATTATTACTTGATATTAACAGGAAAAATTTGTTAAAAATAATAACAATTGCTTTAAATCAAATTCTTTATAACTTTACACACACACACACACACACACACACACACACACACACACACACACACACACACACACACACACACACACACACACACACACACACACACACACACACACACACACACACACACACAATTTTATATAGTTCTTTATAACTTTATGTAATTTGACTAATTATCAACAGACTTTTCATAAAAAATATTAATCGTTTTTTCAATATGTATTTAAAGATAAAACTGATTGTTAAATAATTTGGAATCGGCTCGTAGTTAAATAGAATTGTATGTGAGTATTTACATTGATTGAGTAGCAAGAAGCTAAAGGTAAGGAGCGAAGTGAAGAGAAAACAAAATACATCCAAAGAGAATCCGAATGCTATGCTGGTCACAATATACATGTAAACCGTGGACGTATGTAAATCTTGCAGCTTATCAAATTCGGTTTTAAGTATGTCCTGAGCACAATATGCTCTGATGGTCATCAAACCGTTCAATGTAGCGTTTAAGTGAGTGAATACCGGCGAGCGTGCTGTAACATAAAAGAAATTTTCAGTTATGAGAAAACTGTAGCTTCAAAAAATAACTTTTTATTGAAATTTTACTGAGAACATGTTTGACGTAATAAATTATAAAAGGAGTGATTATATACAAATATACAAAAAAATTGAAATTTAAGAATAAATAAATTTAAAGAATACCTTTCTTGCAAAAAGAAATAACTAATAGTAATTAAGTATAATAAGTCTAATAAAAATAAGCGAGAAATAGAAACAGAAAAAGATACCTTATATCCATAAAAAATATATAAAAAATATATATAAAAAATATTTTCAACTTTGAATTATTTATAAAGAAAATATAATATATTAAATAAATATATATAATAATATAAAATAAAATGTATAATAAAAATTGTAATAAATTTTAAAAAACAAATATAAAAACATAACATACCAATTCCTTCCAATCGCTTGATGTTCTTGCTACTCTTGAGATAAACTTTACGGATAAAATAAAACATCCCACTAATAAATATAACAGGCACCAAGAAAATAGGATTAACTACACAAATCACTATCAGTGATCCCAATATCATCATATACATTTGGCCGGCGTCTAAGATTGCCTTGGGCAATAATTCGTCGATCGCACCTATATCTTTGGAAAATCGATTGAGGATTCTACCGCTCGGATTAGTATCGAAGAATCGCATCCCTGTACGAATTAACGCGCTGAACATCATATCGTGCAGACGTTGACTGCATGTCATACATGTCTTGTAGAAAACCAACGATCTAGTGATGCCGACGAAAAAAATGCCAATTACAATGCCCGTATAAACATAGACGTAATTAATTACTGATGGTATACCTTTGTTGGCAATACTTATTGTCATGTTTGTATAAGCATCATCTGTTTGATTTATGTTAAGCTCATATTTTTGCGTTTCCACATAATTGGCACTAAAAAAATTTAATACAAAAAATTTGACAATGAATGAAATAACAGAAAATAATAAAAACTTTACTTAATGCTAATAAAAATATTTATATTAAACATATGTTATTAAACTTAATATAAAAATTAATAGATTTCAGAAAATTGGCAATGTTATAAAAAAATATGTAATATGTAATCAATAATTATTTGTATAGGAAATGACTGTTTCTTTAACTAATGTAGTAATATACTTACAAGTAAGGTACAAAATAATCGTTAAAGCTGACGATAAATTGTGTGACAATGAACAGAAGTAAAACGATAAAAGCTATGCATAAGTTGGCACCGGTTTGAAAATATTTGATAAATATAGGACCCTTTACGAGGCCACGCGACGTCCTCTCGAGACCATCAATTTTTTGGTTCAATTTTTTGGAATCTTCATCTTCATCTTCATCATCTGTATCGTCACTGCTGGCTTCTGGAGTTCGATTCTGTTGAAAAAACATTATCTTCAGTAATATTAACCATTTCTCTTTGTATTCGTTATTTAGATATTATTCATTATAATATTACATACACAAAAATTTTTAATTATATTATTATAAAGGATTTTTCTCTAGAGAATTATTTTTTGTAATTTGTCTTAAAAACAATTTAAAACAGAAATAAAAGTTATAATATTTTGAAAATTTGTTTTTCCTATCTCTCTCATTTTTCTTCGTAATTTTGTAGACATTTATATTTTCACTTACTCTATTACTTGAGGAGGAAAATTGTCGTCTTAAACTTATGCTTTTCTCTAAGGACGAATCATCGTTTGCCTCATTCTCCGCTGCCAGGAGTAGTCTATACTCGGGTCGAAATTCCAGTAGATCCTGATAATGCGAGAAATATTTTATTTTTCCTTGCTCGAGCAGTAAAATAGCGTCTACTCCTTTTATATATTGTAGCTGATGCGTCGCCAGGATTCTCGTTTTACCAGCCAGATATCTTTGAATACACTCTTGAAACAAATGCTTACTGACATGTGCGTCAACCTAGAAAAACAAAAAATGTTTCGTCAAGATTTATATTCAAAACGAAAAATACTAGATTATTGTTATTCATGAAGTTTAGCCTGATACATTACGTCTGAAAAAAATATTAAAGTATATTAATCACTTTTTTGATAATCACTCACCGCACTTAGAGGATCATCGAGCAGATATATATCCGATTGTCTGTATAAAGCTCTGGCCAAGTTAATTCTAGCCTTTTGACCTCCGGACAAAGAACTTCCTCGTTCACCTACGACAGTTTGATCGCCTCGCGGAAACTGCTTGAAGTCACGCAGCAAAGCACAAGCCTTGACCACCTTCTGATACCGTTGACGCTCGTAAGGCTGTCCGAAGAGTATATTCTGTCGGACAGTAGCACCGAAGACCCAGGCCTCTTGGCTGGCATAACTGATACTACCATTGACTTTTACCTGACCTTCCGTCAAGGTAATCTCGCCCAGAATCGCGGATAAGAAGGAGCTCTTGCCGTTGCCCACCATGCCGATTACCGCATAGAGCTTGCCTTTCTCTATTTGCAAGTTGATATTCTCCAGGGTGTTCTCTGATTGTCTTATCTCCCACTTGGCAGTTACGTCAATCATATTAATGGCCCAATTGTCATACATAGGTAACCGCTTCTTGTCTGTGAACAGTAAAATTTCGTTGAAAGTTAAATTTCTCGATTTAAAAATAAATATAAAGAAAATGTCGAAAATATTTAGATAAGACAAGATATGTTATAAAATTTTTGAAGAATTTGAAGATATTTTCAAAAAAGTTAAAAAATTTATAAAGAACATTGAAAAATTAGAATTTTATTTTGATATTTTTTTAAGTTATTATTTTGTTAAGACTACTTCTTTTTTCTTCAAAATTTAATATGTAAATATATCAAATTTGAGATAGCAAACATCTTTCGAATATTTTTACAACATTGTCTAAATTAGATTTAATAGTTTCAAAAAAGATTCGAATACTCTAAGAAGAATCATGTGTATGTGTGCATAATATATTATAGATATAGAAAAGAATAAATTTTAATTTGGGAAATAGTAAAATCTACAGGGTATTGCAACACATATTGCAGACGTACAGATGCTGTTCACAATTGAATAGGCTTCAGCATACCTAAATATTTGCACATCCTTTTCCCAATAAAATTTATAGCCTCAAGTTTTAATAGAATTGATTATGTCAAAGCCTATTAAACTGTGAACAATCCTGTATTCCTGCACGAGTAAGCAACTCTTCATACTCCCGTATGTTACTGTAACGCCGTATACAATGCTTATTATATTCATCTTTTTTATTTCAAGAAACAAAAACAGTTAAATTCATTTTTTCAATCTTTTCCTGTAATTACTAGGTAATATTTGGTTATCCAATAAATTTATCCAATAAATTTATCCCTAATTTATATATTTGATTTGAATTTATATATTTATTTATTTAAATCATAAAATATTCTTTTCCAAGTTTATTGAATTGAATTTTTACCTCCAACAAGATTAGAAGTGTTTTTTAGCACGTCGCTGACAACCACCAGTCCATTATGTTTCCTATGATCGTTATTTTCATCCAGATTCTCCTCTTCAAGATTCTCCGCAACATCGTCGTCGATATAGGGCGGATCTTGTTTAGAAGCTCGTCTAAGATCCGAATTAATATTGACGTAGGCGGAGGAAACCTTAGAAACAACCACGTTGCTACCCTGGAACTCTTCAAGCATGAGAAAACTTTGAAGCCTGCGTATGGCCACCATACACTCGGCCAACTCGGCGAAGCCACGCACAAACATGCCGGTCATGGTATGCGCAAGGATGTTGAAGAAGGAACAAACAACGAACACCTTATCAGCGGTTAGATCGTTGCCGAACATCAGCATGGAAATGAGAGTACAGTAAAGCGCCATCCGAGTTGTGAAAAGATTGAAGGTCATGTAGACGCCGCGGATGTACGAGCTCTTAGTGACCACCCGAAGCTCGAACTTACGCGCCAGTTCAATCATGGCACAGAACGGCTTCTCCCACGCGTACATTTTAATCACCTGCACTCCGGAAATAATTTCGTCCATTAGACGAACTCGCTCGTCCGTCTTAATAGCCGTCTGGAGGCGGAACTTCGACGACAGCTTGCCGGTATAGGCTGAAATCGTCAGAATAGGAATCGGTGAACGTCCGCAAAAAAGATTTATTGCCAAGAAGATAATATTCTTAATTTATATTTTTTGTGAGTGAATAAAGATAATCTAAAATTCTTCCAGACTTCCAAAAAAGATATCTGGTTATGTGAGACTCACATTGAATCGGCACAACTATGAAGATTGCAACGATACCGATGAGACCAGCATAACCGACATTTTGATACAGGATGTAAGCCACGATCAAAGTGGAAAGAGGTGCGGACCACATGTGATGAATAAGGATAGAGACAAGATCGAACCTATTGACATCGTTGGCCATTAAATTAACCACTTTCCCGGGCGCTGTCTCGCCTAGTGCGGTTTTGCTCAGACGCAAAGCCTATAAAATAAATAACGGAACATCCGTTATATAATCTGAAAAATGAAACGCTGACATGTAGCGCAAAGAAAACATTTAACTCGTAAACATTTTAATAACATAGACGTGCTCGTTAAAACTGACTTGATCACAATACTGAGACTTAGTCTTTCAAAAGCTTTAAAGAGTTTTTTAAAAGAAGAAATTAAAAAAGTTTAAAAATTAATTTCTTTCGTCGTAGGTTTTTTCTTTTTTTCTTCTTTTTATTGTAATCCTTACTTTTTCCTTTTTCATAGTAAGTATTTTCATAGTAAGTATTTATTTGAAATAATTAAAATATATGGAACTCCATTATAGACATGCGTCTCAGATGTAATTCATTTTAGTTCCTGCTTTGTTGGAATTTCTTCCATAAATTATTCCAATTATTGACTAACCTTTCTATATACCACAGAGCAGACAGCTATACGAACTTTCGCACCCACGTGAAAAGCACCAAAAATCGCCTGATTGCCGCTTATCACATTCATACCGGTCGTTATACAAATACCTGCTCCGTACCATAGAGCATTTTCATACAGTTCAACCGAATCTTTCCGGAAGTAGCGTAGAAGACCTCCTAGCAGTAACGGTGTCCCTAATCTGTTGAATAAATTTTGCGCATTATTTTTTACACGTCATTACTGCGTGTTATTTTACACCTTAGGTAATTATTACTATTATAATTATTATAATTGTTATTACATTATTTCTTGGTACATTAATCACATTGTACAGTTATATCAAAACTTACAATACAGATACGATAAGAGTATCTCCTGTTTCAAATTTTTTTAACATTTATAAATGTCTCATTTATAAATATCTCTAGATATTTTTCTCCTTCGTTTGAAGTTTTATCCATACAACTCAGTCAGTATGAGATTGTCTAACGTCAACAACTATACTGTATAATACTTCATCATCTAAACGCAAACGTAAAATGATAAGAGAGCAAATTCATCTTCAAATTGCTATGTACAGACAGTTAAATCTCAAAATATGGAGATATGTCTTATCAATATATCTTTACTCAATATTTAATTCAAGAAATTTTATAAAGGAAATGATAATTAACAGCAAGTCTATTTATTGTGACCAATTGCATCAGCGTTATTGATCGAATAAAAAGGAATGCTTTTTTATTATATTTTATGAAAGAAGCAAAGTACAAAAGCTTTACGGAGACATGAACGTTAGCGAGTACCTTAGCACTAATTCGTTGAGTATTTGTATTAGTCCTAGTAGGAAGTACTCCCAAAGGAATGTGCGGAAAATGGTCCTTAGCAGACTTGGACTGCGTTTCCATTTCTTCGAATTTTCTAGCTCGATTCTCCATCGTCTGCAAGCATACCGATACGCTATTATAATTTTTATTCCAAGGAAAAAAATACAAAAAGAGAAAAAAAATTCGCAAATATATTCTTTCCTTCTCTTTCTTTCTTATCGTCTTTAAATATAATTTCGGTACTAACTTTTCTAATCGATCTCCGAGTAGTTTCGATCGGTCAGTCTTGAGGGGATCATACAAATCCTCTGATTCTAAAACTTTCCTGTATCCTGTCTTGAATAAAGTGATGGTCCACCTGATTTGATTAAGTGGTTCGCGTAAATTAAAAATTAAATATTCAACTGCATCAAATTGTTTTAGATTACAGACAATTTACTTAAATACAATATACTTAAAAATAAGAATACGTCAAGTTTGAGGTTTATACTGAGGAATTAAAAATAACTTTGTGCAATTTCACGATATGACAACGCGCTTTTATTATATTAACTCTATGAAATGCAGCATCACCTTTAAAGATAAAGCAAATTTGCGTGAAGATAAGAACTAATTTCAAGTAAAGGCAAATTTTAAACAGTACGAACACAGCACGCACTTTGCCATAAAATATCATTTTGAATTTGCTGCTTTTATATCTGGATACTTTTAAACGTAGTATTATTTTTAGGTCAAAATTTTTATGCAAATGTCAAATATTCGAATTTGCGAATATTTATAAATCTAGCTATTTTTCATATTTTACAAGTCTAAATATTTGTCTAAATCATTGAAATCATTTAGATTGAATATCAAATACTCCAGTATTCAAATGTCCAAATATTTTAATATTCAGGTATCTAATATTCAAATAGCCAAAAATTCGTAAATCTCTCATTAAATATTCAAATATTTAATACGGATATTTTCAAGTACTCAAATGCATGAACACCCTCTACATTCGGTGAAGAACTGAAGAAAATTTCTTTGTCAAAAGAAAATCTGATGACCCATAAAACTCACCACCACAGCAACACCGATATGACGTTTGCCTTTTCTCGCGGATTTGGCTTCGATCTGATCTTCGTTGAATCCATCGGTCCTTACACGCAGCATTAACTCGCCGTGAATTATCACTTTGATTACAGTTATAAGCGATCGATTAATTTATAAGGTGCACAGTGATTGACACATTCGACGCTTCTGTTAGGCGCGTTGAAGGATCATTTCTTCTTAAATAAAAAAATTTCTGCGCTATATTTTTAACGAGTTATTATAATGATTATAGCGTATCCTTTCTTCGTAAATTATCGAAAGTTTTCTTTCACATTCGTATTATCAGCTACACTGTGTAATTCACTACCTGGCCTCACGATCATATTCAAATTGACTTCTCCCAATTTTCAAAAAGTCTGCGAAGCCTCCTAACAATTTTTATAAATAACAATTATTATATTTATTCAACAAATCAATTACATGTTGTAATAATTGTAATTAAGATTATTCTTTGATTATTATAACAATAATAATTATTTTGAGCACAAGGTTTTCTAGGAAATAATCTTCTATTTCCTTCTAAATATTTTCTAGGAAATAATAATTTTGATACCTTGATTTGACTGAATCTCTTCTGCTAGTAAAAAATCGTTTGCAATTCCGTCTGTGATAGAAAAAAACAGTTGTGCTTCGGTAGGAAAAAATGTGCGCTTTAGTGACGAGCTCTTTTCTAATAAAACGAAGACGATCAACTTGTCCAGAATCCAAATGACTCTTCGGGTATGTCTATCTGTAAAAAAAAAAAAAAACCTGTATCATTTGATTGCACCGTTCCCGCCTTATCTATGCTACACGCAATTTATTTGCTTACTGTGTCACTTCTCAAATAACATAGAAGATCGTACATTCGCAACATTATGCTATATAATTCACATTTATCTATAAAATAATAAAATATAGTTAATATGCATGTTTGCCATTAATTTGTTATCAACTAGCCTCTTATTTCTACGTTACAGATTAACGGTAAAACTAAAAAAAAAAACATTGAATTAATTAAAATTGAAAATTAAAAATTGAAAAATATTTAAATTTTTAACAATTATGAAGGAATTAAAGAATTCTAAAATTACATTTAAAAATTATAGATTAGAAGTAAATTTAAGATAGAATATTTTATGCACTACTTGATGACTATTTAATCAAGATAAACGATAATGCTATATACATAAACGTCATCATTATCAAAGTTCTATCAGCTTTACGCGATTGGTCTTCTCTCGTAGAGAGAATAAAAATCAATATTTTAATAAACAGTATCACTTTATAGAAAAAAAATCACATTTAATATTTTAAGGAAAATACGTGAGGAAAATACAAAGTTTATCGGTCGCTGATCTACGATGCTACACGTACAAGAAATAAGAGCACCAATAAAGTCTGTATAATAGATAAAGATAACATTTGTGAGAGCCATTATCTTCGCTATGTTTAATTAGCATGTTCTCAATTAATTATTATACTTAAAATAATCGGAAATGTTATGTTTATATTATGCTTTGAAATTCTCACAAATATACTTGAACTTCTTATTTACATATATATAATTATTATGTCTTTATTACGCTTTAAAATCCTTGCAAATATATTTAAGCTCTTATTTAATATATATATATATGTGTGTGTGTGTGTGTGTGTGTGTGTGTGTGTGTGTGCGCGCGCGCGCGCGCGTGTGTGTGTATAAGAGTTTCGCTAAGATCGAAAATCGTGGGATAAATCTTCGGAAGTAGCTTGCAAGTCTGACAAAGCGCTGAACTTCTTTAATATTATGCGAAACGAGCGATAATTAACGATCGATTTGATATTTTCCGCGCTCGGTCGAATACCGTCCTTGCTGATTAGATAACCGAGATACGTAATCTGACTAAATCTATCTGACGGAAAAAGCAGATTTATCTGACTGAAATCTGAGATTATGCTTTTTCTCGATCTGAGATTATCCGTTTTCGTCTTCTTTTTAAGCGTATTATCTATTACATTTATGGAACATGATCTCCAAGATTAATGCAAAACCAAACACATTAGCACGACCTGACGCTGAGTTCGGACGACGTCCACAGAAGAATATAAACGAATATAAGCGTGACAACGACATATATATATATATATATATATGTCGAGTTTGTTGGATCTATGGTTAAGGAAAGAATAATTGGCCGTGGGCACGAAGTAATAACGGAATTATATAATACGGCAGTTTCCTTAATAGAATCGTGACTCGCGAATGTATCGTGGAATCGTCCCCCGGGCAGGGACGTATACAAGTGGATTTTATGGGGTCTCGGCACCCCGCGGATTTAATTACAATTAACAAATCGCTGATAATTGACAATAAGTGCTACAGATATATTAAAATTCTTTCTTGTATTATTTTTAAAATAATGCGATCGGAGAATATCATAAACTCATCGTGATCCAAGAAAATCAATAAAGTTCATTAGTAAAACCGTATCGATCGGGAAGAAAGCTATTGTATAAACACAAGGTGAAGGTGTATCTGTTCTGGCGAAAAAAAAAAAAACATCGAAAGTTGTACACTAGAGGAATTGTCTTAACGTTTGAATAAATCGTTCGTAGAAACGTAACTTAATACTGCTATATGTAGTACTTGGAACGATAAAGAAATATAAATAAACATAGCAAATACCAAATGATGACAAGGATGAAATATCAATAGATCTATATCACAGAATATTAAATATAAGGCAAAATCTCTCTCTATTCATTCATATTTAAACACATATACATCTGCTCATTGAATATCTTTAACTCAGCGTCGGATATCGCAGCTTTAAAGCCTGGGTGCATCGTTTTACGAATTTCATCAGCATCGATTATTTGAATCATTTCATTAATTTACGGGTATTACCCGAAAATATATTTAATATTTCATAGTTTACACATATACGTGTATATTTCGAGTGAAGCGACAAAATACACTTCATATCACGACGTCGCTTGCGCACACTAAAAAAAAAAAAAACTAGTTAAGAGATGAATTAAAAACATTGTCAAAGGCGCATTGTTCTTTATTGACGCCTAACTTGTGAAACGTTGGGTCAATTGTTCAGATAGGGTGATATGTAATCTTTACTGAAACACACGCAGCCGTGACTCATGCGTTCGCGCACTTAAATAAACGAGTCTTTGGAGCAGCGAAAATGTATTCATAATTTTTCTGAGAACACGCAATTTTTTGGAAATATGTATTTGCAACCGAGAGAGATTCTCAAGAATCAAAACAATTCAATTTGCGCTTAGATTCGAACGAAAGTGCTAAAGAATGACTTTTCGCCACTAAGTAAGTGTCGGTCCACAATAGGTGATTTAAGCTTTAAGAAATTGACCAATTATAATCGAATAATGAAAAGAATAATCGACTATGATTGGTCAATTTCTTACGACTTAAAGATTAAATATTTATTGTGGACCGACACTAACGTGAAAGAATTCAATAAAATGTTAAGAGATTTGCGTGGAAAGCAAATATGTTGAATAACAAATAGAAAGCTCGGACAGTCATATACACTACGATTAGCAAATAACTCTGTATCAGCTTATCGATATTCAGAAATCATCACGTGCGAACCCCGTGCGAAGGCAAACGTGTCTTTGTTGGCTCGAAAATATACAATAAAAAATTTCAAACAAATTTCTTGCAAATTTTGAATATATTGAAATTATATTTAGAGTTTTATATATATATATATTTGGGGTTTTAAATACATTTTTTTCTTCATAACGCTCTATGTTATTATTTCAATCTACAAATGTAAACAATTTTATTTTTAAGAAATTTAAAGAGTTTAAAGAAACATCTTTGCAAACGATTTTCTAAAACTCTTAAAATTCAAGCATTTTTAATATTCAGTAATATTTAAATAATTCCAATATAAATTTTTACACAATTGAATTGTTGTTTGTAAATCTTCAGAAAAACAATTCAAACCTACTATCATCTAAAGATAAATAAAACAAATAAATACGTGATAAATACGTGTCAAAACTAAATATACCATTAAAAAATCAAGGCATTTAAATTTATCCAATTTTATAGAAAAATATACGATTAAATATATACGATTAAAAGATAAGAGTTAAAGGATGGTTTCTACACTGCACTTAAATTTATCAATTACGAGTGTCTGTAAAGAGAATCGTTTCATAGTATGGCGACAAATAACACGACTATTTTTGACAGACTCCGCGAAGATCGAGGATTGATCAGAATCTAATTTCGCCGTATCATTTCGAAGCATCACAGATCTTGAGCTTGACCCATCGGGTCGGGCTTCCCATTTAATTTTCGACTCCGATCTAAAGATCTCGGTCACTTGTGCTGTACTCACTTTATCCTTTCTTCGTCACGCGACTGGATTTTTCAGCCCTTCTGCTTTTGCTCGCGAATCCATTGCACAGGCTCGTACACGCATACACGCTTACTCATGTAACGAGAAGTAACGAGAAGAACGACCAACCACGACGACGTCTGCGCGGACACTGAGACCGTATTGAGCGTCGCACCGCTCTCGCAACATCACGTGACACGCAATCATCGTTTACCATTCGATTTCAAAGAACTGGAGGGTGCCTAACAAACCGCGTGAAGAATTTGAAAAGGAGAAAACTTTCTATCGGAGGCCGAATCTGGCTCCAGTCCACAAGGAATTGTTAGTTTGATTTTTTTTTTCTAGATAAAAGGAATCGGGATCTTGATTGCAAAATTAAAGATTGCTCGTCTCTCAAGATATTACTATATTTTTATCTTAACAGCTTGTAATATTTAACAGCTTTACTGGGATTTTTAGTTTGACAAGGTTCTGACCAACATATGCGTTGTAATAATTAAACTTCATCCAGATTCGAATCGATGTCGAAAATAAAATCAAATAAAATCAAAGAAAAACACAGAATTCTGTAATTATCAACATTAATAATCAAATCAATATTAATAATAAATCAATATTAATAATAAAGATGTATTCATAGATATAAGATTGTATAGAGAGTTCTAAACATAAAGGAAATGAAGAAATGCGTATATAGTTGTTTCTTAAAATTTAAGAAATATCAAAAATATTTTTTCATTGTTAAAATATTATAAATAAAGAATAAATCTTTTGTAATCAATATTTATGCCTGTCTTTTTATCCAAACTTTAGTTAATAATCGATCTAAAAAATTCAAAACTGCAGATATTTAAATTTAAAGAATCATATAAGAAAATGACTTATCTTTTACAAATTTTACAGCTGTAAATAATTAAATAGTTGATATTTGCAATAGATAATTTAATAAATATTTTTATTGTTGACATTATTACATTAAAAATAAGTGAATACTATGGCAGATTCATATGATCATTTGAAGAGGATTCAACTTTCGAGTAAATACATTTCGTAGAGTCTTCGATCCTTCTCATTATTAAAATTTGGAACAAAATTGATTTCCACTATTTCTTTAAAGCCTTCTTCTAAAGTTGGTGGCACATAATTTTTTCTGCGCGCAAAATATAAAATTATTGTTAACATTAATATTATACATAGATCGACACAAAATCTTTTCTTAGCAAAATCAAGCTGCCTTATCTATCTTTGGCTTTTTTCTCTCGAATTTCTATTTAAGTTTTTCTATTTTAAGTTTTAATAATTGGCAAAAATTTATCTTGATAAAAGAAAACTCAAAATTAAAGTTACGATATAGAATTTTAGAGAAATATGACGACAATACAAAATATATATCTAAATTTTACTTACACATAGGAATTTATAATAATTTCGTTGATTGGAATGTGGCTTGGATCAGTCAACTCGCGGAACTGTAACACAATAATTTGACTAGACTTTTCAAAAAATTTGTTCGTTATGAAAATCACTATAAAATGTTAATATGTTAATATGAATTACTTTGTTATTATGCTTCGCATGTTCTATACTTGTCGTCATGACGAAACATCTGACTAAAATATTGCGCTTCTTAGCTATATCTATGTATCTCTGTCTCGAAGCTGGATCAGGATTGGTATTATCTACAACTATGCTTTTTCCTTCAATCAAATATTGCTGAACTGCGGCGATACATTTTTGCCAACTGCCTAAAGTGTCTCTGTTGACATATTTGTATTCCTTTAGATAATTCTTTGCAAAATGCGATTTTCCGGAACCTGGACTGCCAACCATAAGTACTACCTGTTAATAAAATATGAAAAAAAATTTTTTCGTAAATCAAATGATTTTATATTCAAAAGTTAATATTGTTATCTACCTCTTGTTGTTTCAGTGTTAATTCCGCATCCGCGGGTTTACACACATCGTTAGTCTGCGGCAAACTTTTCGGATTGAACTTGGGTAGTTGATAAGGCGCCATTTTATGTTTCAAAAAATGTTCCTCGGGCGTTTCGAATTTGATACCCAAGTTTAGTGCCATTAATCTATCTACACTTGAATGATCTTTCTTCTTTCCTGGTGCCCAATTTTTCGGTCGGCCAGCAGCATCGCCAACATACAATGAAATAGCCTTATCAATTGCAATACCTCCGTTCTTCTATAACATCGTGGAATCATACAGACAGAAATTAAAATATTTAAAAAAATCTATCAAAATATAATAATAAATAAAGACATAATAGGATTAAAATTTGTTTATGCTTAATAAAGTATATAATAAAGTATATAATAAAGTAACACAAAGTAAATCAACAATAAGAAAAATAGACTTCGTATAAGGAATTCTAAAAGATAATATAAAAATAAAGAAAATACTACAATATGTAATTTTATTTTTTCATAAACGCCTATTTGTACCTCTTTTTCCAAAAATTCCCACATACCAATTGTTGGCTTTCTATAAATGTTCATTCCTACAGCAATAAAAACCTGAAAAGTATAATACAAAAAATATTAGAAAAAATATTACAAAAAACTTGCAATAAAAATTATAATCATACTTCATACTTGAATGGGAATGCCAATTTTTTGTACGATTCTCTCGATCTTGCGCTTGAAATCATTAATCTTAATTTTACCAGAACTAAGACCCGCTTGGTTTGTGAATATAACTATCTTGTATCCATTTGTATAAAACTGTTTCAATTTATCGGGTATATCAGGATATAATAATTGCCAATCATTACAGTCTTTTGGAAATACTAAGCCAGATTTAGTTTTTATTAAAGTACCATCCATATCGTAGGCAGCTATCTAAAAACAAGATTTTCGTTTTTAATATTGCTGTTCACAAAAATCTTTTACAAACATGTATGTTTTACATATATACATACATATTGTTATACATACAGTTTGAAAAAATTTATCTGCATTTACATTTTAACTTTAAAATTTTATTTATGTCAAATAGGTACATAAACAAGTAAAATTAACAATAATCTTTTTTGTATTATCCTTTTACTCTATATTTGCCAATAATATTGGCTTATCAATAAAATTGATTTATGTATTAACAGTATTCATTCTAAAAGATTTATTATTCACTAATTAGTTTTATTATGCTAAAACTTTAATATAACTCTCAATTGTTTAAAATTACCTTTGCACAGTTTGGCAGGGACGGTGGTGTATAAATTAATAATTTTCCATTACTGATACTATCCCACTTTGCAGAAGCACTTGAGATATTACTTTGTTCAGATGATGTACTAGAATCAGTGCTGAATGCTTTTTCAGTAGAATGAATATCATTCGAAGATAATCTATCTTCTGACTGTTGGTCATTCTCAAGTTCTTCAGAGCAAATTTCAGAAAAATTATCTAACTTTAACATTTTCGCTTTATTTTCAATTTCTTCTGTTTCTGGCTCGTATAACCTCTTTTTTAATACAAAATGATCTAGACTTGGTGGTGGATTAAATTCAATTTCGTAAGCATGTTTGCCATAGAGCAACTCCAAGCGATCGTTGTGCCTACCTACAAATCTTACATCCTTTTTAGTTTTAAAGCCATTAAAACCACAAGCATGCGGTCCAATTTGTTGAATTGTGACAATAGCCTCTGCATAATTTGCACATAGACGAACTATTAAAAACAAATAATATATTCATTCATTAAGAACTTACAAATAAAAGAGATCAATATGTATCTTTAAAATATAATCTTAAAAATATGTATCTTTAAAATATAAAACTATTTTAAATAAAAAAAGTTGAAGTAAATATTAAAATAATTCTTAGATTTCTTCAATTTGATCTTCATTCTCAGTTTTCAGTCTTTAAGACATTTTGCTAACTAAATATTAGTACTTCCTTGAGAAACTTTTCATTTAGAAAACTTACTTATTTACTTTTTTATTTAACTAATTGAATATTAATTGCTATAAACTAAATTATTCACTACATCACAATTCACTATTTAATTCAATATTCTGTTATTATCACTCCATTAGTTTTGATTATTATATTCTGGATAAAATGTTAATTTTTCATTTCCCGTATTAATTTAAATTACCTAAACTTTTTAATTTTTATAAAATAATACACTTTTAATCTCTTGTCATATTTTGGATAATTATTCAGAATCGTGTGTATTAGAGACATCAAAATTAAACTTAACCTCTACGTTGTAACAGATTTATTAAAAGTTTCTTAAAATTGAAATGAAAAAAATCATTCTTGCTCATTCTTTGTAATTTATGAATATAACTTTTTTTTTCTTTTTCTTTGTCGAAATGTAGAGTTCATGTGGAAAACTCTTATCTTCGACAAATAATGATAAGGGGAAAGGATAAATTTGAGAAGGATACGCGACCTTGTTGTCGCGAACATTTCGTGTCCGTAATTTCGGTTTCCGGCGAGCGTCCTACGAAAATTGGCGTGTTGTCCGGCAAATAAACATTCCTTGGAGTTCTTTCCAGGCTACGTATATAACAGCTCTTGACAAACGTGCTCATCGCGGACAATCGCGGAACAAATAATGGCTGCGTTCAGCAGAGAAAGCAGATCAGTGAGCGCTCAGTGATTTTTCAATATGATTGGTCCTTGCCTTTAGATCGCCGTTGAATGTAGGTGTGGAAACCAATCGTAGTAAAGAATCACTGAATGCTCACGGGAGAGTCCCGTTTGACCACTCACACAACCACTCACAGGGGCCGGTGCCTAGAATTTTTCCACTGTTCAAGCGCTGTGAGTGGCTAGTGGTCAATCGGGACGTGGTCAAACGGATGCCACCCAATGCACTGATCTGC
The DNA here is from genome assembly GCA_024349325.1 of Pogonomyrmex californicus. Classification (NCBI taxonomy): domain Eukaryota; kingdom Metazoa; phylum Arthropoda; class Insecta; order Hymenoptera; family Formicidae; genus Pogonomyrmex; species Pogonomyrmex californicus. The sequence continues at coordinate 555,944 of JAECZD010000018.1, read as the reverse complement.
TTTCTCTGCTGAACGCAGCCAATCACAGATGTCTATACTAGATTGCCAGTTCTGATCGCGACCACAACGATCTCGGTCGTTTGCGGACGCCGCGAGCGTTGCGGGAGTTAAGTGGAACGCATCCCTAGTTTAGGATAGACACTGTGCGTGTAATGTAACTCGTATCGTGGCTTGATACTGTGATATTGCATCACATAATATCATCGAGAATGGCCGCGATTTTACGCGTCAAGCGTAAGAATACCGACGTTCCACTGGATACCCTGGTGATCGCGTGCAAACGCCCGAAAACTGAAGCTTCTCTTTCGGACGTCTCGCCTGTGCCAACCGTCCTCCAGTTCGCCGGCACTCTTACAGACCCAGTGAGAAAAATCAAACAATTTTTATAGCTCATTAGCAGTTAGCCGCGATTAATTGCCGTTTTCCTTCTGCCGATATGCTTCATCCTTTTTTTTTTTTTTTTTTTTTTGAGACAGTGACTCAGTGCCTTGACCTATCCGTTCGGGTTATATAGCTGAAATTCAAACCTAACCTTTATCTCAAATTTTAACCGAATCTTTTATGTTAGGTGAATTTTTTAATTCATCGATTAATAAGTCGCATTATGAGCAAATGCAATTTTGCTCTATAAAAGCAGCATTTGCGCATTACGCGATCAATCGATGAATTGAAAAACTCATCTGTTTCTTAATCCTTTTCTTCGATTCTTGAATACTTTGTACTGAATCCTTAGTCTTTTACGAGTTTCGACAGAAAATTATAAAAAAGAAAATTATGATATTAAATATCTCGTAAATATGAGGGATGACCAGATTTGAACCTGCTTATTCATTCGATTGCTTTTAAACATTGAGCCTCAAAGTTATCCTGACATATCTCACTAGGAAAGTGTATATTAGTTTTTAGATTAGATCAGATTATTTGATTAAAAGTGAAAAGATTTTGTAAAATTTATCTTAGAAACAAGGAAAAGAAAAAATGGAGCGCATGGAGAATTGTTTCTAAAAAGCTGGTGCTATGATTTTATATAGATGTTTTATGTAGATGTTTTATATAATTTCTAATTAGTATTTTATTTTAATGTTTTAGAAATATGTATCATTGTTTTATTTTTAATAGCAGTAATATTTAATGATAATAATGAAATAAAAAGAGTATTCAAGTAAAGTAATAATAGTTAAATGAATAAGGAATATTCATAAAGTGTTTAGTATTGCAAATACAAATATCAGAGTTAAAAAATATCTTACTCGCAATGCTGTTACTATTATAGTTCCTTTTTTTTAGTAACAAGTTGATAATGATATTCTATTTTTCTATTAATACTAGTAATGGCAATGTAATTATATTTGTGGGATAATTGTAATAAAAATAATCTAGAATATTTATCCTTCTGGAAAAATTTAAAATTCTCAAAAAATTTCTTTTTATTAAAAATTAGGGAATATCATGAAATTTTATTGCAATTCAGGAAATGTTAAATTGTTAAAACTATCTTTAAATTTAAATTTTGTCTTTTTCAGAAAAAAATGTTTGATAATTTTAGTTTTATAATGCAAACTATCAATAATTTGTCAATCATTCATCAAATTAACCACTATTAATCACTATGACATATCCATGTACATTGTATATATTGATATGTGATCTTCAGTTTTTAAAAAGAAATATCAATGTCTTCTTAGAATGATTAAGCCAAAGCGTTAATATTAAGTAGCTTTTTTATAATTACCAAACATTTAAATTAAAAAATATCAAATAAATTTATTTCAAAGTTGCATTTAAGAATTTTTTAATTTTATCTGGAATTTAGAATAAACATAAATCTGGAAAATTCAGGAATTCTCTGTAGATCTTTTTTGCAACATTTTAATAGATATTTTGTAATTATTACCTTTATCGTTATTTTGCACACATGTATCTATTATATTCCATATATAGAACGGGCACAACCAAGTTCTAAAAAAAAATCTTCAAAATTTGATGAAAAAGCAATGAAAATTATATCACTCATTACTTCTTGTATATAGTAACAATAATAATAATGAATTACTTTTTTTAATGAATAAGGAGTAACAGCAACGAATTATTTTTCTGAAGTAACTTTTTCAACCTTGATAAATATTCACTGTGCATTATTAAATACCGTTAACATCAATATCATTGAATCACGAAAATAAAAAGCTACGAGAAATGAATATCGGATATTAATTTCAGACTGAGGATGTCACAAGCCATGTGGCTAAAGCTCTACCTAAAATGGATGCCGGAAGCGTCAGAGTTGGTGTCAAGCGAACGTGCGAGAGCAATTGTCCTGCGAATATTTTGGAAAAGATACCTAAATGGGTAGATGATGATTCTGTGAAAGGAAGATACAAAGTCACTGACTGTCAACGGTCTTTGGATATATCGCATGTAGAGGAGTTTAAGAATAAATGGATGACCCTCATAGATGTGGAAGATTCCTGGAGCATTTCTCGTTCAGCAGATGAAATTACAGAAGAAAAAGAGGTAGGCAAAATATAAATATAAAATTAAAATTTTTAATCATTTAGAAAATTAGCTATGACTTTGATATTGATGTATGTTGCGAAGAGTGGGTCTAATGCCCGATTCCATCAACATAGATTTACTTTAATCTCGGTTTAACTTGCTCTTCGTCTTTTTCCAATTTTTAGAATTAGATTTAGAATTAGATGTGGTGGAATCGGGCATAAGTGATGTATACTTTGATTTATTCGGCGGTCGCTGTCAAAATTGTTGAGATATATATATATTTTTTAAATATTAATTTTTTCTTATAAAAGATAATATTTGCACATAGGTATATGCAACATGTGTATTGCAACATGTGTAATAAAGACAGAAAAAAATTAACTTTATATATTAAAGACAAATAAGAAAGATAAAGCAAGAACAAAGGAATTTTTTAAAAGATAAATAAAAAAAATTAAATATAATCAAACTTATAATTAAAATTGTATAAAAATGATATAAAAGAGATAGAGTATACCAGAAATAATTTATTAAAATATATTTGTATATAATAAATAATAATAAATTGAAAGTATAGTAGCAGATTCTGGTGTATGAAGAAATTTTCGTATATCTAGAATGAATAGAAATTCAGTTTTATTGTTTTATTTATTAATTCATAACAAACATTTGATGCTATTATTTTTCAATTATATAATTTTTTGTTTTTATCATTAGCTTGAGATTTTAAGATAAAGCTCAAGGTTTGCGATAAAAGAAAGGTATAATTGAAAAATAATTATATCAAACATTTGTTATTAATTTATAAATAAATTGAAAAAAATGGATTTAAGTTATATTTATTTATTTTAAATATGCTGAAACTATTTCATGTACCAGAATGTATTTGTTACTCTTTGAATTCAATTGGGTGCACCAGTGCTGAGTGTCGTCTGTCTCACTTTTATCAATGTCGATAGAAATAAGAGAGGGAGCACTCAGTGCGCACTGGTGCGCACTAGTGTACCCAATCGAATTCGCTATATGATATATATATATATATATATATATATATATATATCATATCATATATATATATATATATATATATAAACAAATAGATATATGTTTCAGGATATTGAGGATTTTGTATATGATTTATATTATGCTCAAACCTGTGAAGACACATGGTTTGAAAGCGATAATATAATGGTATGGCGGCCTGAGTATTCAGATGCAAATTCTGAACATGAAAGCGAATCCTCAGATTCCAATTCAGAATCAAATTGGAGAAATGATTATCCTGACACAGATCCTGATCGTTCTAGCGATTCTAATTCCGATTCAGATGATTATTTCGACGTATATCAAACCGACGAAGACTTGTACGGGTCTAAAAGAGATGAAAATACAAATCTATTTGGGTACAATTATTCCGAGTATAGAAGAGGAAGAAGAGAGGAATCGGAAAGTAGTTTCAATAGTGATTTAGACGAAACATATTCATCAGATAATGAAGAAAGATTGACAAATGACAAAGAAGAAATGACAGATTGAGAGAGTGAAGCAATTACATTATATGGATAATTAGAAGATCTATAAATATGTGAAAACATGCCGTTGTGTGACTTACCAATTTCTAATATTCTAGAAATTTGGTATAGGAAAGAGACTGATCATTTAACGATAGCTGAGATACTTTCGTATTCTTTCACGTATTTCTATATATAGATAATTGTGTATATCACCATTAAATATATATATTTCGCAATAGATATTCTTTTATGTTGATTCGATGTTTCTCTTAAAAAAGTGAAATGTAAATGGCATAAAGTTTTATTCGTATATTGTATTACAAATTTTTTTTCTAGGTATATATCACGCGTGTAAAATTTGCGTCTATCAAAATAAGAAGAAGATAAAAGAAATCTAAAAATGAGACAATCGATCACATAAAATCAATAAAGAATGTTCATCATTTAAAATTGAGTTTAATGCAATTGAATTTTTTAATGCTGTTTACAATGCGGACTAAGCTTAGCTAAGAAGTAAGAGTAGGTGTAAGAAATGTATTTCCGATGTAAGGGAGTTAGAGTAAAGATGTAAGCGAAATAAGCTACTTTTATTTTTTATGCCAGGTTCTCTTACTTACGCCAGGCTTACTCCATATATTGTAAACTGGCCTTCTTTACGAAATAAAAGATTGAAAATTATTTGTACACAGTACATTATTTGTGAAAATTAAAATACGAAAATAGTTTCAATTAATTCGCACGCGTTTTGCTTTTGGCAGATTGGGAGATCGATTTCCGGGAGGAAGTGGAATATGCCTGTGTTGAAGAAAGAACTTACTTATCGTGGATATGGCATGTAATGATATACACCAGATTTATAGCGTATTATAACAAGTTGTTGGAAGTATCAGTTGTATGGATTTACAAATCTTTCGGTCGCACATACATACACACATACACACGCGCGCTTTCGATCCGCAATTAACAAAATAACATTCAACAAAAAGTACCTCGCGGTTCGAAGACAAGTTACCAAGAAGTCATCTGCAATGATAGGGGACGGGAGGAAGAGGAGGAGATGAGAGAGTAAAATCCGGTCAATGTGACGAGATTATTTGTCTCTCTTGCAAAAGATTCTTTTCACGATTTCACGCCTCGAAGTCTCTCCATTATAGAATTCGCCGTGCAGACAACGATTAACGCTTTTCTCGCTTCTTTTTTTTTTTTTAATTAACGAGCTCGTCGTATGATATGAGTAGTACATTGCGTATACACGTAACACTGGCCTTAATTCTACATTATTTTACATTCACGTGCCCTGCGATGAGGGTTGCCCGTTTCTGGTTCACGAGCACGTAATGATGCTTTTGATTAAGGTGCATGGGACCGAGTGCGCCGATAAAAATCCAAGTAATACGTTGATACGCGAAAGTATTTCGAGATCGTCGTTCTTTCTATCACAAAATTGCACTCATTGTACGCAATGTATATGCAAGGCATTCTGATAAGAATTCTCTAATTATCGATAGAATTTTATTTTATTTGATGAATCCAAGAAATCAATCCATCTCCTGTTTTGATAATTATTTAAATAGGAATATTAAATTTTATTTGCAAAATTATCTATTGTTAAAAATAAATTTATTTTCTAATTAAGCTTTAGTTGCTTAAGTAGTTACAGTAGTAACAAAATTTTGTTTGAATCTTGATTTAATCTATTAAATTTAATGTCATCAAAATGTTTAATATTAAATATTAAGAATATTTAATTAATTTAATTATTTGAATTTTCTTTTCTTTCTTCAAAACGCGAACAAATAATGGCAAGAAAATTTTTATTAAGAAAATTTTGGATTCATCATAAGTAAAAAAGTGAAATAAATGTTACATACTCTCACGCTTCATAACATACTCTCTCCTCTAAATGCATTTTATATTTCGTCACACAATGAATATTTATCGACGCAATCACTTTATTATTTGCAAACACGGGCGTAATTTTCGCAGACGTGCGTAACCATTTTTTATTTATATATAATATATATATATATATATATATATATATATATATATATATATATATTAAATGTCATACATTGCGCAACGTAACTTAGTAGATTCACAAGCTGAGATTGGTATCATTCATCAGAATCATGTACTACTGTTCCGTAATACCTACTCACCTACTGTACAACATTTTACATTCATCGTATTCGTTCGTTTATAGATAATGTCGATTATTAATGCTACGAGATTATTGGAGTCATGAGATTGCACGCCTACGCCTGGATCGATCGATCATGTTGGCGTCGATCCCTAGCCATTTTTTCTCCACTTTTCATCAATTTTTATATGTACAGGACGATATATGACGTTTCGCCGATTCCTCCCAGCACTTCCAAAATTCTTCCTCAGAAACATCGAAACGACGCGACAATTGCCAAGAAATAAAATCGCAAAAATCGCTTGCAAACAGAGCCATATATATTTCACTAAACATATATATATATATTTTATTTTTAAATATAACTTAATTTTTTCATTTAAAAATCTTTTTTATTCGTAAAACGATCGAGAATTTTCGATTTTTCAATTAAGAAATGGTTAAATAAAATAATTGAAAAATTAATGATGAAGTAAATAGAAAGCAAATGTTATATTAAATTAGATAAATAATAAAAGGTAAACAATATTAACTTATTAAAAAAAAAAAATAAGATTAAGTCTTCTAAATTAATTCTGTTAAATTTTATCACATTATATGTAGATTATATTTATCAATATGTCTATTGTTGTTATTATTAATGGCTCTATTTGCAATATTTTTCTGCAAGCTCGTCCATTCATGCGCACAAGATTTCTAATTATACAGAGTTTTATATATGTATATAAATTACAATTATATATTACATTCCGCATAACACTATGAAATATATAAAGATATTTTATAGTGCAATTCGAAATAATATAATACAATTATAATAAATATACATAAATGTGTGTATATATATTTACATGTAGATACCTTCGGCTTATAAGTACAAACAATTCCCTGGATCAACAAAAATCACACAACGTAATATTCAACTAAGAAGTCCGATACTCGTTTATTATACTATGTATAAACTGGCAACAATAAACAGTCCCCATTTTTATTTATTTTATTTATCGTATCTCCAACACATTTTCGTTCTTCCTTCGCTGAAACGTTTCTAAAAGAAATGCGATGTGGCAGAAGCAGATTTTAAATTTAATCTCATTGGAAAGACAAATATTTCCAAAATGTCAAATTAGACTTAATCAGAATATAAACAAAATTGTGCTTTTTTGAAAAAAAGAAAATGATTTATACTACCCCAAAGAGTTTCATAATTATTTCAAGCGTGTTGTTTCTGCTTCTTTATCAAATCACACTGCTTTGTGAAACCTAAATAGAAAAAAATCTTAGAAATTATTCGAAGCGTAATTCGAAGAGGTCGTCCGAGAAGGAGGACGAACGGCGGAGAATTTTTTTGTTGCGTTCGCCAAACCTTTGATGGTTTAAAGTACCGATGCCTCGGTTCTGCCAGTCGGCGGCGTTGTCGGATGGCCGCTGGCATTGTTATTGTTGTTGTTGTTATTGTTGTTATTATTGTTACTTGCTTCGCCAGCGTGACTCGAACAGTAAAACTTTTTATGGGCGATGAAGGTGCTCAGGTAGTTGAAGCTAATGTCACAGGAGCGGCAGTAACGCGGTCCGCTTTTACCGGGGTCCAGACTCTCGTCCGGTGGCGGTGTGTCCTCACGTTCTTGCTTCACCATGCCGGCGATTGCCAACGGCGGTAGTGGCGGTGGCGGTGGCGGCGGCGGCGGTGGCGGCGGCGGCGGCTGCGGGCTCTTCCTTATTTCCGTTTTGCCGTTCACTTGAATCTCAGCAGGGATCTCCTCCGGCGTCGTGGCAGCCGCAGGTTCCGGTGCTGGTAGCGTCGCCTCGTCTTCCAGCACACACGTTATATAATTCTCCTCCTGAGAGGCAAATGTTTCGTAAGAAACATAAAAATTACTAATCTGATTTATCTCTCTTATCGAGAACGCATTTTGGCGCATTTGTTTCCGAGAAACTTTGATATTTTTATAAAAATGCAATATTTAAATGTTAATGTCCAGTTTAAGTCCCAGATCTTTAAGATGCGACTATTATGATTAGGTGTAAGGAAATACGATACGAAGATTCGAAGATAAGAAAGGAGGGAAAGAAACATTACCTGTAGATCGGTGCCACGCTTTTCGAAGTGCATCCTAATGTGAGTTCTCATACCGCGTAGAGTGTTACCCTTGTAACGACAGATCGTACACCGGAAAGCTTTGACACCCTGATGGGCGTCCATGTGACGTTGGGCAGCACCAGCCGTGGGACTGACGGCGCCACAAACCGGGCATCGCCAACCGCCAGTTGCACCGCTGGTGCAGGTATGATTGCTGCCAGGTTCTATTATCGCCTACGACAAGCCGTAGTGTTAAATCGAAGAACCGACTTCGAAGAACCGACGGTCAAAATTACTGAGTCACTTGGAGTAAACAAAACCTGGAGGAGTACTTTAAACAGCCAAAGTCTTTTAAGAAGCATCTTAGATTTTGGAATTTTGTTGCCGAATGTTTTCAAAGACAATTGTTTTTATGCCTTTTGGATATCCTTTAAATTTGTTAAGTATTTATTAAGCATCTTGTCAATCATCAATTCTTCATCCTTTGTGCTTCTAGGCTTTACCTTGCATTTAGAACATCGTGTGTGATGCTCTTGAGGTTCGGGCCTTTTGGGACAGTAAAATGCCTGATGGGCAACCAAGTTGTCTATAGAAGCAAACTTGATTCCACACGCGGCACAAATCAGCTGGACCAGGGGTGGCGAGGGTGTGCCAGGCGGTGGCGGACTGTTGCTCACCGTTGTCTCCCTCGCCTGGCAGTAGTGCTTCTTGTGAGCAACGAAGTTCTCGTGACGGCAGAATACAATGTTGCATTCTTTGCATCTGTAAAGACAAAAATAATTATAATAATTTCAAGAATCTATTTTCATGAAATAGATTAGAAGCAACCCGAATTGAAATTTTGCTCTTACTTTTGCTTCCCAATTTAAAAGATTGTAATAGAAATTTTATGTGAATTAAATTCCTTTTTAGCATTTCAAATATACGATAAATAATTTCCCATTTCAAAAGAGGAGTTTTCAATTATCTTTAATAGAATTTTATGATTCTAAATAAGAGTTGTAGGTGTTCAGTAATATAAAAAGAGGTCGATCTGACTATTCAATATACTTCTTTAATTCTCTAAAGTTCATAACTCAAATCGCAAAATAAAGAGTTTGAAGACCCACAGCATTAAGAATTACGAATTTAAAAATCTAATACTCGTTTATAAGAATAAAAATTGAAAAGTTGAAGATTCATGATTCTGGAGACTCTTTTTAATTTCTTTAACGCTCCAACGCTTTCGCTTACCTCGAGACGCCCTGTTTGACGAGCACTCCGGGAACAGGCGGTGGTGGCAGTTCAGCGAGTCTCAGGGCGAGTTCCGTCGGTGGGGGTGGCGCGACGGCGGCAGTCTGGGTCGGACCGATAGATCTCGTTCTGGGACTGCCACTGCCTCTGGATCTGGGACTGCCCGGGGGCGGTGGCAGGGACGACGGTGCCGGTGACATTCTGTTCTCCTTTTCATCTTGGTGCACCGGTGATCTACGCACGCTGAGATCAAGAGGCGCCGAGGCGGACGGCGACGTGGACGCCGCCACGACCACCGACGCCGGTGTCGAGGGCTTATTCGCCGCCCTTAGAACGGCCGGCGGCTCTACTATGGAATTCTGTGCCGTGGAAGCGAGGCCCCTCGTCATTGGCTGAAGGGAACCTAAGAAAAATAATTGAGTTTCAAAAAATGTTATTCATATAATATTTATATCTCAATAGTTGATCCCGATACCAGCTTTTCCCTTCGTTTTTGTGAATTATACAATCACTTAGAAGACATTGAGATTTTCGAAATTGTTAATCGTACTTATTTTTATGGGAAATTGAAGAAGATTTTGAAATTTCTTATGGAAAGGAAAGAGTTACAAAAATAGTAATACCGTTTGGCAAAAGGAAGCACGCTGTGTCAGGAGCCGGAAGTGCTGGTGCGGCGAGAACGCTCGCGCCGCGAAACAAGGAATACGGCACGATGAGGATAGGGTTGGTGGGCAGCGCCAGGCACGGCTGCGGGGGTGGCGAATCACCAGGACTGGAACTGGTCGGCGGCGATACCTTCACCGAGGATGTCGGTGTCACGGTTGGCGTCGGCAACGCATCCTTTACCACGTGCCTCGTGCTACAGTAGTGCGTTTTATGTGCCCTGTCACAAAATTAATTAAATTGAAAAAAAAAGAACCTTAATCTATAAATAATAAGTTATTATAATTTTATAAGAGATTTAAAATTTTATAATTCGTTTTTGTGATCAAGTTATATTGATTTTTCAGATTGATATTTATTTAAAAAAAAAAATTTCAAAGATTTATAATCCGAAAATTTTAAATCAAAATTTAAGAAAAAATTAAGTTTCAGAGATTAGAGCACGTCGCTTTATTTTAAAAATAATCCTTGCAATTTAATTCACACTTGCAAATTCATAATATTTAAATTCTTTTCATTTAAATTTACATATTATTTTACTTTTGTTGAAATGAAATTTTAATTCGCGTAGAAATTGTTATAATTTCAACTAATCCCAATTTTCAAAAATTATTAATCGACGACTAAAATGAATGACGATTTCTAAAATTTTAAAGCCAACACCTGTCGTTTCACTCGTCGTTTCTGCTATACGATTTATAACAATTTACATATTTAATATATTTTCCTTTTAATAAATCGCAACTTATTCCTTGCAGAACTTGAACAATCAGAAAACATTCTGTATTCTTCCGTTCGCCCACCTGTAAGTCTTCATGGAGGTGAATCGAATGTCACAATTCCTGCAGTATTTCTCGGCTTCCTCGTTCAAGGAACCGTTGGATGCTGTAGTTTGGCCAGTCGTCGCTGGATTACCCGCTGAAGAGTTCGGGTTCGCCACCACTACCGGCGCTGAGGACGACGATGACGATGGTATCGTCGGTGGTGCCGGTGATGCCGCATGCATTCGCATATGACGATTCAGAGATACCTTCTTATCGGCGCTGTAAGAACAATGCGGGCACGCATACGCCTTCCGCACCTCGAACTTTCCACCGGACTTGCTACCGTCGTCGTCCTCGTCGTTCGCCGCGTCCTCATCTACGCGAGGCCGGTGAGCGCAGTAAAAGGTACGATGGGCTTCCAGCGTGCTTGCCGAGCTGAAACGAATCCCGCATGGAGGGCAGATCAGGGCGGTCGGTGGTGGTGGCCTAGCCGGCTCTACCGTTATCGTCTCCTTGCCGTCGGTGGGCAGGACAAATAGGCGACCTGACGCGATCGCTGAAAACATCGATATTAATTAAAATTAATATGTCCGATGAGAGTTCATTGCTTACTCATTGTTTCTCATCCTATGATTTTTTTTTTGTCTCTATTTGGGAATCCTTGCAGATTTTGGTTTCTGGATAGAAACTATTATATACTACCTACCTCTGAATCAATTTTAAAGGTTTTTAATGGGATGGATGACGTGTGACATCTCCATGTGAGAGTGGTTGACTCATAGTCGGAATTCAAACCGGATTTCGATTTTTATGCCGTATATATTTCAATTTGTAAGCAAATTGATTAGAAAGGTATATATGCTTTGTAAGATAAGAGGGAGGCTTTATTGAGAATATGTGGGTAATGATTGTAAGAGTATATAAAAAAAAATATATATATATATATATATTTTATGTCGTGTGCATACACACACACACACACCACCCCCACCACACACACACACACACACACACACACACACACACACACACACACACACACACACACACACACACACACACACACACACAAAAGAATATAAAATATATATATATATATATATATATATATATATATATATATATATATATATATATATACATAAAAGAAAGATCGATTTTTCGAATATACAGAAATACACTCATTCCAGACACAAATATTTCCAATTTGCACGCGCTTGTACAAAAAAAAAAAGATTAAATTTAAAGAGAAATATATAAGCGAAAATAATATAATAATTCTTTTAGAAAAATTTTAGTCTTGAGATTTATTTGAATTTTGTATTGATGTTCATAGATTGCAAGTCTTTTAAAGAAAATTTCTAAAATCAATCATTTCTCACTCACTGTAAAATAACAACTGCAACCCTCTTTTGTGCAATTACATTGTAAATTGGACAATTGGAATTCGGGTTAAAGACTTGTCTATTCAAAACTAATTCCTCAACTATTTTATCCGTTTCCGAATCCGATAGTACCACGTGCACGCTAATTATCTCAAGAGACATTCTCACCGTTCTGCAGTCCGGCCGGAAGCGGCGGTGTCGGATTCGGCGGTGACGTGTTCTCTGGCTTCACAGTGAGAGCGGCGACGGCGGCGGGTCGCAGGGCGGGATCCGTCGCCAGACTAGCATTGAGTCTCAGTCTTGGTGCTGCCTCGTCGTCGAGTCGTATCCTCTTGGTCTCTCCCGCGGCGACCGAGTCCTCCGAATCTCTGCGGCAGACAGAGTCCCGCCTTTTCGCAGCGGTGGACGACGTCGAAGACGACGGTCTGACATTCGGCTGACATTCGTCCTCCTTGGTGGTTGTCGGTTGCTGCTCATCGTCGACGTCTTTGGGACTCGACTCCCGTGTCCGTACGTTTCTGGACGGCGCATGGCGGTCTCTTATCCCCCTAGCCTGTTTCACATGCAGCGTGCATCTCTTTTATGTTTCTTTTATGAAGTTTCATTTCTTCAATGAAACTTGAATGCAAAGTCAAAATTGTTTCTAAAATTTTTAATTTAATTTAAGGATCGCTATATATTTTTTTGTATCGTAAACTTTTGAAGCAAGCTTTAAAAGGAAGATTAATTAAGATTAAATCGTTAAGATTGGGTTAATCAGAGAGTTGAGTTACTTGAAATTAATCAAGTCAACGCACCTCGATATCCTCGGTGAGACTAGCCAGGCACTTCCTCGTGTCCTCCGACAGCACGCTAAGTCGCAGTTTGATATCCTCGCTGGCGGAGGAGCTAGTCGAGGACGACGCAGGGTTAAGTCTCGGTGGGGGCGGTAAACTCGAGTCCTCTTCGATCACCGGTGGTGCGACCGGACTCGATACCGTTGATCCGCCACCGTCCACGCCGCTGCTCACCGACGGGGTCTTCTCCGAATCACTCCACTCCTCATCCTCCCCTGAAACCAAGAAAAAAGAGATTTTTTTTTTTTTTTTTTCATTAATTGGCACTTTCCACGCATTGGAAAATAAATAAAAGTTTTTACATATAAGATAAATTAACTTGCTATATTATCTCGACAATTAAATTGTTACAATTTTAGAATTATAAGACTCCAAGAAAGACGCGAAATTTTACAGAAGAAATATCGAGTCTTTTAAATTGTCCAATTATCATAAAATTACAAGACCTCCTAAGAGAGCTGGACACTCAAGTCCCGTGACATTTGGATTTGAAGACAAGTCGGAGTCAAAATAAGCCACATCCATAATTTATACAAAGTACACTTTTTAGTCAGATGATCATTAAGTGCGGATCTTAAAAATTATATGGGCCTATCCACTTAGTTAGTCCAAACTCTGCGACTTTCGGAAATTTAAATCTACAAAAATAAATGACGTAACACGTAAGAGAGAGACAACTATACATTTTTTCAGAAACCGCCAGTGCCGATTGAAAGTAGCCCGCGAAACGACCATAACGACGTCGCTGGACCGGAAGGAAGGAAGCTGCACGAAATATCAAGATGAGAGAAACCGCTCTCCGGGTGTCCCGGGCTAAAATGTCTAATGGACTCTCGATGCAGCGGTCTTTGCGTACCCTACGTTCCCTACTCTCCCGCCAGTTTGATCTATCCCCGTCTGGCACAACCACCAATTGCACCCTTCGCACGCTGCCTCTCACCCCCACCTCAGGGGTCGCGCTCGGCTTGCTCGCGCGTAGCCTGTCGAATAGTTCAGTATCTAAGGGTTGCTCAATGAGTGTGCGTAATGGATCATTGAGTAGAGAGTTTAAGGGTTAACGACAGAAAGACGATGAGGGCTCTAAGAAAATTAATTAAAGTTGCTAAAATAATATTTAGGAATTTATTAGAATTTATATGTATTTAAGAAAAAAAAAAAATACTTGATTAATGTTAATCCAATTAACGTTAATGTAGAGAGAAATTGAATTGAATTTAATTAAGTACTATATAATTAGGAAGAAATATTCCAGAGAAAATTGATATCGAGAGGAAATTTCAGCTCAACTTATTGAGGACTGCGCTCCTTTAATTGTCAACTTTGCAAGTGTATTTTAATTGTTAAATAATTACGATCAGAGAAATGATTGATCACTCTATATTATCGATCACATAATATCGATATACGATATTTTACGACGGCGAGAATTTAATATAAGTCTCGATCTTGTGCATATACATATTTCACGAGTCTCAAGACATTCTTTTTTCGATCGAGATCCTCGAGGAGATCCTCGAGGAGAGAGACCGGACGATCCACCAGGTGGTTCGTCGTCGCGAGAGATCGAGACTCGAGAATTACCCGGATGCTTTAATTGCCTCCTCGGGCGAGGAGAAGGAGCAGACGCTGAGGGAGAGTGACAGAGGAGGGGGAGGGGGCCGCGACGCGAGGGAGGATTCGGAGAGTAAGATGCTTGGGGAGATTGGCCAAAGGGTTGCAGAGCGCGCCTCGTGGGCTATCCCGCACTCGCATCTACACTCGGGTCGTGTTCCTTCCTCTCTGCTTCTCTGTAAATAAGCGGTCATCGATGAATCGGCCGTAGCACGGCGTGGCGTGGCGTGGCGTGGCGTGGCGTGGCGTGGCAGCCTCCCTTTTTCTCTCCTACGGGTCTATTTCCGTCCCTCTCTCGGGAACGAGAGAATGCGATCGCGAGCCTTAATTGCACAGCCATGCATACGTTCGCCAACGACGATTGCTGGCGAGTTCAGTTCATACGCGACCTCCGACCGCTTTTTCTTATTTTTCATCTCTTCATCTTCCTCCTTCCTCCTCCTCCTCCTCCTCCTTCTCGTGATCTCGAGATGTACGATTGGAGAGGAGAGGTATATATACGGTAGAGAGAAGGCCGTGGATAGATCTCTCTATCTTATGATTGAAGCCAGAGGTGTGTGATAAAGGTCGCAGATAAGCCCTCTTATCTCGCACGGTTGGTTTCCTTTCCTTTCCCCGGGGTTCTATTATCGAGCGAGAGATTTTGAGATGATCTCCCGGCGTGGATTGGACTCACGATCGGCCCGTGAGATCCGAGAATCTGGCTGTTTCGATAATCCTACCACGTTCACCACGAAAATTCCAGAGTACAATGGTCGTACTGGTGGATTTGGGCGGCTTTGTAATAGTCCGAATTTCATTATCCGAAGAATCTTCTTCGAAAGTAGAAAAAAATATTCTAATATTTGTAGTTTCTAAACATTGAAAAGTTGCAATAAACATTCCAAAATCTAAAATTTGAGCAAAAATCCTCAATTTTTAAAAAATACAAACTGAAGAAATTGTAATGCAAGAAACGCAATATTTGACATTTCAAAGTAAAATCTAAATGCGGAAGAGAATTTAAAAATTCATTCTCCCTAACTCCGGGAGATTTTCGAGTTTGGGAATAAACCCCCCTCCCCCCCCTTTCCCCCGATTTCTCAACGACGAAGGAAAACATTTTTTCAGCGCGAGATAAATCTCACGAAGAAATATCCAAGTGTAGTAGAAATTCCAATGTAGTTCCGTTCTTAACATATCGACGGCCAATCAAAAATTCACTCCCCAGGCCCTCCTTCCTGGAGTACTCTTAATTGCACGTGCATGCACACGGGGGCTGCTTACCTCGGCTGGTGCACCTACGACTACCACTTTTACGAGCGACCACCAACCACCTCCGTCGTGCGACGGTTGGGGTGCAATATATCTCGAAGAGGCAGCGGGAGAGGAGGGGCTCGGGGGGTGGGGGGGGGAGAGGGGGGAGGCAACACGGGCGCCATTAACATATCCGCAGGCTGATAAGCCTTTCTCGGAACCGATACCGCCGCGCCCGTGTACACCTTCGGCCCCCACTTTATGCAAGAAGCGAGCAATCGTGGCGACTCCGGCGTCGCGCTGAAGAACAGAGCCGGAAGCTCGTACTTTCGATCCCGCCGCTCCGCCACGTTCTTCCGATATATACCATCGTCTCGCTAATGAGCCTCAAATTCCGGTCGATTTACCGTACCGTGCCGTGCCCCCCGACGCAATTGATGCGTCACGCAATGATAAGTCGGTCGGTTATTTCATTAACTCTTTATCGATCTAGATCCTTCACTTGAAGGTTTCGTAGCATAAAATCTTGCAATTTTCTGGACAATACGAGTACAGAATCCTGCGATCTTTGTAATCCCAAGAGCCCTGAAATCTTTGGAATTGCACATCTCCCTTGCACCTTGCAAATCTCTTTTGTCGATCGCGAACTTGAAGGAAACTAAAAAGGATCAGTTAAAATTGATCGATGAAGCGTTCAGAAATTTTTATACTTTCTTCTCAAGGAAAAATTACTTTTCACGAACTGACAAAACACATTTAATACACAATAAAATTATTATATTTAACTCTTTTGATTCAAGTCAAAGTGCGAGCGACGACAAAATTCCCAGAAGGAAATGTATCTTTCGAGACGCGAATCCGTCTCCTCCGCGAGAAGAGAAACGAGATTAAATCTCATATCTCTGCGACAAAGGGGCAAAGGGGGGTAGTAACGCGGGTGCACGTGACGCGCCGGTAAATCATCCCGCCGCGTTTCCGTGACCGAGGGCACGCGTGCCGGGAAAGCCGCGCGATGCAAAAGCATTCGCTCGTTAGAGTAATAAGTAGGTACGCGAGACATTAATTATGCCGTTCCAACCCTTCCTCCCATCCCTCTCTCAGTCACGGTCAACGTCGGCCTCAGGCCTACCCGTTCGAGCGTTAATAAACGGAAATTTCGTCGAGAAATGCCGTCTTCCGATCGATCGCTAAAATACGTCCGGATCGATGGAACTCCCATCCCCGGGTAATCTCCCGGTTGACGTAACGATTCCGCGAGGGGATTCGTCCCCGAAGTTATTTCCCTTGTTCTAGGTATGGATATACTCGGGGGGGATGCGCGTTCAGGTATCATGTAATCATCGTGACTACTAAAAAAATTCTCCGACACATCCCCGGTCCCGGGATTACCTTACGACCTGCACAACGGCCAGCATACACCCACTCGCCGACGCGAGTCCTCCGGGAAGAGAAGGACTCGCGGGCGGCGCAGGACGGTAGCAGCTTCATCGACGCTATGCAAATAGGATCCTGCCTCGTGACGCGGGTAGGCAAACACGCGACGTACAGGTAACCAGCCAGCGGGACCGGGCTGAGTGAGTCTTCTCCGTCCCCCCTCCGCCCTTTCCTCGTCTCTTCCACCTTCCACCCCTTCCCCTCCTCCCCCCTTTCCGACTCGCATTACGGGTCGTGCGCCTTTTCACGATCCACGAGGTCGATCGCTCGCCATTCGTATAACGCCGTTTCGCGCGTCCATTCGCTTTGTCCCTCTTCCCCTCCTCCATTCTCCCCATCCGCCTTCGCGCCCCGCCGTTCGCACCCCCTTACACGCTGCATCGTGGAGATATGCTAATGCACTCGGTCCCGACATCGTGACACCGTGGCCACTAAGTGAGAGCTCAACTCTCGCGAACCTTTTCTCATCGGGAAGACGAGAGGAGGGAGGGGAGAAACTTCCGGACGAGGGGCAATCCGAGGAGAAATCGACAGAGCGTAGGAGAGACGCCTCCGCTCCTCGTTCAATCGAACGATCAACGTGCTCGTTCTTCGTGGAATATCGGATCGAACGCGCGGTGCAGTCGCGGACTTTAATTACGAATGGAATGGCAATCGATCGTGTATCGTTGCAAGGTATTTTTAACGGGAACGGTGTAAATGAGAAACGACGACGGCTTGAGAAACAGAACAGAGTTCAGTTATCTCGACGTCGTGCCATTTTTCTTCGTGGCTCGAAATACTCGCAGGAATCAAAGATAAAAAAAAAAGAAAAAAAAACCAGCGATAATTCTAATGTCAAAGTCGAAGAGTATGCTGAATATTTTTGTATTCGGTATTTTCATAGATCTTGACAATTCGGTATTTGAAAACGATAGAATATTTTATATTTTTTATGAATTTAGAAAATTCAAGTACTGAATTTTTTTTGACGAGCTAGAGATCTTCTTAATTTTGTCGTTTCGGATATAGCAACATTTCATAATTCTAACATTCAAAATTCAATCACAATTAAAAAAATTAGATTAATCTTGAAAAACTTTGAACGTTTCCATTTTCCTCTTCACGCACAAATTGAAATTGACAATCGTCTCGGATATAAATTATGAAATACTTCTAATACTTCCCGGAATTCATTTATAAACTAATTTTCTAAACTGGACATAAATACACTCAAGAGTAATCGACGGATCTCCGAAGGTCTCTCGCGAGTCAGACGTAACGTAACAGCTTTATTGTGTCGATCGATACTTCGGATCGAGGTACTCGAGGTACTCGAGGTACTCGAGGTACTGTATCCGCGTAGCCGTCTCTTCTGGGAAGCTTGGATCACGTCGTGGAGCGCATTATTCATGCGGGACGAACCTCCTTCGTCGCCACCTCCGCCTTCGTATGCTTGGCGTTCACGCCTCCCTCCTCCACGCCCCCCTCCTTCTCCACCTACTCGGTCATAGGGACAACGATCATAGTAATTATCCTAAAGGATGACGATAAGTTCGATATTCCGCGCCGATAACGTCGTCATTTCGACTTTCCATAGTTACCACTTAATCACGATCGACTCGTCGCAATCAGCGAGATATGTGATGCCAGTAATTGTTGTTAACCTTTAATAAATAAAAATATTTTGAAGCGATAATTCTTCTCTTGATGCCACGATACAGAATTCAGATAATTGCAGTCTCTAAGGAAATTTTAAATAATTAAATGGCACAGCTGCAACTAATTAATTCAATTAAAATTGCTTAACTATAAAATTTGAAGTTCAAATTTCAAATTTCGATATCTTAAATTTCAGGAAAACAATTATTTAAGACGTTAAGATAAAGTCTTAACATAAAGAATATTGATGGAAATATTTATATTTCAATGTAATTAATTCGTAATTCTCTCCGATTACACTGACTGTGTCCGTTTTTTTATTTCATCCAGTTTTAGACAGATTCCATAATAAATTTGATTCGTGTGTCGCTGCTCGCGATTACATATTCATTATATCTTCCTTATCTACCTCGCGTACCAGTTTCTACCTTAAAACAAACAATTATCTTCTCAGTCATCAATTCCGAGGACCTCCACACAACTTCGTGGCGTCGCCGCTAATATGCTAATCATATGCGACTATATATCGAGGACGTTGTCTTTATCCGAAATTACCGGCACTGCACAACGTATCCAATCCGTCGATCGAATACTTCTCCCCCTCCCCCCTTTCTCGCTACCTTTTCTATCTCTCTAATTTGTTTGTCCATCATGAACACCATCCATCGGACGATCTTCCCTTCCTCTCCCCTCGCCTCCCCCCCTCCCCCCGCGCGTCTCTCTCGTCGGGACTCTTTTTTATTTTCTCTACACGACCGGTCTTATAATATCGAGACTGGTCAGGCTAATCTCCTGGCACCCGATCGCAGAGCGGCGATTAGACTCGCCTAGAATTAGAGGAGATCTCTCCCCCCCCTACCGATTCCCCCTACCGCCTTCCATCTCTCGGGCCGCTCCAGGAATGCGATTTCACTCACAGAGCTGAAAGACTCTCTATCGATAGTCTCGATTATAAATTCCCTTCCGTTGTCCAACGGCATCGGCATCGTCGTGTCGTATACATCCGGCAATGCTCGAACGTTTGAACGTTCGAACGTGAACTTTCCTCACTCCTTGCCCCTCGAATAACTTGCTCGTATCATATTTCACAATTTCCGAAATCTTTAGACGTCGAATCCAGAATATTCCATTGACTTCCGAAAGAGAAATTCAAGGACGCTTTAAAGATTTTTAAAGTCAAGAATAAAAGATTTAGAATATGTCTCAAGAACGCAAAATTCCAATTTGCGCCGAAGGGAAGGGTGACGAAGGGTGATGACTTTACGAACAAAGTCCCCCCTTCTGGACATTCTATGCCCGTTATATATAACGGGTGGTCCGCATTGATTTTTTTTTACAATATGTCCGAATATCTGGAAAACTTTTCTCCGGAAAATGGAAGATTTCGAACGAGCCTCGGGTTTTTAATTGAACGAGCATTTGGAATGGATAGAGTCATTCCCTCGTAGCTCGCTATCCGAATGAGATCATCAGGAGCCGGAGAGCGCAGAAGGCCGTGTTCGCGTTTCACGTGTCGTTATCACGCACGTTGTGCATTTCCCCCCTCATTTATTTCCGCGCGCGCGATCGCGCGCCCGGATGTCGAAAGCGCTCTGGGGCAGCCCGGCCGGCCGGAGAAGGAGAAGTAGAGAGAGAGATCTTTGATCGGCGCCGAGACGCAGCTGTTTCGTTTATCTCGCGACAGGAACAGGATCCGCGCAGGTCGTTTCGCCCGCGAACAGGACCTTCGAGAGACGTTATCGTCGCGCTCCATCTGTCACCGTCTCGGTTTCCTCGGCTGCGCGCTGCGGGCCGACGATTTTTTTCTGTTCCACGTTAAAACCCACGGT
Organism: Pogonomyrmex californicus; assembly: GCA_024349325.1. Taxonomy (NCBI): domain Eukaryota; kingdom Metazoa; phylum Arthropoda; class Insecta; order Hymenoptera; family Formicidae; genus Pogonomyrmex; species Pogonomyrmex californicus. The sequence goes on along the minus strand of JAECZD010000018.1, from coordinate 535,079 downwards.
AAAACGAAGGAGATGGAGGTGGCAAAGAGAGAAAAGAGGGACAGAGATAGAGAGAGAGAGAGAGAGAGAGAGAGAGAGAGAGAGAGAGAACAACTGATTGTCGATAGGGGTGGCGAGGAGTAACGTCGCCGCGCCATCTCGCAAATTGGTAGCGGAGTAGCTTCGGCGATTTATAAGCCGTCGCTTTTGTTTCGCTTAGTATAATTCTGGACGAATAATTCTGGCTTTCTCGTCGGGAAGTTTGGAAGAGGGACAAGTTCGATTAAATAAAAATATCGCGAGTTAGAAAAGAATATCTTCTTGCGTTTCGAAGAGGAATCTTATTCTTCTGTCATCCTCCAACGAAGGAAATAACAACATTAATTTGGACAAAGCAAATAATTTTAAAATTGTATAAACGATAAACCAACTGAATTGCGTGGAGATAATCGAACTGTATGCAAAAAAAAAAAATGAATCGAATCGATAATAAATAAATCAAGTGGCGACGGATGTTTATTAAACGAAGGAAAAATAGGAAAAAAAGTCGAATCAGGTCGGACATGTCATTTTTGGAACGCATATAATATATAGGATGTTGCTGATGATGTCAGATCCTGGCGAGGACCGTTCCGACGAGGATCTCGTCCTCCTTCCGGTTTTACGGAGAATCGATCGGGCACGTCGCTTCCGCGTGCCAGATACGACGATTCCCCGCCGTGCGTGCGGCGCATCCCCGTCCGTGTCCGTTCGTCGTGTCCCTCGAAATGTCGAAAGTGTCGATCCAGCGACCGGCGCGGCACCGTCCGGTCGAACGAGAACGAGCGGGACGAGAGCGTGGGGCCGAAAGGTAACGAGACCGGGAGATCGACCGGATCGGATAAGGCCAGGCAGGACCGGCCGGTCCAGATCTCACCAGATAGGAGAATTTAATAACCTGCTACGCGGCGCGCGGGGAAGCGCGGGAGGAGCGGAAGCACAAGGAGAGGGAGCGTGTGGGAAGAGGGGGGGCGGGGTGGCAATAATATCGGGGAGATATAGATCTTTAATTAGGCACGCAGCGCGCGGGAATGCGAGATTAGATCTAAGCTAGACGAGAGGCGAGTTCTGGTCATCTCCATCCCACCCCCTCCCCCGATTTATCCTCCCCCTCGGCCCGTCCGTGGATCCGGACGGAGGATTGAGCGGACTTGATCCAGATCCGTTCTCGGTCGCTATTCAAATTGTCCACGAAAGAATAAAGGGACATACGATGCTATCGGGGAATCGTCGGGGAAAAGAAAGGGAAGGGAGAGGGGGAGGAGGAGGAGGAGGAGGAGGAGGAGGCAGAGGTTGCCCTGTTTGAATATTTCGTAAGACTAATTGAAAATTTGAAGGACGCTGATCCCTAGGATCAGATATTACTTACGTTTTAATGGTTTGCGTGGGTGGGTGGCTGATAGAATTGTCTCGTCGAAACGTGTCTATTCGAGAAACCGAGATTGGCATCGAGATTGGCAACCTCGAGACTGTGCGAAGATCATGGCGATTAGACGAGGCCGGAGGTGGAACGATCTCACCCGTTGGAATGATGAGTCGAATTGATATTGTATATGTAGTTTTGATTATTGCACAGGAATAAAGCGCAAATGTTTGTACATTTAAAGGATTTTCTCTTGAAAATTAACGAAATTTGAAACGACGCTCCTCATACGTGTCGTATTGATTATATAAATCAGAAATTAACAGATATTAATTGCATCGCAACGATCTGACGGTGCAAAATTTCTAGAGAGAAAAAAAAAATTATAAAAGCATTTTGAAAATTTTACAAGAGAAATCGGAATTTTGAGTTTGTAAATTTTTACTGATGTATCTTCACAGTAAAAATAATAATGTATTCTCGTATGAATAAGATTCATAAATAATATCTTTTGATATAAGAATATTAAATAGTAGTTAAAAATAAAAAAACTTGATAAAACTTGTAAAACTACTTGGGAATGGGGGCCTAAAAAATGATTCATAATTCTTATGATTATTCATTTTTTTGTTTAAATCACTGCTCTCGATTTCGCGACTTAGTCGCGAAGTTTCACGAAGTTAAGAATCGACCTGATTCTCGATATTGGCACGCCGCGGCAAGAAATCACGAAGTCGCGCGAAAAAGGAGCGAACCGACAGAACCTGAATTTCGATGCTCGCAGCACGAGCGCGTGCTCACGCGTGCTGCACGCACGATGAATATGCAGACGGAGGATATGGTTTATGCGTGTCGACGATTAAGGCCAAAGACATTCGGACATTCATTAAGAAGTAACGGCGTCGACATCGTGGGGAGACACGTCCGCCGATAAGCCGTTCCTTTCTCGTCTCCTCGTTCAACTTTGTTGCAAGTAAATTAATCATTACACTACTTTCAAAGTACACATTATAGTCATCGATATTATCGTTATCATTTAATGATCTTCAAATTATTCTTAGTTTTCTATAATTTTAAAGAAGGATCTGTCTAATAAAAAAAATAAAAAAAAAAAAACACCTTCGCAAATAGAGATCAAAGTTCGAGAGCCGAAACGGCAGCAACGAAAGTTTCTCCATGGCGGATTATTGACACGAGGAGGACAGGCAAACAACCTCGCGCGGATACCGATAGGACGAAGAAAAAGCCGAATGGCGAACGGTGCTCCAACGAGAGCGAGGGAGGGTAGGTGGGGAAAGGGCGAGGCACCGCGGCCCCGCCGTCCATTGATAATTATTCATTCAGGCGAGTCGCGCGGCGCGGCCAGAGATACCGATCTTAAAACGTCGGCCGGAGAGGAGACCAGGCGAGAAGTGTCCCGTCCCGAAGAGATACGAAATCTCGGGTGTCGTTTTGCCGTTCGTTGTCGTCCCTCGGCCACTCCGCCGGAGCGCTCAGGGGGCGCGGAGGGGAAGGGCGGCTTTAATGTATGCACGTCGGGAGCTCCCGCCGAGCGATAATTGCCCGATGCGGCATTGCCTCCTTCTCGTGGCAACTCGAGCACTGGTCACGTCTCAATGTTTTTAAGGCACGTTCACAGGACGCGAATGCCAAATGGAAAACGTTGATCTTCGCGATTTCTGCCGTTCGATGAATTATAGGATCATCTCGCCGGGATACACGAGGCCGGTGTATTCGGAATAAAAGGGAGGAAGAACGGTTTTTTCTGATCAAGAGTACTTATTAATCAAAATCCAATCAAGCATAAGATAAATTATGATGTAGCATTAAAGATATTTATTTTATATTATATTTAATATTAAATATCAAGAATATTAATCTAATAATAAAGGTAAAGGAGAGTATACTTAGAAATAAGAAAGTAAAATAGAGTTAATTAGAGAAATATCTAAGAATTAAAAAGTTGGATTTAGAGATATAAAAAAAGGATTTTTTTATGTTAATCAGCCGTCTGGAAATATAATTCGTCGGCACGCTTTTACTTTCTCACACTCTCAATACCTATCGATGGGCAGAAGAACAACGGCTCCCTCCCCGAGCCGTATCACCTCTCCGGTCGCGACTAGTATAATGGAGTGTTAAAGGCACCTCGAGGGAGGGGGGGGGGTGCCGGAGGGCGGTTATTTACGAGCGTGTCCAGCGCGGCAATCTTGCACGCGTCCCAACGATGCACGTCGTCGCCGTTGTTGGCCCGGACGTTAGGATCGCGGTTAAGCGCCGCTGTTATATCTCAGTGTAACCAGGCGGCCCGCGAGAGCGCATTTACGCGCGACCCCCTACCCTCTCCCACCCTCCCCTCACCCTCGCGAGAGATCACAATGTCGTAAGTACATGAAGCAGGGACCCGACCGGGACATAAACCAACCGGACACGTGGAACGAAGGAGTGAGGAGGGGATTATTCGGAGTGGGAGTAGAAACGGGACGAGGAAACCCCCCGACGAAACAAAAATAGAAAAAGTAAAAGAAAAAGTTATTGTGAAAAAAAAAAAAATAGGGATTAATGATGCACAAATTTACTGTTGAAAGAATTACAGAAGATATTTAGGAAAAAAGTCCTGTTGAAGAAAAAAAAAAAAAAAAGAAGAAAACTACAATTAATACAAATATTAATAGTTAGAAAATTTTGTTGCGGAATATGTAGCAAATAAAAAGAATAGAAAGTTTTTCAATTTTTGAGCGATATAATGTTTACGCAGTAAAAAAAAGGTTTATTGAAGAATAATACCTTGTTAATCAGGGATTATAATTTTGATCAAGCGCAAAAATTTGTCTCATGCTCTCCGGTAAATTTCTGCAGCAAAAATGACCGATAGTCTCGTGTAGATTGAGGGAATAGCGAGGTAGAAAGGGATGTTGTATTGAGCGATTGAACGCATGTACACGGGCTTCCTGGGGTTAGGGTTAGCTTTGTCTTGCCCTCTCTTTCGCCGATTTCTTCGTTACGTTTGCGCCTGCTGCGATTGTGCAAGTAGATGTCATTTTATTTATAAGGTGTGATTTTTCGCCACATAACGTTGAATTGCTAGACCGTACAAAGAATCTTGGAAATCTCGAAGCAAAAATATACGCACGCTGTAGGACGCTTCTAAATCTTTGTATTATAACAATCAATCATATTGGAATTTTTCTTCCATAGGTAATATCTAGAAATATCTATCATTAAATTTGGGACTGCTATATAATTGATATAATATTTCCAGATATTGTATTTCTACAAAGTTCAAACAGTTCATATTACTAATAATAAATATTAATATTAATATTTAAGTCCGACAATGAATTAATTGAAACAATTATTCAATAGTTATTATTTCTTGACGCTATATTCTCATGCCATGAAGAAAATAAAAAATTAGAATCAATTAGAATCATTGCAGTTATAAAGTAAATTAAGCGATAAAAATTGGAATTAAGAATTCAAAATTGCGCTTTCGTTATTCTCAAACGCTTCTTCCTAGATTACTCATAAAGCTTTAAAAGAGGGTTAATAAAGGGTTAACAAAGAAGAACCCCATCTCTCGTTTGTGTTCCGCCATTAAGAGGACTTCTTTTTACGATCAGAATTTCAGATAGAAAGCATACCGAGATCGCGGACGCGGAAGAGCGGGCGTTAACAAGGATATTCACCGAAGGGGTAGTTTCACACCCTTCCGATCCGCGAAGTCACCGTTCTACCCGCGTAAAAGCCACCGATCCCCAGCGGCCGTTACATAAATCCTGTCCGGGACGTTATTCAATTTACAGCCGCTTATAGGGCGCATCGTAGGTACAGAAAGTAAGGCTCAGAGATACAGAAAGGGGGTGAGAGAGGGATGTGACTGCTCTGCTCGGCTGCTGCCTCCGCATCGTAAAAATTATATCTCCGGCACACCTTGTATTATGTATGCGGATGCGGCAGCCGGCACGTACGTTCGTTTGCATGAACGACCATAACTACTGAAGAAATAGGAGCGGGGGTGGATCGGCAACCATGATGTCCCTGATGTCGCGAACGAAAGCGGAATCGCTCAATTCTGAAGAGATACGAGAGGAAAAGGGAAAACGTTTTATTCGCCATGCCTCTTAATAAATTCTACATTTTTTTTGGGGAACAAAAAATTAGAACGTACTACACCCTTTTTTTCGCTCCTCGGATTACAATTTAGACTGTTATAAATTTACGCATTTTGTGACATATTTGTGTCATTATAAAATTTTTTATCTCAGTACATTTATATTAATATTTTCATTAGTATGTTTTCTACTTTACTTACGATAGAATAAAAATTTCAATAATAACATTTCATCAAAATAAATTTTCAAAACGACTAAATCAGCCCATTTTCTTATTTTCTGTCCCAAATCCTATAAAATTGTATCTGATATTTTTGTTTATTCTTCCCGTATATTAAGACTCTAGAATACAGAATACAGAATTTTATAACACACTGTGTAGCAAATATCTTTCAAATCGCGTATTTTTGATGCTTCTTATTTTGCCAAATGTCATCGTCGTCCTGTTAAATGCAAGACGCGATTACAGAAGACCATATATATTATTTAACAAGATTGGCTTCGGCGATGATTCTGCATAGCCATATCGCGGGTGCAGTGACGGGTCGGGTTCGAAGCGCGCCTTATTAAGAAAAATGGCGGGCTTCGTGACACAAGAACGAGCGACGGCGGGGGCGAGGGAGATGGGACGGCGACTCACCTTTATCTCGCGCAACCCATTCGTGCGGGCTTATCTACCGTAAAAACTTCGACTTTAACCACCGGGGATCATAATCGAGCTTATCTGCGCCTCTCGCAAGCTCGCGCTCTCTTCCATTCTCCTTCCTCTCGTTGCTGCACCAAAGGCTATCTCCCCTTTTGCTCATCTATCGCCCCCCCCCCCTGACGCGCTATCGCGGATTTTATCGCGAAACTTTGAACCGACCCAGAGGAACGAAGATCGCACGAAAGAAAGAGCTTCGTGGGCAGAAAGAGAGAGGAAGAGAGAGGAGGGGGGGAGGGGAGGAGACGAGGGAAGCCAGTTTATTTAACAAAGAGATAGGGTGAGAGGATATATGTAATAAAACTAGAAAAAAAAAACGATACAAGAATAAAAGAAAATAGATTTATGCGATATTCCGGAATTGAATTTTCTGCGGATAACAAATAATATACATAATTGTCATACTAATCTTAGAAATATGAAGTAAGACAATTTAAAAATTAATCTAACCTAAAAAGTTAACACAATTAACAAAGTTGAAGATAAAGAAAGACGAATGAAGATATTAGATTGTGGTCAAGCAAAAAATTATTAACAAAACTTACGATAGTTCTAAAAATTACGAAGGTATTTAAAAAGAGTATCATGATTATCGGATCTAAAAATATAATATATTTGTAAGGTTAAAAAGAGGAAAGAAGAAAGACATAAAAAAAGTATATTATTACAGACGAAGCTGCTAAAAAAAATATAAAGAAAAAGAATTTTTTTCTTTCTTCTACTTCTAATTATAAAAATGTTATAAAAATTCAACAAGAACAAAGTGCAGAAAAAATATCGAATAGATAACTTCGTTTCGCTTTTAGATGTGTTCCACAGACAGTTCAAAGATTACAAAGGAGTAATTTACCGCTTAATAGCGCATCGGCGAGCAATGCAGCTTTGATAGAAGAGAGAAAGAGAAGATCTGTGTATGTGTGTGTGTGTGTGTGTGTGTGTGTGTGTGTGTGTGTGTGTGTGTGTGTGTGTCGTCGGCTATGTAAGCACGAAATATATTGCGACGCGGAAGAGAACGCGCTGTAAAAATATTTTAAGCGGCTCTCGAAGGTGCCGGGTGGAGTTTAGTGGCGGTGCCTGAAAAAGCACGATTACGTTTACGACTTCCCCGCCGCGTGTTCGACGTCGTTGCTCTTCCGGTCGCGCCGTCGCGCCCGTCGGGAAATTCGACAAATTTTCAATCGACCAACCCTCGTTTATAGTTTAAGAGTAGATCCCTCTTAGTTATTTCCCTCCTCGAGAATAACTCCGTCCCAATTAGACGTAATCGTTTAAATTGTTAGACACTTGCTACTTCCCCCGATCTGTCGAGATAACCTTCCTAATATTTATTACTTGTTTATCCAGGAAGGAAAATAGATAAATTATCGAATTGTCCTTTTACCTCTATATGGTATATTAATGTTTAAAAATTTTAGATCTTTTTTAATTTCCAAGTAGATTCTCGGGAGAATTGTATTTTTTTTTTATATATATATTTTCTCAGATCACCATAAAAGCCGAGAGGTACTTAACGAATTCGGCCGGCCTCCGAGTTTTTCACTCGGCGCTATTTTAAATCGCGGCTGACCGTCGAGCGCGGAGCCTGCGAAAAATCACGGAGCCTTTTAAGAGATTTTACGGTCTCCGCGAGGACACGCGAGGTGTATCGCTCTTACAGAGAGAAACAGAGAGCAAGAGCCAGAGAGCAAGAGTGAGTGAGAGAGAGAGAGAGAGAGAGAGAGAGAGAGAGAGAGAGAGAGAGAGAGAGACAAGGGTGGAACGGGTGGGACGGGGGGGTGTGTGCGAGGAGTTCGCCGGGGAGATATGGAACTGTCGTCATATTGAAAACCATAATTCGCGCGAGTGAAGGCAGATCCCAGGTATCCCAGGGGCGTACCGTGACCGCTATCTCGATCGCGTCACAATAAATACTGATCCCTGGAAGGTGGCCCTGGGGCCCATTATCGGGGGACCGCGTGGCGAAGTCACTTATACTTACTTATACCCTCCCTCCCCTCCCCCCTCCCCAAGGGGTCTTTCGTCTTCCTCCCGTCGAAGCGATACCGCGAAAGTAATTATTTCCGATACTCGAAAGATATGGGCGCTCGCTTATTGCTTACGTGTTACAATCGCGAAGTCTTCTCCGGAGAATCTTTGTCTTTAGCGTTATCTATTGAAAATCCGTAATGATGCTCGAGGAACAGGAAGAGATAGAGAATGTTAGCGAATTCTTCCTTTGAAGGAGAAATATCGAGAGAAAATCGAAATGTCTCCCATCTATAGCATTTGAATTACGACAGTCGCCAAATAGGTTTATCCAATATGGGTGAAAACATTAATTTTTTTTTTTTATTAATATTAGAATATATGATAACGATGACAAAAAATTTAATACTTTTTTTAGAAATTGGATTTTAGTTTGTGTTGAAAAATGGATTTATATTTTGAATTCGATTTCCTTCTTGAATGTGCCACTTTCACAAACATAACGAGCATCTCCGTTCTTTTTAATTAGACTAAGTATAAACACAAGCTCATTTTGTGAAACGAAAGAGCGTGATCAACTTGAACAAAGTTATTCTGTACTTATTTTATATTATTCTTATTAAATGTACTTGCTTGTATTTTAATCGTTTTTTTTTGTTATTAAAATGCTTCTCTTTCATTCTGCAGCTGCGTTTTTTAATTTTTAATATAAAAAATGAAGTCAACTTGCTTTACGATAATTACAAATTTCAATTTCTTGAAGTGAATAACACAATAACACAAAAATGTGACGCGCTACCAATTTATTTACCAGTTATTTATCCCATTCATCATAACGAGTTGAAAACATCCTCTTTCGAATTTATATGATCAAAAGGAAGCTTAAATACGTTATCGACTACTGTTATTATAACATCGCGCAAATATTAATATTTCTCGAGCAAGATTCGAGCGAGCTTCTTCGAAGACGTTTCGAGATCGCGCGATAAATCATCTCGCGATTTTCCCGGTTTACGAAAACGGAAATTTCGTTCAAGCTGCCTCAATATCAACAACATCCGAGTTGGCGATTTACGATTCGCAGGACTGTAATAAACATTTCCTCTCGATCGGGTTCTTTACACCCGCTGCCTCTATCGCTCCTCCTTTTTCTCCGCTCGAGCGCTCCGTCGGCGCTTTTTTAGCCCTTCGTGGCCGCTGCTCGTTCGTTATCCGTGAAAGCCTAATCGGGGACCATCCGTCAGTCTGATGGAGAACCGAAGGCGGTGGACTGAGAGCTGACCCCTCGGACGGAGGTGTCGTTCAACTTTTCATGCACAAGGAAAGATCCTCGTCCATGTCGACGAATAGGTAGTAGATGCGCGTCAATACTCCTTTGCGTCAGTCGCGTCATTGATTGCAATTGCTATCGAGCGACTTTCAAGTTTCAGAGATCAGGGAAATTAGCTGGGCTATCAAATGTAACGAGGAATTGCGGAAAGCGATGGAAATCGAAGGAAACAGAAACATTACAGATACACGTATGGAATTTTTATATTTGTCAAGTAAAGGAAAAGGCTTGGGAAACGAACGGGAATTACGACGAAATTCTCAAGCGTAGTTAGTAGGCCTGAAAATAGAAATCAACAAGCTTTCCCGAAGCCGGGGAATCAAACATCAATATAATTTCAAGACCTTAAGAATTCGGTAGTGTAGGATTCAAGTTATTAAAACGCCATACAAGTTCACCAAGAAGTTGACAAAGAGACCGAGTCGCGACTCGCGTCGATGCCACGGACGCCTTCAATACTCCTCCCGAGAGACCCGAAGCGCCGCGGGGGAAAACTTAACGAGACCCATTCAGAATGTATCATCCAGCGTGTCTGTTTAACGACACGTAATCGGAATCTCTGGAACGTGGACGTGGCGTGTCGGATCTCGGCGTTTATGCATCTCGGTCGCGCCTTCCCACCAAGGCTGCTGCTGCTGCTGCCCGGCAAGGCGCTGTGTGTGCGCGCTTCTTTTCTTTTTCCTTTCGTTCCCTCCTCCCCCCGCTCCCCCCACGTGCGCGCACTCACTCGCGCGATCACATTTTTATTCTCGCGCTGAAAAAAACGAGAACGATTGCGAGGTGGCAGATACTTACGCGCTTACTCGACAGTTTACGATGTACGATGGCGCAACGACGCGACGCGACGCGACGCGGAACGCAACGCGGAAAAGCGAACAGCCCAAGGCTGACGGGCGCGAAAATAGATCGATAAATCGACCACGATATCTTCGACCACGTACCAAAGTGCCGGGGCAGAAGAGGGGGGGCTTCTAATCGCCCCGATCGAGAGCGAAAGATCCGAAACGTATAACGCGCGAGCGGCCGCGGCCGAGGAATAACCGGGCGATGATTCATCGAGCTCTTCCATCGGTTCTCAACGATAATGCGAAGACACATCCGGGAAGAAATGGAAGGAGGGGGGAGGGAGGGAGGGCGGTCTTGCTTATCTGGCACTGTGTTACATATGATTTGCGAAAAAAAAAGTCCTTGGACCGAAAATGATACAAGGAGGAAGAAGAGCAACTAGGACGTCCATTCAGAGAATTATTCGAATAAAATTCCCTGCGAGTTCCTTGATTTTCGAGGAAATTGTTAAAAATTGCAAAAAATAATGAAAGCATTTTTCTTTGAATGTATCCTACAAATAAATATATATTTATTGTGTAAATATCTTCTTTAATATCTTCCATTAATATTCTCCGCAAATATTTTATAAATTACAAGATAAAATTAAGAATCATTCATACTTTAATAATCAAATTGAAAAATTTTGAAAAAAAGTATGGACTCTAAAAAATAAATATTTCATATTGCATAAAATATTCAAATTTTATTTTCAAAAGTTACAAATAAAAAAAATTGTATAATATATATAACCGATACAAAATTCAACTTTTATGGAAATTTATTAAATTAAAATAAATATTCATCTTCATTAAACAAAATTGCATCTAACATGACATCATCTTCAATACTGAATATTGCATTAGTTGTAAAAATCAGTGTGTTTTAATGTTTAGAGCAAATGGATTCATTGTTATCAATGCTATCAAACTTTAACAATTCAATTGATAACTTCTCGATTATAATATAAAATATTAAGAAAAGCAATTTCGAAAAAATTCTTTTCAATAAAATATCTTAAGAAAATATCTTTCTTGATTTTTCAAAAACAAATGTCTTAAAAATTTCAGATTTTCTAGGTTTTTCCAGATAATATATATATATATATATATATATATATATATATATATATATATATATATATATATATAGACTTGAATGTTACTCTGAGTAACATTCAACTTCAAATACGTTCAATTCCAGCTAGCTGAACAAAATTTACCTGTCGAAATTATTTGAAGGAAAGATAGTAGACTTTTAGATAGACCAGTAAGATTTTTGTCAATCGTTGTATCTTTACAGTACGTTGAAATTCATAGAGTTTGTTTAAACAAAAAAGAGTAAAATATTCGCGTAATAATGTTAATGAATACTTGTTAATTTTATGTTACTTTAACGAAAGCACACAGAGATTTTATTTTAGTTATTTTATTTATTTCAAAGTTTCATCTGCTGGTAACGAATAGCTATCGAATTAGTACGTTCAATAATAGTTATTAGCAAGATCGGAGATCAAGTTTGTTCAAGTTTGAGCGTGAAAATGACTTCAGAATCATTGAGACATTTATTGATGAATTTAATTAACCTTTTCTTTTATTGAATTGCGTCTGATTTTTATATTATCGATTTTTATCTCAATCGCGCATTTTCGGTTGGCGGTAAAATTCAGAATTCAAAGAGGATGCGTTTAATAAATGCTGCGCTTTCGCAAAATACACGCGAAACACACACACACACACACACACACACACACACACACACACACACACATTCCGTATTCATACTTAAACGAAGATCGATCTTCCCTTTTTCCTCAATTCTCGGCAATCGACATTCTCGGAAGTTCGCTTTCACTTCGCGAAGTTTGCGCTCTTCGTGCCGTTTGCAGGCACTCGCTTCACTTTCCGCATCGTGTCTCAGTTCAATACCGGAAATCGGTATCTTTCGAACTTGAAGAATTCTCTCTCTCTCTCTCTCTCTCTCTCTCTCTCTCTCTCTCTCTCTCCGTCTTTCTCCGACCGCACGTATCGTTATGTCATATTATCGTCGGGCTGATCGAATTGTTTCCAGAAATTATTTCAACGAGACGTAATGGAGTAATCTCGGTTGGAGAGACCTCCGCTTCTCCTGGCAGAGCGGCGCGTCGTTCGCGGAAAGCATTTCCGTGTCGGCTGCATCTCACGACTCGCTCATTCGAAATCTCGCTCGCTCACGAGGTGGACGTACAACGAGCGCATTGTAACGCATCGCCGGGGGTTCCAGATATCTCGCGACGCGTCTCTTATCGACGATGGCGACCGGCGTCGACGGCGGCGGCGGGCAGCTCGCAGGCGTCCAGACATTCTCGAGAGTGATCTCCCTCTCCACTCCCATCGAGGGGGAGGGGGGGAGGGGGGGGGATAGAACCTCCGCTGCAACGATAAGTTTGACGGCCGATTAGGCGCGCGGGAAAAAAGCTTTTCGAAGGATCGAGCGGAATGTGTTTCTCGAGAAGCGTTCCCGATGAAGCGATAAATCGATCAATCTTAATCCTCGCGGTGTGCGAGTTCTCAGAACTTGGGCAAATAAATTAATATCAAGCGTTCTCGCTTTTTTTTTTTATTAATTCTCTTATTTTCTTTATTGATCCTAACCGCATAATGTGATATAGAAATGTTTATGTTAATTATAATCTAATACAGAAGCACAGAATGATTTCGTATTATTATAAAAATTTTGTAAAGATTTCAGAAATATATTTTGTTAATTATGACCGACTGTATGTTAATTACGCAATTAGATCTGCATAGAATTTTAGAAGGTTAAACAATCTCTTTTTAATTAGAATATATTTGGAATGTAGATCTTGTTATATTGTTATTCATGAACAATATTTGTAGCAAAAGAGTCGAGGTGCGCTGAAATTCAACCTTCATAGCCAGGATCAAGTAAATTTAAAATTTAAAGATTCCAAAGAAATGCGATTAAATAAGTATATCATATTAATATAAATTCCATACTTCAAAATAATAAAATAAAGTAAAAAAATTAAATAAAATTACAAAAGAAAATAATAATATAGAGGAGAAACGGAGATTTAGATAAAAGGGATAATAAAAAGGGATAAAAATAAATTTTACAGGGTGAGATCTTCCGGGATTGCTTGTTGCAATTATTATCACGAATTCGTCACGCTAATTTCCGCTGGAAACTCTCGCAAGGGATTCCAAGGTAGAGCAACCGCGCGGTGAGGTCGCGGAGGAGTGGCACGAGGCGGGGAGGGGGGTGGGGGTGGGTTGTACGGTACGACGAGAGCCTGGCCGGCTCGTTATCAGTCCAGGAGGTGTTATCAGCTGGATGCAGCTCCCTTCCAGCGCCCCAACCCCTTCTTCGGCAACTCACTGGAACGAGAGAGGGCGAACGTTGAAGAGGGTGGCGGGCGGGGAAAGGACAGGGTTCGAAGGTGCGCGCTATCTTCCACCCCTGGAGAGATGGCTATAGAGTGCATCTCGCGATAACGAGGCAAGTTAAACAATATCGAGCTACATGAGCACCGCCACCGCCGCCGCTGCCGCTGAAGATTAACCGCGTCTCTCCCGCCAAGAAGATACTTCATTATCGCGCGAGCATCGACTCGCTCGGGACGACGAAACCGATGATAATTCTAGACGCGATAATTTCCGTGCAACATTATCGTCGAGAGCGCGGAGCCGCTCTTTTTCAGCCTTCGGAAGCCGTCGGTATAAATTTCACGAGCGTTATCGCGACAAAGATGCCTTTTTTTTTATTGAAAACGTTACGTTACTCCGATTTATTTTCCATTGTATCTATTCTTATTCTATTCTATTGTATTGTATCTCTATTGTCTTCACTTAAAAAAATAATGTGCACATAATTTGTTTCATTTATCTACTTGCATTTCGCTCGTTATTAATTTTGTATGTTACGTATATTATTATTATATTATAATATTAATTACAATATTAATTTTAATATTAATATTAATTATATTATATTATTTTATTACGTCAAGTGATTATTTTTTTAGGGGACACAGTTTTTGCTTTTCAATTTTTGTTCTTAAATTTCAAAATAAAATTCTCATGAAAATAAATGCGCAGCTTCAAATTCGTCGAGTACGTTACTGATGCTTACGAAACACCCCCCCCGTATGCGCGAGTCCTTTCACAAGAAGATATCTCGATCGATCTTCCGATGAAGCGAGTCGAGGGGGCCCGGGCCCGATATCACGAGTGGGCCCCGGTTGTCGGTCGGATCTCAGAGTAGGGACAGGTCTCCGCGATCGACGGTCTAAATATTGGGACACTGAAACTCTTTCTTCGCGCTTCTCCTGCGATGCCTCCAAAGAAGAAGAAGAAGAAAGAGAAGAAAAAAGGGAGAATAAGATTAAGAGTGGATCAAGATGGAGAAAGGAGAGAATTTCAGCTTGACACGCGCAACGTATATTACAGAATATTCTTTTTTTTCTCTCTCTTTTTAAAACAGTAGCTCTTCGATAATCCTCTAATTTTCAAATGTGTCTAATTTTCAACTTCGAACAAGTAAATAATAATGATAACGATTTTATTTCATTGGAGTTAACATCAAATATGTTCTTTTCCTCAACATCTCTTCTGTCTTCATCAACTTTACTCCTGAGGAGGATTGCTCGAATCCCAAAGCATAAATAAATGCGTTCGCTCTCCCTCTTCTTCTCTCTTCGCTTCGTGGGCCATCTCGAGATAGCCCTCGAGGCGTACGGCCAGGTTGCGGCTGCGATATGGGGGCCGAGAGAGTGAGAGCGAGAAAAAGAGAGGGGGGGAGAGAAAGAGGGAGAGAAAGAGAGACTTTGCGAGACGGTGGGTCGTGGACGAGTGATTGATGAGCGGTCGAGCTAATGAGGAGCTGAGCTGCAGGACGGGGATCACGATAAAGAGGTCCCACCATCGTACAGTCCCTCTCGCGAAAGGCGCATACAGAACTCCCTCTTCTCCTTCCCTCCCTCCCCCCCCGACACCTCCCTCGCTTTCCTTGCTCCGACCCCCATTCGGAGCCTCTACTCTCTCTGGGAGTGATTCTTTCTATCTGATCGCCTTTCCTGTCTCGTGGTTTCCTTCTCATCTGCCTCTTCACAAATTTCTCCCTGCGATACGATGATTTTTTTATTAAATCCATTAGATTTAACGATTGATCTAATTGTAGCGAAGATAATGCGTTGCGAAAAGAGTATAGGGTTGAGTTTGATATGAATTTTTACGCACTATACCTTTAAGTTCACGTCCCTGTCTCTCTCAGAATTTTCTGATTTCATAATTAATGATATTATTATGCTTAGATATGCATTTCCACAACAATGTTATGAAATTTTCTAAATTAATTTTATCTTTTTTTTCTTTTAAAGTATAAGCATAATTAAATTCTTTTCTATTAAACATGAAAAAAATATCAAATAAATTGTTTCATACAAATTTTCAATTGGAACAATTAAATCGTTGAAATTTCCGCAAGCTTTGCTTCTCGGGGCAATCTCTGTTTCTTTAAAAATTTTTAGATTACCGATGATTTAAATAATAAATTTGTGCGGTGTGTCAGATCTTCAGAACATATGTCACTTCTTAATCCTCGTTCGCGTCATCTCCTCGAATTTCCTCGTTGTTAAATCCTTATGCGATAGTACCTAATATTCACAAGCGCGCGAAATATCCTTCGAAAGCGGTATCATAACTCCGGTCGCGGTATATTTCTATCAACGGGATTAAGTCGGTATTTCGTGCTGGTAGGAAAGAGTAGCAGCAGCAGTAGCGGCAGTTTCCGCCACCGCGGTCCGAAGAAGGTGGAAAGGCGGCGGCAGCAGGGGAGGGAGGGGGTGAGAGCGGCACCGGGGGTCGGGGGTTTATAATAAAGCCTGCAGGCTACAAGATACGTGGCCGGCCGGCCGTTATCAAGCGGGTCCAGCAGCGTTCGGTGCCTCGCCGCAAAACCCTCGACTCCGGAAAGCCGGAGCGTTACTCTCTGTGGCGGCGACGGCCCGGTAAAAACGTTCCGTCGCGTCTCGTCTCGTCGCGTTGAAACGACATCGCGGGTCCGCTCGCGTTGGACGACCACAGTTTTCGCGGGGATCTGACGACGGGCGAGAGAGCCGTCATCTCGCGATACCGGCGCATGCAACGCGAGAGGCCAGCCGAGGCCACGTCCGTCGTTTGGATCCCCGGAAAGCGGGGGATAATTGCGGGGTCGCGACCCGAAAGTCCACGAAGGACGTTCTGTGTGAACCACTTAATCATAAGCGAAAACTGCTGGCTCGAGGCTCATCGAGATGCTGGGTGGAACTCTCGTTTGCCGAAACTGACATGTCACGTCAAGCGAAAGCCTGTTTTTTTTTTTAAGCCATATTTAAAGCTGAAATATTTTAAATGAATTTTTCAGATATTCGCAAATTTTCTTTTCGCAAAACAATTTAATCTAAATCGATCGGTTTCCAAATTGTCGAGTCTCCAGGCATTCGATCAGCAACCTTTCGAGTTCGAAAGCACCACGATCGAAGAATTTTCTCTTTCTATCTCGAAGTATCACAGATCTCTGAGAAACTAATGAGCGTAATGATCTTTGCTAATAAAAGTAGAGAGGCAGCATCGAGAAAATATATTTATTACGAGATAAATCGATCTGGAAACTTTTTAATCATCTTGTACTCAGTGCAAACAGAGCCCCGTCTACGTTTCTCTCTCTCTCTCTCTCTCTCTCTTTCTCTCTGCCATCGCCATCATCAACAACAGCAACAGCAACGTCGGGCACGTTCGTTCGAGGCGCTGTGTATTATAATGTAGAGTGTGAGTTATCACGACATCGGGTTGTTATCACGGTCTGGGATCGGCCTGGGTTTGCTGCTGAGTCCCCCTCCCCTCCCCCTCCCCCGCGAACCCCCACCCAGCTCGCTCTATTCAACCCCGCCGCCCCGCAACAGGACCCGATAACGAAAGGGTTATCACGCCACGCTGGCCGACTGCCGTTTTACTCGAGCGAGCCGCCTTTCCAAGAGGAGATTATTATTCTTTTTACTCGCTCGCCCGCTCGCGAGCGCGAGCGCGGCCGCTTTTTCGCGCCGGTCCCGATTACGATCCCTTTGACTCGGCCACTTTACTGCCCTGCACCCACCCCCGTAAGCTCAGCGCTACGGCGCCCGATGTGCGTTGCATACAAAGACCGCATTGTTTCCTTCCGCCCTCCTTCTCCTTCTCCTCCCTTCGTCCCTTACTTCCACTCCGTTTCACTTTCTCCGCTTTTCTATGGGGTCCAAGTATTTATGAGCTTCCTTCTATACGTGGTTGTTTATTGAAATCAGTTAAAAGACATTAATTTTCAATGCGTTATAGGTAATACGATATCGCATCTCGATGTTATTTACTCACGCTTATTATACAACTTACTCCTCTTTATTGTGATAACTAATACAATTGATGTCCCTTTTAATTTACATTTCATTTACATAATTTATTATTCAATCTCTCAATTTATTATTTATTTCTACTTATTATTAATATACTGCTTATACTTATGCTAAAAAGCTGCAAACTTTTTGTCGAAAGAAAAATGACATGATGAATAAATCTAAATTCGAAATTAATAAGTTACTACAATAAAATTCCAGTTTGAGGAAAAAAAAATAATTGTCTCATCTCAATATATTTTTTTATTTGTTAACAATTTCCGCAATTGACACTCGCAATTGGCACGGGCGAATGTCGATCGGGTGATTTCTCGTCGGAGCGGATTCCGAGGCGCGGAACGAGGCGAATCGCGTTCGCCATTCGCAGGCAGGCAGGCAGGCAGGCAGGCAGGACGAAATGCCAAGGACCGTGCGATCGGGTGCCGAAGGACCGTGTGACAGGGCCGTGTCAACAGTGAGGATCGGGGGAGCCGGCGGCGGGAGCGCGATCGCGGGATCGGTGTCGAGACCAGGGAACGATTAGCGCGAAAACGGGTTCGCGAACGTGCGGAATCGGCCCGACGCGGGGGCCTCTCCGACTCGATAAATCCAACGGAGGGAAAACGTCTCGTTAGTCGGCGAAGCGCGGCCGAGGCCGACGGGAGAGAGAGAGAGAGAGAGAGAGAGAGGAGATCTTTCGACGATCGAGCGCGATCCGAGGCCAGCCGCGCGTATCTCTTGTCCCTCTCGCGGTATCCTTCGTCCTGCGACGCGCGTTCGTCACTTCGCCGACGATCGCTCGCGAACTAGCGTTGCCGTGTAGACTTGTCTACCAGGCAGCTTGGTGTCGGTCCTTATCGAAAGGAGAAGCCAACTAGTGCTCGTTTTAAATTCGTTACTGCTACTGGTATCTAGAAAGCAACGATCTCGAGGTTTCACAACTTTGAAAAATTTGAGGAGTTCTCCTGAGAGGAACTCTTGCAAAACTTTGCCGAGCAAGTTCCAAAAATTCAAATTTCTACAATTTTAAAAAGATAAGAGAATGAAAATTTTAAACTTGCTTTAAATCTCGAATTCTTTCATAGTTATATTTTTTTATATTTTTTTTTCGCGAGATAACGCTAATGTAAAAATTAGAGAAGCCTTTACCTTAATTAAAGTCTTTAAATTAAACAATCGTAGTGGATCTCTGGTCTCGGTATAAAACTTGACTGTATTAATTAAGAGAAGTTTAAGGGCTGGAAGGAGCGGAGTAAAATTTGCTGTATGAGGCAACAACGTTGCCGAAGGCAGTCCTGATGACGCAGGACGAGGAAGAAGCCGACGGCGGCGATTCGCCGCTAATTTAATATCTCCCTCGTCCTTTATTTTCGCGTGGCTAATGGCAGCAAATTTACTCGCAGCCTCGTTATCATCGTCGGCCCTCGCCTTCTTCAACGGGATGATAGAGAAGGATAGAAGAGGGCCTCCATTCGGGACTCTCGGGCACTCATGGCTTCATCAGAAAGAACAGAGAAGGAGAGGGACAGGAAGACAGAGAAAGAGACAATCATGCGGGCCTTGCATACGAGAAAGTCTCAGCTTCGCGAGACCTTCCCGATTTAAAAGAAAAGACATTTGCAGAAAAGACATTTAAATCTCGACACGACATGTTAAAGGAGATAAAATTCAAAATCGTTAATTTCATCTAATGATCTTCTTTGAAATAAACATTCTTTAACATTTCCAAAATTCGATACCACGGACGATAAAGTCTCGGGAGTTTATAAATAAAAGGTTTCGAAAATTCTAAATTCAAATTCTCGAAACACACGTCGCAGCACCGGAAACTGAAACAGTGAAAATTTGCAAAAGCTAAAGGCAAATCCAATGTTATTTAAAGTTCCTTAAATTCGAAACTCCAAAAATATAATAAACGTATCCAAATGTAATAAGTTACAGGAAAGCTCGGCGTTCTGAATTTTCCAGATTCCAACTCTCGAAGGCTACCATGTAAAGTTTCTTTGTAAATTTTTCTCGTCTCATCGTGAGATCGTGAACTGCTACCTGATTTTAATCCTCTCCGACAATGGCTAAAGTCCCGAGGATCCAATTTTATTTATTTAAAATTTCCCAAATTCAAAACTCGAAGGATATAATAAGCGTCAAAGTGCGTAAGTTAGATGAAAGCTCGGAGTTCTGAATTTTTCAAAATTTCAAATTTCCCGAAAGATTTTCTTAAAGTTTTTCTGGAAATTCTTCTCGTGAAGGCGCGAGCCGCTGCCTAATCGATCCTCTCTGACAATGGCTGAAGAAATGCGCGTAAAGTCGGCGAGAGTAGGAGAGATTCGCCGCGATATCGAGGTGGAACTCTCTCTCGCCGCTCTCGCAACTTGAGGAGAACAAATTGCGTACGAGGCAGGGGATGGGAGGGGTGCGCGTGGTGCGTACGCAGGCACTGCACGCAGAAGAAAAGGCGAAGGATCGGCCGGGAAGGATAGAGGCCAGATAAGTTTTCGCTCGGAACGAGCAAAAATGATCGGAGCGAGGGAGAAGGAGGGGAGAGGGTTGAAGTACATATCGGCGACGATCGCGACCGCCGCGGATTTCCAAACAATGCGGCGAGCGAGCGAAGCGATCGCGTTTCGCGAGGAGAACTCGTCCAGGAGGAGGCTCGACATATCGAGGCAACGGAAAAGAAGAATGAAAGATACAACAAGAATCGAGAGAGCAATGCGATTGAGAAATGCGCCGAAGGAGTTCCTAACCTTAATTTAATTTTAATCATCGACAACTTTAGCTTACATTCCGATGTATACGTAGTTTCATTTCTCTATACATTGATATAAATTTAATTTTAATCGTATATATATATTAATATAATTAATAAATTTGGAGATTCTATATAATATTTCTATTTATATTATTAATTTGAATTTAATTTTGTTTTTAAGATAAAAGAATACTGATTACTTCGAGCAATCACCAACCAATTATAAAAGTTTCGTAATAGGGATTATTTCTAAAAGTAAAAAATGATCACTTTTCACGACTTAATACAGCCAATTGAAAAGAAGAAATCGCGACGCCAACAATACTCGTCCAATTTGTTGCAATAATCCCAGGGACAATCGTCGGCGCGTAATTGACGAGAGGTAGATTCCGAGTAGAAACACAAGCAACGAGGGTCAGAGCGTCTTCAGCAACGAGGCAACAGGCAAACGGGAGAAAAAGGAAGAAATTGAAGGAAGAGAAGGGAGAGGAGGAGGAAGAGGAGGGGGAGGGGGGGGAGGGGGAGGGTGAAGCAGTGCAGTATCGAGATAGAAAGTCGTGCGAGGGGAAAAAAGAGGGAAGAGAAAGAAAGGGCAGGCAAGAGTAAGAGACGGGACGAGAGTGGAGAAACCAACCAACGATTGGTCAAACCGAGTACCAGAGTGGTACCAGGCTCGGCCAATCGGCACTGCCGACCACCTCTGAGGTCTGGTCCCATTCATAGATCAGGCCCCGGGCCTTCGCGGGCCGCTCGCGAGAGGATCGAGAGATCCTTGTCGGTACACCCTTTCTCTGCTCTCCCTTCCCTAACTCCCCCCCTCTCGTCTCCCCCATCGCGCGAAACGTCGTATGCAAACGGTCCATGGCGGACGCGCAACGATCGGCCAATTATCCACGCGCCACCTGGGACCTGCATGCTTTACTCACGTAGAAAGGGAGAGGCCTTCGGTCTTGCAAAGTAGTCCGGAAGATTAACGTTTCTCTGATCAACGATCAAAAGTCGCACAGAATAAGATAAGATTTTCTTGCGACAAATAAAAAACGAATCGATATTGAATATACAGGAATGTAATATATAAGACAAATTTTTGCAAATTTATATATTATATTATTCCTTCTTCTTCGTCAAATACATGTAAAACAAGTCTTAAATCAAAATTAATCCTAAATCAAAATAGATATTATCATATATAAGTAAATATATTGTAATATTTTCAGAAAATTTTAGTAGAATTTATTAAATTTGTATTGATGCAAGTATTACTTTTGCTCAATTCATCAAGACTAAAAATCTTCCGTATGAAGATTATAATATTCTTACTTGTATATGAGAATATCTGTTTCGACTTAAGACTAATTCTTTTCTGCGCATTAATTTCTTTTATTAAAAATGTAAAAATATAAATTTTCAATATCAATCATTTTTAAAACACTCCGATAATACTTTTGAGATTGAGATTAAAAAACCGTGAGACGTGAATCGGCAGCTAAATAAAATTAGCTTGATATACATCGATATACTCGATTTAGTCGCCAATGATCAAACAATGTTCTTAAATTTAACCAGTCAAAACAAATAAAAAAATAATCAATCGGAATAATATTAAGTCACAAATCAAAATTCACCACACAAGGATCTATGAAGTTCTCGAGCCCATTCATCCCTAGATCGTAAAAAGAATCCTCGATCCGTCCGGCTTATTTAATTCTCCCGGTTCTATCTATCGGGAGAATTAAATAAATAACTCGTAGAAGACTTCTCACCGATGCGTGTCGCGCACGCACGTAAAGCGGACGATCGACGAGCGATTCGATCGGCAAATTCAACCCGATCGACGAATCGAGCCTCGTCTCGTTCTCAGAAATCAGTCCGCCGTCGTCGTCGATCGGCGCGCGCGATCAACTCGATCGACTATTTATGAGGGGGGGGAGGGGAACCCTCTTCCTCCCTGGTATGTAACACGGCCTGATGTGTACGCCTTCGATGCGCACGTATCGACGCAGGCACGCACGTACGTGACGCGCGTTTATCAAGAAGAAACAGAAATAGAAAGACGAAAAAGAAGAAGAAAAGGAGCCTCGCCATGTTTCGAGGAGGAAGATCGCCCCCCTCCCCCGTTCGCGTCGTTTTCCCTCGATCTCGAGCGCAGAGGCAGAGGCAAGGATACTCCATCGGCGTTTCTCTTCTTCCTCGGGCAGGATCTCACCCCTGCTCGCTCGCCACCACGCCGGCCATTACTTATCGACGAATTATTACAGCACGCGCGCTCTCCTTACCTTTCTCCTCTTCTCTCTCTCTCTCTCTCTCTCTCTCTCTCTCTCTCTCTCTCTCTCTCTCTCTCTCTCTTCTCTAAGATCCATCGGCACGATCGAAATGGCCATGTGCACGGCTCGGGAAATTGAATATCTTCCAGGATGCACCGAGCCAGAATACATGGCGCGAATTCCCGAGAGACCGCGATTTTTCAGCGTAATCCCGAGAGCTACCGCACGAGAATTATTGTCGCCGCACGTTCGTGTGGTCCCTTTGCTAATCGACGAGAACAGGGGCGAGTCAGTAGTGCGAGCTGTTAGCGGTAAGACAGCGCGTCGCGATGTCGATGCGCAGATCGATAAAATAAAAAATGAAATACACGACTTTCTTCATCTTCTCACTCTTCAAGATTTTCTTCTCTGCAGTCATAAAATCACCTTTTTATTTATAATTCTTCCTTTATAAATATATATATATATATATATATATATATATATATATATATTTTTTTTAATTTCTAACTTCGCAAATAATCTCTACTTCTTTCTTACCTTCTCATTTCTCTCTCTCTCTCTCTCTCTATACGTATCTCTCTTTCTCACCTAAGCCGTCTCCCACATCTCCCATCGAGAAATACGAGCGATTGATCGTGACAAGCTAATCGTCGTCATTAGGAGTTTCCCCGTTTATCCGCGGCCTCGAGCGAATCGCAGGTGGCAGGTGCGGATCGGTGATCGCCTTTCGTCTTTCAATAAATCTCAATGGGGCCCACCACTACCGTATTACACGGCCGGTCCCGCGGCTATATACCCGATGGTCTTCTAATAACACACCGCGGCGCTACGAGCCCCGAGGGGGTTGTCGGCGGTGGTAGCGAGAGTCACCGCCGCCGCCGCCGCCGCCGCCGCCGCCCGATTACAGGATATGCTACAGATGACGTGATATTAACGTAATGAATACCGATCGCCCCGGCTGCCGAGACACACGTTATGCGCGATAATACCAGAGTGACCGGCAATAAAACGCGAGCGGCATTCAGAGATCGCCGAGTGGTGGCCGGCGATCACCCGACACGGCAATGATCGACGATTTGTTTAAAATATCAATTAGCTGATTGCTCCTCGTTTCGTTAATGTCGGATATTTAATTATTAACGTTGTACAAATGTCTGTTTAAAATACATTCCCATCGATATTGTTGTATAATTATTTGTTAGTTAGAATTTGAGGCTATTAATAATTCGATTAAATCAATATAATAGGTGTAACTGTATTCGTTGAATAAATAAATGAAATTCGCAACGGAATTTTCATTTTCCAAAATAAAAAGAGAAAACACTTTTTCTACGACGTACAATAATCGGAATTAATTTGAGGTGCGTGTTTTTTTTTTTTTTTTGAGTTATTCGAATTGATCTTGTAGAAGTCAATTGTTTTATTTCGATTATTCTCTACACGATCGATAATCGACGATCTGCCGATGTTTCGCGTATTAATTGCAATTAACAGTCGTTGTACTGAATTTGTACTTAATCGAGACGTTTACGAGGACGACTTCGGCGGAAGAGCGCAATTTAATTATCAATTTCGGAAGGCTGACGATGTAAATGCAAACTACGTCATGCATGTATGCATGAGCAAATTGTAGGAGATAGTAATTAAATTCGATCTCGTTCGATAATCGATGCGTCTCGCTGTTCGATTCGCTATATAGAAGACACGTTATGTCGATTTCATGACAGCGTTATATCGATTTATTAATCATTTGTGAAACCAAACCAAACCAAACTGTATTAATTATTCTAACATTATCCACAAAGCGCTCAATAATTCATCGAATACCAAATATAACTCATTTATATTTTATTTCATTTCTATTTTATTCTCTTTTCGTAGAAACGGTCGTCGTCCTACAAGACAGAATTTTATGCAAAGATTTAACGGGAGATAATCTTTGAAAATATCTAAATAAAATTTCCAAATTACATGATGTCGGGGCGCCTTCTTCGGGCCACTTTTAAAATTCTGCGCATTCGTCTCGCCCGTACTCTTAATGTCCATTAATTGAGATTGTCAAATCCATTTCCACGAACTTCCCCGGAAAGAAATTCCACGTTTATTACAGCCCCCGACGGTAATTACAACGTCGCCGAATTTCAAGACACGAAGAGATGGGCGAGATGTCGCCGCCGGCTACAACGACGAAGAATCCACGGATTGCGCCCCCTTTTCCGTACGTCTTCTCGAACGGGCGTCGATCGAGACCGGGACCAGCGTGAAAATTAGCGTGAAGACGCGAAGGGCCATCTAGCGCCATCCTCGTGCCACCGGAGTTCCCGCTGCAGGTGGAAGTCGTCGCGACGTCATCCATGGAAATATAACGACCTGGCGATCGCGGCGGAGGAAGTGGCGGATCTAGCTTCGAAAAAAACCAGGATTTTGAAATCGCGCTTGAAAATGTGTGCAATTGAAAATGTGTGTTTGAGTTAGGATTTTGAATTTCTCCATATTTCCAGGATTTTTTTTGAAGTAAAATTGGCAGGGAGTTAATTTAAAATTAACCGGATCTTGTTTTCCCTAGGAGAATATACCTAGGAATATCGATCTTTTTTGAATGAGTCGTTAAAAGTGGCGAAGACATCGGCGTGGCATTGATGTCTCCGAATAATGCCGACACCGTTGGATATTCAAAGTACTCGTTCTCGAGTACTGTAGAACGATGTCAGTTCGGCATCAATTAAAATTCTCATCTTCGCCGATGAGGTACAAGTATAGGCATCGAATCCTGGAATTTTGCTACCATAATCTTCCTTCTCTTATCCCTCTCGGGTCCCGAAGGACCAGTTTGATCCAATTAAGTAGCCTGCTCGCGAAATAACCTGCTTGATGCCCATTCGAATTTCAAATGGCTGTGTTAATTGTCGGTTTTAGCGCCTTCACAAAATAAGTAAAAATAAGTAAATAAATCTCATGGATAATTTACAAAAATATAATTTAAAGAGAAAAGCAGCTTCTTTATGGAAATTTCAAATATTGTAAAAGTAGCATTATAAACGTATAATGTATAAACAATTATGTGTGCAATGAAATTTATTTAACATTACATTTCGAAATTTTATAAATGCTATAAAATGCTATCGTAAGATTTCTTGTATATGCAATTAATATTTTTAAATAAAAATCTTAATATACAGTGGAAAAAAAATTAAAAAGAATGTGGACAATAAAATCCTTTTCCTTAGACATGTTTCAGCAATATTAAAATTTTACAAGTAATTTTCCAAGGTATATAAATATTATAAAAATTAATTTTTATCCTATTAAAAAATAATGCCACTATCCTTTAATTTAAGCATCGATAATCGGCATTCCTTTATGTATATCACATTTAATAACTATATACGACTAGGAAGAAATCCGCGCAACTTTTTCAAGCTTTACGAATGCATAATCGAATTCTGATATCAATGAGGACCCGAAGGTTTCGCGAGTGAGCGAAATGCAGGACTCGCAGGACAATCGACGGCGTGGGGAAGGAAGGAAGGAAGGAAGGAAGGAAGGAAGGCGAAGCGATATCGGCGAGGTGGCGGTAATCCGGCGGGTTTTAATCATCGGCCGACTCGTCGCCGGGATCGCCATGGTTCCCCCCTACGGCATCCTACTCCCTCACACCCCCCTCGCGTTCGGAGGAGGTTTCGAGGCTTCTCTCCTCCGCGGGATTGCCGTTGCGGGACGGTAGAGGACGGAGAGGCGAGGAGGTGGGCCGGAGGGGGAGGGAGACGGGGCCCGAGGGATTGGTGAGGACCGGTAGGTAGAGGGGTGCGAGCGACAGGCGGCGCTATGCGGATCGGGCTTATCTCGAACTCGCAGACGCGTCGCAATCGATATATCTCGCGAAGGCTCCTCTCGATAGGTGCTCCGGCCCAACTCCCCCGCGATATCTATCCCCGGCACGGGGGAGCGGGGGAACGGAGGATAGGAGGGATGAGATCGTATGTAGACGAGCGCGCGCACACGAGCGCGACAAGCGCCTCGTCCTCGAACCGCCGCAGAAAAGATCAATTTTAGATTCGCAGCGATTTATAACTTCCTCTAATATGGCACCGATACCATCTCCCTTCCTGTCCTCCCGACGCTCTCGAGACCCCTTTCTCTCACCCTCCCCCTTTCCCTCTCCCCCACCGAACCGCCCTTCCGCGCTTTCCGACGATCTCGCAGATACGCGAGCCCTTAAAAGACTGCTCGATTCGCGGATCTTGGATTTATGAAAGGAATTGGCTCGCAACGAAGGTAAAACGGCCGCTCGTGAATCGCATCCTTTCAGCAGGAAATCATAACTATAAACGCGTTACCGTTGAAGAGCGAAATACATTATTGATCTATCAATTTCACACAAGTCAATTTCAATTTCTGTTTCAAGATTTTGACCGATGTCAAATCATCAAAATATCTGATTTAAACAAGAGATCAGAGAAATTGCAAAAAAAAAAAAAAAAAAGAGAGAGAGAGAGAGAGAGAGAGAGAGAGAGAGAGATATTCTATCAAAATTTCATCAAGATTGTTTCCATTTTCATTTCACAGGCAATAGATTCTATTGTCTGTGAAATTTTACGAGACATCCCCCGTATACCGTACATGTTCGGCAATGATACCATCGCATTCGCATCGGTTCGGGTCTTATCCTAGTGTCGATGACGATCGCGACGACGGCGTAGCCGGCCTTCTTGCGACAGCTCGGAGTGGACAGCCGAACACGCAAAGGGGGACCGCACACCCACACGGGGGGGCGGAGGGGAGGGTCCGAACACGACCGGGGCACGCGTTTAACGAGGAGCGATCGGAGGTCCCGCAGCGGATATGTTAATCGGCACAGAGCGAGCCTCTCAAAGCGAGCGAGGACGACACACACGATCGTGGCCGTTGCGTGCCCGGAATCCGACGCGGATATCCTTCGTAATTATAAATCAGTGTTTCTCCGTCTAATATGCTAATGCCACCGTCCGAGATCCCTTCGGCACGTGCGCACGTCCTCAATTAACCCTTAATAGTGCACGCGAACGGCGAAGAGTTGCACTTTCCACCTCCCTCCCTCCCACCTGATAAAATTACAACGAATCCACCTTGGAATTGTGTGATAATAAGCATACAATTGAACACACCCGCGTTTACTCCACCCGCGTTGTACACAAATGTTTAAGTGAACAGACAGAATATTTCTTTGTTGGATGAAATAAATTTGTGAATAAATATCGGATCTATTGTAGATATTAGATTTAATAGATTTTTTTTTTTTTATAAATGTTTCAATTAAATATTCCGTTAAACGTAACAAAAGTTTAGTTAAGGATCCAAGAAAGTATTTTATTTTCTCTCTCGTTAACCTTAAAAATTAACATTTAACGCAAAATTATTGAGTGTGCGAAAATAATGAAAGAGCTTTTTACGAAGATTATATTCATTCAGAAAAGAAAATCTAAATTTATCTAAAACATTCTAAAATTTAATAAATATATAAAGAATATATATGTCGCTGGCAAAAAATAAAAATTTTATATTACTTTTTTTTCAGATTATTCTGTAAAAAGCTAAATGTAGTTTTCTAAATAGTTTAAAAATTAATTTAATAATTAAAGTTAATTTTTAAATTCTTACAGAGAAAGGAAAAAAATTGTACGTTGCAGTATTAAAACTAGAGTTAAATAGTATTTAATATTTAGGACCTATATTTTGTTTTAAAATTATTAATTCGATATACATAATTTATTATTCGTATATTTTAGTTATTCAAGTTATTCAAAATGTTCCTATAAATGATTAATCTTTCTTCTTACAATTGACTTTAGAAGTTAGTTTTTTAATGATCAAAAATATTTGTCATCAACTAGAAGAAATATTGACTACAAATATCTTTCATAAAAATATTGAAAACCATGTTATTTATACTGTAACTTCTTTAATTTAATGTTGAAAACATGATAAACGTAAAAAAATATATTTTTTTCTAAACTTTGATAATTCTGTTGTACAGATTATAATTTTAATTCTTCTAAAACAGAAATGTTCCCCTTAATTGCTTCATCTGCGTAATATCAGGAAGTAACACGAATTTTTTTCGATAATTAAAAATCTCGTTTCTTTCCGTAAAATTTGTCGGATTAAAAGTTGTCCCTTCACGATTTCAAAATCGTGGATGCGCTTCCGCGGGGGGGGGAATTCGCGTGCGTCACGCCGCAAGCTCGTATCCTCGCGTAAGTAAATGGGGCGCAGCGAAAATTTACTTGCGCCTAGGGTAGATAAGTGCAGCGTATATACGGCGACATTTAACAACCGTTTGAACTCTAAACGGACCATTAAAATGGCTATCAGGCGAGAGCCATTATCCGGGGCGGGTGTGGCCTTTCTTCTCGTCCTTCCTAATCTGCCTCCATTTTCTCTTTTTCATCAAATACCGGGTAGGCGAGCGGTGTATGTGTAACTTTCGCCCTTACTTTCCGCCTTACTTTCCACGTTCCGAGTTATCGCCTCGACTTAATCCCCCGGTCTCTGTATCGCTCTCTTCACTATGAAATCCTTTCTTAATAAGCACTGTTTCCATGATTTGCAAAACAATTAAGAAAAAAAAAATTAACCGGCCAGCTATCCAGAAATTACAAAAGACAGAAGAACATATAGAATTATAAAATCATCTTTTTTTTTTATAAATTATGCTATGTAGTAATTATAGCATGTCGATTATATATACAACTTGAATAAATAGGTTAAATATATCCTTAACTAACGTCTATACTAATATTTTTCATCTTAAAAATAATTTAGTTTTAAGAAGCCAATACGAAAGATTTCAGATTTCTGAATCGTTAGATCCTTCTTAAACTTGAAATGTGAATTGACAATTAATCTTCAAGTTTTTATATTATAAATATTTTATTATATATATATATATATATATATATATATATATACACTTTAAATAAATAAATTAAATATATCTTTTAACTAATATCTCTCATTACAATACATGTACTTCACATTTCAAAAATAATTCTAGTCTTATGGAGCCAATGTGGAAAGATCTCAAATCTCTGGATTTTTAGGTACTTATATTAAATTTTTTTAATTCAATCTTTTTACACGTTTGAAAAATATAACATATAACTATGGCAAATATTGAACTATGATTTTACAATTAATTTTCAAGTCTTAGATATTTTATCGTAAAAAAAATTCTATATTCTTCTCTTCATATAAAACCTTTGGCTTCTTTTTATTAAAAAAATCAAGGTAGATTATCAAAGAATATGATGGTAAAACGTTACGTTAAATTACGATGAAAATGAAATAAGATCAAAAATGTAGACATATACGAATATGTGATTTCGAAGTTACTTGGCGTTATGAAGAATGAACGTCGCCGCCCGCGAGAGTCAGAGATGACGCGCGCGAACCCTCCCCCCCCCCTCCGTCCCCGCGCGTATCGAAATCTTATTTCGCGGCATCGAGGTAACGCGGTGAAAATGTGAGCGGGCGTCGATGTGACAGAGAATACACCGTTTTCCGGAATATCGCGCCGCCGGGAATCGTACCGCTATCGATATGGCCAATAATCGCACAGCACATACAGCGGCATGTAAGATGCGCCGCATTCTACACACCAGAGACCGCGGGGGAGGCGGGGAGGAGGGGGGAGGGTGTACGTAAACAACGAGTGAGAGCGAGTTCCGTTATCAGCGGCGCGCAGCGTCGCGTTCTCGACGTCGGGGGCGTCGTCGTCTTTATCGCGGCGGCCGCCGCCGCCGCCGCCGCCGCCGCGCGCGCCTCGCGTCGCGTCTCGTTATCAGCGCGGCCATTAGAATATCTAAATACCACCCCCGCGTCCGAGTTACAATCCCTCTCCCTCTTGCGCGGCGGGACGACGGTGCGACGGTGTTATCGGGAAGGTTTCGCCGCCGTGAAGATACGTGCGTGAACGTCAATCCGATGATCGATGCACTTAACGATATAAATAATTACATCAGACGGACAATCTTCACTAAAGGAATTCTTGTTTTTCTTTTTATTGCGGTCGATTGCGCAATAAAAAAAAAAAAAAACAAATAATTTTATTAAAACAATGAAGAAAGGTATTTAAAATAAATTTATTATATAAAATTAATGAATACTTTGTTTGGAAATCTGAGGTTCTTGAATAAATCTATTACTATTTTGTTTGAATATATTTAGCAAATTTTATTTGAATATATCTATCAAATGTATCGTGATTTGATAAATATGATAACGTTGCTCGCTTTTGAATCCAATATTTCTGAATTTTATAATTCAGTATTTTTCTTCAATTTTGCTAATTAAGATATCAACAAAAGTCATTATGATTGTTATCATGTACAAAACATCTTCTTTATCTTAATTATTTTATGAACACGTGTATGATTATTATATATATATATATATATTATATTTGCCTAAAATATGAAGCTTTATTTAATGATGATTCTACCGCAGATAAATCCTATGCGAGGGACACGTTTTCGCGACGTTTCGCAGGACTGGCGCGCGTACGCTAAAATCCGCAGGAAGGATGAGTCCGTCGAGAGATGCTGGAGGCAAGGCGGAGGGAGAGAAAGAGAGAGAGGGGCAGGAGTGGCAAAGGTAATCTCTGTACCGAGCGTGCTGCCTTGGAAGGGTTAAGTTGTAGAACGTCGGGGCTGGCCGCCGAAGATAAGGACCGCTCTCCTCTCGTCGAGCCGCAGAATCCGCAGGACCCTTCAGCCGCGAAAGATCCCCCGGGGAAGGATCCGCGGAGGAGATTTCGGGAAGCGCGGGTGCGCGCGCGCACGCGCGAGGACACGATCTCTCTCTCTCTCTCTCTCTCTCTCTCGTCGCGAGACAGACTGATAAAATTACGACAAGACGGGGACGAGAGATTAGGAAAGACGAGCCGATTCTGCGAATGAGAGAGCGAGCGGCTGATCCTCGAGCGATTAATCCTGCGAAGTCGGCGACGTCATTTTTTGAGGATTGATCGTACAAAGTGCAGGGAATGAGATGTGCGCATTGCATTGCATGAAAGTGCAGTGTAATCGTAAATCAATTTGAAATTTTAGATCTAATTTTCATACAGCGAAAATAGAAATGTTTTTTTTTTTTTTAAAAACTAGAAACTTAGCGACTGTCAAGTTATAAAAATTTATTCTACATCAAGCGAATCTTTTGGAAAATTTTTGAAATTTTTAATGGTCGTCCTTAATTAAGTATTAAATGACATTTCTAGTCTTTATTAAAGAATTCGTTATTAAAACTGAACTCGAAATTGCTGGGCACTTCGCGCTTTACTTTAAGATATAACTTATAACCGCCTTAAAAATTTTCGAAATTAATGATAGAGATTAAATGTGTGTAAAATTGAATATCATTAAAAAAAAATTTTCAAGTATATTAATAATAAAAAAAAAATATTAAAATTTCAGTAAATAAAAATACTTCAAATCACCATTCGATCATCTAAAGCGAAGTTTTCACGATATTCTATTATCAATCTCTAAATCAACGCGAACGCAAATTTCATTTTCGCATCCAAGAATTCGCAACAACCCGCACGCTATTATGACCGTTTCGAGCGTGGCCGCCAATTCATCTGTCCGCGAGAGAATTTATACCGGGTGTGCCTTAACTTACGATAATCTACGAGCGCGCGAGTCGATATTAGACTCGCTTGGATTCGCATTCAGCGTCTCCCTTTTGCCTCCCCCTTCCGTCGTTCTATCGGGCGGCATAAATCAGCCCCGCGATCTTAATAAATGCGAGAGAGGACGACAACGACGACGACGACGGCGGCGACGGCGGCGGCGGCGGCGGCGGCGACGACGACGACAACGGGGGAGAAGAGAGGGCTCGAGGTGAGGGTGCGAGAGCGGGACAGGAGTGCGAGAACGGACGGTATGAAACGTCGGGGCGGTTGGTAGGCAGCTAATATCCTCCTGGCCGCTATCCCTAGGCTCATCTCAATAAATTCAATATACTTGTGTAAATCGGAACCCCTTCCATCCCTTCCCGGCGACCGCCCTCCCCCCCTCCCCTCCTCCCCCGTCGCCTCTTTCTCCACCCTCTTTCCGCGGGACGGAGATGAGCTGCGGCCCTCTCGCATCCCCGGCGGCGTCCCTTTCCAACCCTCCCACCCTTTCTCGCGCCTCCGCCGCCAACCGCCATCGATAATGTATCGGTTATTGATTACCCGTAATGAGCTGCTCACTTCAATTTTTCCACCCGGTATACTCGACCCGGTGCCGCGAGTGTGTGTATACGTGTACGGGTGCGAATGTAAGGACGCTTAATGGCGCGGCAGCGACGGCGTTTCCTAGCGATTTATGCGGGAATGTCTTCGCGGGGGAACGGCGAGAGTTATCGTGGGGGTTGTCGTCATATAGGAATTTCGGCAGGGCGCGTTGAACCGACACGAGTCTTTGTATAATTATATAGCAAATAAACGAAAGGTCGAAAAAGCACGAAAAGTCAAAGACATTAAAATAACGCAATTATCATTTTAATTATGCTCATCATAATTTCCCTGTGTGTTAATCATGCCATTTTATATTCCCCATCTTTCCAATACTCTCCCTGATCTAAAAAGAATAATTACTTTGCACCCAGTTATATTTTTTGTTAACTATACTTTTTATAATATTTATTATTTCCTATAAAAAAAAAAAGAAAGAAAGAAAAAAAAATAAAAACACCGGAATATATTTTGAAGATTTCAGACACTACTTTTTACGTTCATTATTTTCAATATTTCAATTTGAAAATTATTAAAATATATTATATACTTCAGTAGAATCTATTAATTAACAAAATTTACATTATTATACATAAATATATTAATTTAACAAACTGTATTAATACAAGATACAAACAGGAACGATTACGAAGAGAGCATACATTAATACGACTTCTTTTACAAATGTCATAATAAATTATGTTTATACGACCGACGGAAGAATCGGGTCGATAAACATCCCGATGGAACGCGCAAGTTGCAAACCATTCGCAATCGTCGGCGGTAACATACGTAACGAGTTTAGCGTTATCGATCTAACTAACGGGGGAGCGGCGTGTCGTCGTCCATCGTTTTCCGGCCCAGCACTGCCTAGCAAAGTTACCGCCGTCGTTTCGCCCCTTTCGACACTCTTTCGCGCCCCTCCCGCCCCTCTAATGGGCCGCCACCGGGCCGGAGGTTCTACTTCCTAACTACCGGGTAACAGGCGTTACCGGCGATGGATGCACTGCGAGGTAGATAGGTAGGTAGGTAGGTAGGTAGGCAGACCTGTTTCTTTCGGCTGTGCCTTTTTACGCTTGCTCCACTTAGACGACGAAATAAGTTTACGGACACGCTAAGTATATATAAAGTGCACTGGGGAAGATCAAACTTGAAATAATATGCGCGAATGAAGTTAATTATTGGATCACGACCAAATCGATGGATTTTGCAACCGCGTCAATTACATTAATTAACTTTTCCAATTTTAGTATGCATCTTTATATATTTATAATAATTTTATGTATCATAATATAAATTTAAAATAGTATAATTTAATTATATGAATTTTATATAATTTTTATATATTATAATAAAACCAGTTAAAAAAAATAGATACAAAGTAATGTAATATATACCAAATAATATCAGATAATACCAGATAAATACTAAACCAAAAATACTGTAATATATTTTTCATTTGTCAATAATTAAAAAAAATTTAATTTTTCGATTTTTATAAACTACTATATTTTTTATCTATTTTCGAAAGTAATTGAAAAAAATGAAATTAAAAAAAAATTAATGAAATAGATTGATTTGTTTCCAAAAAAATGTAATTAAGAAAAATTAAAAAATTATAGAACTAGTTTGTTAATAATTTATTATTAAATATCGTAAAAAATATCGTAATATAAGATAAATATTTTTCTTCACGCTTATCTACACATCGATCTATCATCTTTTTGATTTACACAATTTTCCTTCCTCTATGTAACAGTACTCTTACGTTCTATTTCGCGAGAAGAAGCGGAAAGAAGAGTTCATTAATCGTGAAGGAAGGAGGGAAAAATACAGAATATTTTTCCGAATTCCATCCATGTTGGCAATCCCGATAATAGTAGTCAGGGGATGATAATGGCTGGAGGAGAACATCCCGCTTCTCCCGCGGCTCGTATATTTCCCGGTAATTTCTTAGCGATCAGGCGGAGAATTTAGCGGGTGGGCCCTACATGTAGGGGTGGGCTTTCCCGCCCCTAATATCTGTCCCTATCTCTCGAGCGCGACGAGCTTTTCATCGAGTCGTTAGTTAACGGTCGCATGCGGCTGCTTCCTCTTAAAGACCGCCATCCTCCCGAGGGGAAAGAGTTATCGACGAGTTATCGTCGCGAGTTGTTCTCCGTCGCCTAACGCCGACGTACGACGATTGTGCTTTAAGCGTTATCCACGATTTTTTAACCGATTTAAAATACCCGGCGACTCGTGAGTTCGTTTCTTTTTTTTGTCGAATGTCTTACCTAAGTGAAAAAACGATCTGAACTTTTGTGCGTTTAATTCAGTAAAGCGAAGGGAAGCAATGTTGTTTAATTTAATGCTAAATAGAAATGTACGAAGATAAAATGATGATTCTATTTACCATTGGCAAATTTAAATGGAAATATTACTATCGTCTAAAATATACTATATAGAGAATTTATGTTATATATATATTGCTCTATATTGCATTTGATTCTGACAGAAATTGTTTCCATTGGAAACAATTAAACGTGGTAGCAAATGGAATAAAAAAAAAATCATTTTAATATTATATACATTTTAGTTTCCTTTACAGAGAAGAATCAATTTCAAGTGCTTTGTATTTTAAACAGATTGTCTCATATTTATTAATATTATTTATATATTTACATATTTTTAAGCTTTCTCAGTTACATTAAACAAATTTATTATTCCGATATAATTGATAAAGTTTGTCATTTGACCGAATATTGGGCAGTTTGAAAGAAGTGCACTTTCTGAGTGAAGGTTAGAAATGCAGATGCGAGCGCACTTTTACAATTTTCCCGCAATTTGGTATAAATTGTGCGCGGCAAGACCATCCCTCCTTCCTCGCCATTCCGGCAACGAGCTTTTCATCGAGTCGTAAGTTAACGGGCAAGACTCCTTTCGCGCAGACAACCGTGCGGGCCATTCCTTTCCCGAGTTATCGACAACTTATCGCCTCCACTTCGTGTTCTAATGCGAAGATCGTATTTAACGGCCGTTGCCGCTACCGCGCCGCTTATTACAACCGAGAATCTCTCTCTCTCTCTCTCTCTCTCTCTCTCTCTCTTCCTCTCCCTCTCTTCTTCTCTCTTTTCCATTGCGACTGCGAAGAAGAGAACCTCTCGTCGGCGATCGCCAGAAAGAACTTGCTGGGACACTTTACGTGTCCCAATATATTACTCTTTTTCGAATTGTGAGTATTCTTTCCCCTAAAAGGAAATACAAACATCTTCATTTAAAAAAAAAAAAAATAATTAGAATTAAAATTAATTCAGTATATATTAATTTTAATGACTTATATATTACTTTTAATTTAAAAAAATTTTTATTATACAGCTATATTTTCTATTTCATCTTATCATACGGTTCTGTCTCTTTTTTTGCTCGTTTTGTTTTCATTTTTCGTTTATTTTTATTATGTGTTCTACCGATTACGGGATGTCATTCGTAGTTCGTTAGGACGAACGAGTTTTGGGAACAGATTGATGGCAACAGCTTCATGAACGCGCGGATTCTCCCGCCGACGACAACATGCTGCCATCGAGGAAAAGCGTAATCAGAGTGGCAACACGGGGGTCTATCTGTTGTCGGTTGATCTACAGGATCCGCGGAGAGGGGTTGTTGCCACGCTCACTCGGGGGAAGATTTTCACTCCGTGCCGGTTGATAAGCCAGCCCCTACTCCTGGAACTGGAAAGCTGGAAAATATCAAGCCGCGCGAGATGCGACGCGCGCTAAATGTATTTCCAACAATTTTCGTTACGAAAGTGTCCGACAGCCGTCAAATTACGGGGGATGATCGACGGCCGAGCGATTTCGTCCCACGATTATTAATAAAAACAAGAGCTGTCTCTCATCAGGGACGTGAGCGCTACTCCAGATTTGTATTTTTTTTTTTTTTTTTTTATGTATCTACTCTTTTCTCATCTCCAATTTTTACGGGGAGTTCAAAGAAAAGTGCACCCCATCGAGCGTTTTACATCACTTTCGATTTGAAGAAATCGACTCGTACTCTTTTCTCCGTGTTAATAAATTACGCGATAAAGTTTTGTTCAATCGTCGAAAATCTGGTTATCAATATCAAAAGCGAAAGCTGTCTCGCGCGTATAAAGAGAGTATGCCGATTTGCTGAATTTAAGTGAGAGCAATGGAGAAACACTGTTACTGACACCATCGGAAATTATTTTTAAAATTATGTTGAAATAACGTGCAAAACTGCTAGATCCTTTTTTAATTAAAAAAAAAAAAAAAAACGCAACTGCTTTAATTAAAAATATATCGCTGCTTGATTTTATCTTTCTTTCTCTCTCTTCTTTCCAAAGGGGCCAACAAAATACGGTCATCAACGTCATTAGAAATTATCTTTCGTCCGTATCGATGGAGAATCAATTGTTTTCCCCTTGGACGAAGAAGCAAATTCAAATCCGAGATTATATGCGCCGACAGGAGGGGAAGAATTTTATCCGAATCTATGCTCGACTTGCGCTTCCACGTGCAATTTCCACGGTGGCGAGACGCGAGATTTATCGGTCCGCGACGTGGCGTGCGATATTAAGGCGTCCGCGCATCCTGTACCCGGTGTCAAAAAATGAGGAGCGACGTGAGAGAAGAGCGCGGCGATGTGCGACGGAGACGGCGATGGCGGCGGCGTTTATCTGCGAACTCCGGCTCATCGCTTTCTCCGCCTTCATGCATCGATGTCCCTTATCGTCCCGTGTCCCGCATCGTGCATTACGTGAGCGTTCCCCCCCTTCCTCCTCTCTCTCTCTCTCTCTCTCTCTCTCTCTCTCTCTCTCTCTCTCTCTCTCTCTCTCTCTCTCGCTTGATTGATACGCAAAGTTGACAAAGTACGCGAGGTGGAGGAGGCTCGCCTAACGTTGCGCGGCGTCCCGCGTAGTAAAGGGGTAATGGCCCGGCAACGGTATCTCCACCGTTGTGTACCTTCGACACGTCGCGTCGGCGTCGGCGTCGGCATCGCCGCTTCCGTATCTTTTTCCGAAGCACTGGCGAACAGATGAATAGATAGCCCGGTATATTTCACGTCTCTCCTCCCCCCACCCCCTCCCCCGTCCGTCTCCTTCCCGTCCCTTCGACGTCCCTCATGCGGTCCTCTGGGTTTCTTCTCGCACTCCGAGATCCCTGGGCGTTTTACCGCCGGGTCCGCGATAATTCGTTCAGCAACTTCGACGTGACCGTTTGATTCTTCGATCCTTAAACACGCGTGTCGGTTGGTGGTAGCCGGTTATTATGTCAATCGATAGGGGACGGCGTTTCGTTTTGGCACCCTGTAGCGACACCCCGAAATCTTGATTATTCGAGTATATATATATATATATATCTGCGGACGTTGTACTCATATCTAGATACTCGACGACCGGCCGTATGCAAAGGGGGTGAGGATCGGGGGTTGCTTCCGCATTTGATACACTTGATACACCCCCACCCCTCTCCCCTCTTCCTCGCCCGTATCACCAAAAGTTTCTGGGCCTCGACGATGACGAGGTATTCGTGGGGGTTAGGGGTTGGTTGTCTGGTTGCGCCGCCGGTGGTGGTGTTGGTGCTGGCGGGGCTTATCGCGAAGCGCACGCGGTCGCCACCGCCAGTCACCAGCCGCGGGATTCCGAGGAATTCGCGGAGGGGGGAAGGGGGAGACGGAGCGGAGGATATGGCGCAGCGGAGGGAGGGGAAGGTATATCGTCGTTCGGCGGTGCCAGTTTTCTGATCGCGATGGATTTCTTTCCCGGTGGGAACCGAGCATCGCACTGGCCTCGATAGCGCCGGGGGGATGAAATGAATTTCGCCTCCCCTTCTCTTCCTGACGTAACCCCGCGACGACTGTCCCGTCCGTTGCTGCAACACGTCGAGTAATTCCGAATTTCCGGCAAACGTTGATCGTTTTTTGTGATAGAATTCGCGCGCGGTATTCCCTCCTTATTAAATTCCCTCTTTAATTAATATTAGATTCCCCCATTTAGATCAAAATTGAAAGAGATCATGCAAACTTTTAATATAATTAACACAAATCAAATAACAGAACAACATACGAATAAAGAATTTTATCAAAATTTAACATATAAATTTATCGGTATCGAATTTAAAGAATGTAAATCGCATAAAGCTAAATATAATCGAAATATCATTGTTATGATTAATATCCAATGATATCTAGAATCTAGATCTAGATA
Source organism: Pogonomyrmex californicus (assembly GCA_024349325.1). Lineage (NCBI taxonomy): Eukaryota > Metazoa > Arthropoda > Insecta > Hymenoptera > Formicidae > Pogonomyrmex > Pogonomyrmex californicus. The sequence goes on along the minus strand of JAECZD010000018.1, from coordinate 495,876 downwards.
TCGCTTCGTTTGATAAATTGTTATCGATGGAGATGCGAATGGAAAACGTTCCAAAAATAGGATGATAATTATTACAATAATCTTCGCACAATCTTCGCATAACTTTCGCAATAATTTTTCGCAAGAATTCGCAATAATTTTTCTAAAAAATAAAATTTGCTTAAGAGAATGTCTATTTTACATGCAGTTACGACGATGAGCCAGCACTCATATGTACTGGCGATCAGTACATATTACAAGTTACAACGATTAACGACTCATAGCATGTACCATCGAAGCCGTGATATCATCCGTGTACAGAATATCTTGGAATTGTTACGCTCTTTTTCGAGAACTCTTAGTAAAATTTTCGATTTGAGAAAAATGAGGAAGATACAAATTGTATCTAAAATATAAATAATCCAAGATATGTTCGATTTGATCAAGCGAGTCAAACTTCCGTGATGTGAATAGATAAGATAAATTTGTTTTTCAGATATACATTTTCAAGCAAAGGAAATGCTGAGCCTCAGCCGATTCTTCGTTTCGTGTAAAGAATGGAGACATTTAATTTAAAAAAATGTGTTTAATTCACATTGGAATTAAAAAATGTTGAGATTATTATATTTTAAATTATAAGTAATTAAAGTTCAATTGTGATTAAAATTTCCACGCTCGAGTATATATATATGCGTAATGATAAAGATAAATAATTATTTGGTCATTGCTAGTTTCATATTTTATATAAAAGATATGACAATAACACTGAATTCCAAATTTCAAATTTGCTCTTTTTTCAAAAATGTACTTTTTTTTATTATGTATTATACTATGCCTGAGCATGTGAAATTTATCCATTATAATTAATAAATTTTAATCAATTATAATTTAAAAAATAATTTAAAAAATATTATAGTCTCAATATATTTTCAAATTAATCAGCAATTAATTCCAAATTATCTTAACAATAATTTTAAAAGAAAATGCGGTAATGAAGAAATAACAAAGCCCTGTATAATAATTTGAATTATTGAAGTTTTTTACACACGTCACAAATTATTTTCCCAAAAAATTCAGGAAACGACCTTCCAAAAATTAATCGAAATCGATCTTTGAACGAAGAAATTCTGGCACACCCCGTACACACACACACACACACACACACACACACACACACACACACACACACACACACACACACACACCACCCACCCACCCACCCACCCACCCACCCACCCACCCACCACACACACACACACACACACACACACACACACACACACACACACACACACACACACACACACACACACACACACACACACACGGACCACGCGATCGCGCGTCCCAGATCGATCTCGTGCGGTCCGCAGGATTTTCAGGGCGTTTCAGCTCATCCCGCCCGACGCAGAGGCCGAGGAACAGCAGAGAGGGAAAGAGAAAAGGGAGGCCTCAGGCTGCATCGAGATCGGGATATGATGTACACCAGGTGCATCGGGAGGGTCCGGACCGCGAAGAAGAGTGCTCAGTGTGGACCGCTGCGATGCAACGCAGATACGAAACTGCATCCACATTGTGATCCCCACACCTCTCTCATCCTCCGTGCCACCCTCTCCTTGTTTTCGTCGCAACACGAGGGACATATCGCTCTATGGTATAAATAAAAAAAATGTAGTTTACATATCGATCTCAAATGTTATTTTATCAGCAACTTTAAGTCTTGTAAGAGGTAAAAGTTAATTTTATTTACAATTCTGCAAATCAAGGATCAACTCCAAATATATCGAAATTTGTTTCCAAATTCTATATAAGCTAAAGAAAGAACGCACCGCACAAAACCAATTATTACTCGTAAAAGACCCTCCATCTTGTATTTTATGTTTCCTAAATAATGACATCTTTCTCGTTCCGTATTCGCACGCATTATATTATCTCACTTCCCTCACTGTCCCTTTGCACAATCCGTTCTCTCATTATTCCCCGTTGTTTATCTCCTTCGATCCATTCGCCTTTCTCATACGGTTCTCTCCGTCTTGCCCCGGCCATTCTACCCCCTCCCGCCCTTCTCGCTGCCGCGACCCTAGCCCCCCTCCTGGGCCCCCTTCGTCGGTACGCGGCGGATGAGAACCCGAGATGCCCTCCTACAGATACAAATGGGTACCTATGCCAACGGCGTAACCTGTTATTATACATTCCCCTATACAAACAACGTGTTAATCGGGCCCCACACCCTACGTGCGCCGCGTACGGGGGGGCCAGCCCCCCCTTGTTTCTCCCTCCAGCTCCGCGTGGCAAGTGCGGAGAGGATATCCGATACGCGCGCGCTGTGGAAACCGATTTATCGATCGTTTATTCGCCGCGAGCCTTCCTCCCGTAGGTCGTAGCGCTAAATTGGAGAATGCACCAACCCCGGATAAGGCCCCATTTTCGCGCGGCAACGTCCTCTTCAAAAGGGCAATTTTTTTAAAAGAGATTGCGCGAGAGATACAGTTCTGCGAATCAAGAGATATCTGTTTTGCTCTTGACAGTCCTCTTGCTATTTAATTCTCTTTTGTTTTTATTCTAGTATATTTTTCATTTTATTTTTATTTTTATTTTATTACATTTTATTATATTGTTCTTGATTTGATTTAAAAGGATAAAATATAACAGTTAATATTTTCTTGAGTCTTTTAATAAGAAACGTTAATTATTTCGTAGACAAAATTTTAAAAAATATTAATTTCTTTATCAAATTTCTTATCAAATGAAAAAAGAATTTATACTCTCAAGAGAAGATTGTTCTTTAAATGCAAGAGACAACTTTGGTGATGAAATACGATTCCGTTATATACGTAACATATGTACCATATATTCCGTACAAAATAATATTTACGTAATAAAATATTTTTATTACGTATATATTCGTACAATTTATTTATTTATTTATTCATATTTATAGATATTGTTACGTAATTACAAATATATATTCAAAGACACACGTTACACATCGTAAAAATGAATAATATAACGATCTAATATTGTATTATATATTCAAAAGTGAGCGCGATGGGAACAATTCGATAATTCGCGGTCTTAAAAAATTCACGGACGGTTTCTCCTCTTTCAGGGGCTGTCCGACGACGCGGCAAGGATCGGAAGGATCGTAACCGGCGGACTCGCGAGAAGAGGAGATCGCGCGCGGTCCATTCCCGGGGAGTCTGCGATGATTTGTTTAACTCGGATCGCCCTCGATGCGATGCGCGCGCGAACCCGCCCATGCGATGCGATGCAGCGTACCCGGGGTCAGCAACGAACCCTGACCCCCCCCGGCTAATTGTTGTTGGCTCTAGATCGCCGATATGGACCCGCGAGAGATCCTCTCTCTCTCTCTCTCTCTCTCTCTCTCTCTCTCTCTCTCTCTCTCTCTCTCTCTCTCTCTCTCTCTCTCTCTCTCTCTCTCTCTCTCCTTCTTTTCACGGATATCGATGGAACATTGCTGCCTCGCAGGAATTTAATGTGAAATATCAATTACGTCATAACTGCGATGTATACTGCGAGTCTTCAGCTCTGTTTTCTTGCATTTCGTTCTTACGCTTTCAATTTTTGCCTCTCTTCTCTTTACAAGGTGGCTTACAGCTGCGGTCTGATGTGGCACATTTATTCCGCACTCGAAATAATTTATCAGTAATGCGATTCGATTACACTATTCAAGAGTTATTTTAATTATTAATCTTCTCATTTTCATTTGATGTTTTAAATTTTTAAATTTGCAAATTCAAAACAATTTCTTCTCTCTTCTCATTCATTTTTGGCAAATAATCATTTGTCGTATTAAAGTATAAAGTCTGATTGTTTAATATTAAAATATAAATATTTATTCGTTTGATTTTTTTGCAAATTTCGATAAGTTTACACCTTCAAAGTTTATGTCTCAGAAAAAATCTCTTCCTCAGACAATGATACATTATACTATTTTATTTTAGACGATCTCTCTCTCTCTCTCTCTCTCTCTCTCTCTCTCATCATGCGATTTCTTGATCTTCCTAGACACCAACACTCTTCCTACTGATACATGAGATCGAAGCGCGATCCATGAACCGCGAATAGATCACGATCGCGCGATCTAGTATGGGGGACCCGCGAACGGGGACCCGTGGAAAGGGGGCGGCGAGAAGGGAATGGAGAGAACTCGCAGATGGATAAAAATGGATGGAAAGGAGATAGACAGCCATGGCGGCAGGCATGGATCCGCCGGGGTATCTCGCGCGACCGGGGAGGGACTTATCTGCGGCGGGGCCCTGCCGGGCCCCCCTCCCCCCTCCGACCCGCCGCCGCGGTCGTTTCCAATATTAAAAATCTACCGCCGGTAGATAGTCGCGCGCTCTCGGCTATCGGATAGCCGCGCGCATAGCGCTCTCGAAGGAACTCTCATTAAAAATAGCTATCTCTATCTGCGAGAGGGGCCAGTGCGCTCGCAACGGGCCCGAACTCCGTCCTCGTCGGGTCCGTGCGCACGGGCCATAAGTCCATCTCGCTCTCGTCCGACGACGAGGAGAACGGGAGAAGAACGAGCGAGAGAGAGAGAGAGAGAGAGAGAGAGAGAGAGAGAGAGAGAGAGAGAAAGTCAGCCAAGAGCATAAAAAGCACGGTTTCTCAGGCAGATACAGGATCTTATCTATGGCGGGGCCGCGGCGAATGTTTGGCCCCATTCGTTTTATCGACTGGCCTTATCGGTCCCCTCCCCCTGGCGCCTTTTTTTTCACCTTCTTCCCCACGGACACGATCTTTTTTTCTCTCGATCCTCCTTCACCCCGTAGCCGACGGAGCAAACGAGCCGAAGCTTCTTCTTCCTGTCGGATTAACGCGCGTAACGAGATACCCCCCCCCGATGCGATTCGCGTTTACGAAATATCACGACAATTTCGCGGGAGTCCCGCGCGATAATTCGCCGCGCGGTTCAAGATGCCAGAGAAAATCGGCATATTAGATTAATCGGTCAATATAAGATTATATTTGTCACGTTTTCTTTTTCCGGTAAAATTTATTTTTTTTTCTCTTTTCGTCTTTTAGGATTATTAGACATCAGATATTTCTATATGTCAATACATCAGCGAATATTACTATGAACACTTTAATAGAAATAAATGTAATATAAATGCTTTCCATTAAATTTTTTAATCGTACATATCGTTTATTTTTTTAATAATATACTGAACAATTTATACGTAAGAATTATTAGCGAGTATTAGCGACACACATTTAGCGAAAAGAAATTTTCGAGAGATTTAATCAAATTGTATAGGATCCAAATACGATCAACACAAGTCTCCGATTTGACGAAGACCAAATGAACACACATGCAATTCTTCTATCCATCGTGCGGAAGATAATTGGCTAGATCGATCGTTGATCCATGCTCATCGATCGTGTCGGTCGTATTCATTTTGGAGTGATCGGCGGCGATTTCATACCCCAGGAGGGTGTGTGGAAAGAGGGAGGGAGAGCGAATCTTTGGGGGGGGAGCGAATCTTTGAGAAAAAATAAAAAAAAAGAGGGCAAGAGGGAAGGAGCTCTTCACAGGAGTTCCACGAAACTCGAGAGAGAGAGCGAAATAACCGATAAGGGGGGTGCAGGGAGGGAGGGGGACAGGCGGGTTAACCAACAAGCAAATTAACACGTGGGAGGGTTCGATCGGCAAATGAGATAATTGTGCAACGAGGGGTCCCCTCGGGGTTCTCCCTACCTCTTCGCCTCCATCGTCCTTCGAACCTTTACGTGGCTCATGAGCCACGAGGAGGCGAGATCGGCAGAGGCGTGTTACCGATGGACGTATGTACCCATCGATGGATCGATCGGACGATCTTCACATTGCACCGTGCCGCACCACTCCATGCCACATCGCGCCACGGCCCTTCCTCCTCGTTTCCCCATATCACTTGTCGTCATCGAGATTACATTCGAGGGGCGGGGGAGAGAAACGAGGGGGAGGAGGAGGTGGGGAGGGTACCAAGAGAGATCGCCACGGGTCCTCGTGGTGGGTTTACTCGCAGCCTCCCGTTTGTATCTTTATTTATGAAATCGGTACGGGGGAGAAAGCGGAGGGGGGCGCGAGTTGGAGGGAACGGGACGGACGTTGATTGAGAGCCCTCGCGATCCCGTGTCGGCCCGTGGAATTAATTAAGACGTCTCATGCGAGATCTCATGCGAGAGCGCACCGCGCGCGATTTCGTGTAGGCGGGGTACCTACTTCTCTCGATAACCGAAGGATTATTGGTAGCAAATCTGACAAATGGAAGGAGGAGAAACGGTAAATAAATCGCTGATACAAATTCAAAGCTGGAAAAAATTTCTCTCATTAAAAATTTAATATTCTAAAAAAAGATTAATCTTAGATAATCTGCGATGAAAAAAATTCTGCTGTGCTGTAAACTTTATAAAATGCGTGTTGAATATTGTTGTATTGTTGATATCTGTCATAAATGTTATTTCTTTCTTCGCGTTAACGGACTCAAAAGAAACAACAACCTCAACGTCGTATTCTGTCTTCAAGTATCTTTGAGAAAAAAAAAATATTGGAAAGAATTGACGAGCACACAAAGCGCGCGAATAACAGCCGTTGAAAAATCGGGAAACGCCTTCGACTCGGCAATAAGACATCAATGTTAACCATCGCCGTCAAGAATGCCTTTATTGTTAGAGACTGTAGAAGTTCCTTTGCTTTATTAAACCATCAAGTTTGCATTGAGTTCGCCTCGCAGGCGATCGATAATCATGGGCAAGAGCAAAGTCTATCTAGAAAGACAGAGGGGGGGGAGATGACCCTAGGGTATCAAACATCACGATTCCCGATCTCCCGATCAACGATCGATCGATCGATCGATGTGTGATCGAGATACGATCTACGACCATATCTTCCCTTCCCGCTAATCATCGTCTGGACGATTTATCGCTCTCTATCGATCGGCCAGTCGAACCGACAACAGAAACGTCCTCGACGTGCTATCGCGGTATTTGATAAGTCCGCTACCCGCATCGCATTCGATTACGATCTGTAGATCTGTATTATAGATCGCGCAGTTTTTTTTTTTTTTTTTTTTTTTCCCCCGAACGAACGCAATCCGAGAGCGACGCGTGTTTTCGCTTCTCCTAATCGACTAATCACGTCAAGAGCAAGACAAAGATGACTCAAGTTTCAATATCAAGGTAAGATATTAAGATCACATCGATACGATAGTTTAATAAGACATCTTAATATAAGTGATTTAATCGAAGACATTTAGTATATTAAAAATAAAGGACATTAAGATTAATAAAATTCAGATATAGCAAAAAGAAAAATGTGCTCTTTAATAAATGATTATACCAAAGATATAATTAAATTCCTTAAAAATTTTCGTAATAATAAATTATCTGATTTAATTTCGAAGTTTATAACACAGAATTTTAGCGGACAATTTTAACGCGCAGTCATAATTTTAATAAAATTACTAAAAACTTATAGAGTATAGAACTTTAATACATGATTTCGGATAATAAAGTTTTTTTTTAATAATAAAATCTTCATTAATAATCAATGTACAATTTAGATAGATAATTTTGATTCTCAATTCAGCTATAATAAAATTTCCGCTGAAAAAACATTGCGCCCACAAAATCGACTTTGTCATTCGTTAAAATTTAAAAATGAAACATCCTATATGAGAGAAATATTGAACTAATAATTCCCTTCAACATATTCTGATGATACGAGAAAAGATTTTCCTCGTCGCCGGCGGCCGACTCATCGGGGAAGGATCGCGGCGCGAAATTCGGAGAACAAAGCGCGCGTTGCTCGGCAAAAAAGCCGAAGGAGGAGGCGGCAGGAGCGGAGGAGAGGAGCGGTCCGGAGAGACGGGCGGGAGAGGAAGTGACGTCACGCGAAAGTAACGAGCCTCGGTTAGCCGCGATAAGGCGTTCTAATCGCGCGATCTTAATGAACTCCTCCCATTAGCGCTCTGCGAGGCCGCGACGGGCCGCGACGGAAACTCGCGCTCATCGAAACCCTTTCTTTTTCTGTTTCTCTTCTAGCGAGAGAGAAAGAGAGACAGACAGACAGACAGACAGAGAGAAAAGATTCTCTATAAAATTGTTAAAAATATCATAAAGATTATATAGTATACATATAATTTTTAAATCCTGTATATAATTCGTTTCAACGGATAGAACGTACTCTTATTTATTTTTTGTTATGAGATATATTTTCCGTTTAAAAGAATATCAATATTAATATTTTTAGAACCGCAATTGGAGATTTCTCGCACGAATACGCAGAAAATAATGTGTACACGATTATTACCAGTAATTATATAACAACTTCTGTGTATCATTATTATCGCTTTTTAATATTTAAAAAATTCATGTATGTGTAATAAAAATTACATTATTTATATATTATATATATATTTACTAAATTATATATATTATATATATATAATGTATATAATTGTGTGTATGTGTGTGTGTGTGTGTGTGTGTGTGTGTGTGTGTGTGTGTGTGTGTGTGTGTGTGTGTGTGTAAATAACGTGACTTGATCATGTTATTATTGTGGTATCATTTTTCTCAAGACAAATATTATTTGTTAATTGTGTTATAATAAATTATTTATGTATATATATATATATAAAATTATTACTTATGTATATTATTGAATCTGAATGATTATATACCAATACAATTTCAAAATGTAATAATTTTCATTTCTGGAAGTGAGCTACTTACTCGGCAAAGAGAGAGCAGTTTCGGCCCGCAATTGACTCGCTCTGCGCTGACGCCACAACAAAATGCTCATGATGCGTACACGAACGAATTTTCAAATTGTAAAACCACTTGATATTTTCGCACTTGTCACATTCTCCGACACAGTTCGCGAATCATTTCTCGTTGGAACACAAACAGCGCAGTGAGATTTTTACAGATTCAATCATTCGATGAAAGCAGCACAAGTGCAAACGCGAGTTACACACACATTAAAGTGTCTCGTATAAAGTTTCGGATAACACATGATTCTCACCGTAAACATTATGGCTTCTTGCTTTTTCAAAACGTGAAAATTATCAGTTCTTATTACTAACGTTCTGTATTAAGCTTAATAATGAGATGTAATCCTGACGTTTGAAAAATATGAGCTGGAAATAAATTCCTTGATTTTATCTTTTATCTTATTATAATTCCTTAATTACGCGTCAATATATTTCAAAGTTTAAATAATAATCTTCAGTTGATTAAAAAAAAAAAAAAAAAAAAAAAAAATCTGACGCTCAGAAAACTGGAATAAATTCCTGGATTTTTATCTTTTCTTTTATTTTATTAACTGATTGTCGCATCGATACATTTTCAAGTTTAAAAAAATAATCTTGCGACGAGAGAGAGATTTCCAAGAAATCTCTCTCGTCGCAAAAGCTCAGAAATTTCATCTCTAGAATTTCCCGCTCTACGACGATCCCATCAGCTTAGCTCGTAAAGGGGAATTTACCTCGCGAGTCGCGAGTCGCGACTTCATGGATCGATGGCGAATCTTTACTTCTCGTAATTAACTAAGGCCGACGTACGGCTTTTTGCGCATCACTGGATCGGCGATACGGTCGCGGTGTCGGGACACGCTCGTCACGAATCTCGCGGGTCGATACATCGTCGTTAAACGCTGACGCGTAGTATATCGGCGACGTTAACAATCAGCGATCGAGGAAGAAATCCTCCGATCGAAGGAGGGGAGGGTTACCCGCGCTCACGTTCCATTAAAATATATTCCGTGTATCGCGGGTCACGAGCGCGCTCGAGCGAGGATTATCCGTGCCTTCCCCTTCCTTCCTCTCTCTCCCTCCCTCCCTCCCTCCCCCGCCTCACCTCCCTTTGTACACAAGGGAGCAGAGATCTTATCGCGCGCGCACGTTGTCCGATAAGCGCCGCGCCGGCATAGCCCCTTATCGATCGTCATCTTATCGATCGCACACACGCACGTCGTGCGTCTACGAGACACGGGACGCTTCATCGATTCTACCGCGGCTGCAATTAAGAAATTTATCTCGAAAGAGCGCGCGTATCAATCGAAATATCGCGGTTGAAAAATCTCTCCTTGGGAAAAAAGAAGAAAAAAAAAAAATAGATAAATAAATAAAGAGGAGATGCAAGCAGAAATATTAATACACGAAGAAAACATGAAGAAGTATAAATAACATAATTTTTTTCTAAAATAAGGAATAACAAATTTTGACACATGTAAACATGAATGAAGGAACAAAAATAAATGAGCACAGGATATTAAGATGCATAAGTGTTGGATACATGAGAGAGAGACATAAGAGAGTAAGAGAGAGAGAGAGAGAGAGAGAGAGAGAGATAAAATATTGAAAATATATAAATATGTAAGTCCGAATGGCGTGGAGATGCAACTATTTTTAAAACCGGCTTCAAAACGAGAGACTGGAAGTTGAAAGTAAAGAAACACCAGTGACTTTTCGCGATTAATATATCCAGCACTTTTTTCCTCGGCCCGGAACGTGGCGAATGGCGAGTGGTTTTGTTGTCCCTGCGCCGCCGTGCGTGCGTTTTTGCAACGGGAGCGTCCCGGATTAATTATAACTTGCTTACGCCGTACAAGTGCAGGAGGACCTCCTCCCCCCTCCCCGCGCAAGTTTTAATTGACGCGTGCTTCGCCGCTCTTAATTACGCGATTTTATGTACACGCGCGTGAGTTGCTAATACCTTATCTCGTTTTTTCAGAAAATTTCCTCCTCTGACTCACGAGCCTCTCATTCCGCGATTGCAATTTGCCGCGCTTTCGGAAGATCTCTTCAGAAAAATTATATCTTACACACACACACACACACACACACACACACACACACACACACACATATATATATATATATATATATATATATATACATCACGTAACGTAATGACGGAAGCACTGTTATGTTATAAAATAAAATTATGCAATGTAATCCATTAACGATGTATCAGTATCATCGATCTTTGCAACGTATTATTCACATCAATGTAACGTTATCTGCGTTAATTTTACCTTATTAAAAACCTTTGATTAAATACAGATACTTGATACTTAATGTATATTTTAATTATATATCAATAAATTACAATCTATTAAGTTAAAGAAGGTAAATAATATTAAAGAATGCAATATTAATAATATAGCGTAATGTATTAATAATTACGTAATGTGTTAATACGTAATGTGTTAAAAATTAAAAATTTACGAATTTATTCTTAATTGCAAATTCGTCACACAAGATCGAACAAATTATATGCTTGTTTATTAAAACCTCTGGAATACGAGTCTTGTTTATAAAAAATTGTGGATTTGAACCAACAATTTTTTTTGCAGCTGTTACTTTTATTGCCACAAGATTACCTTCGTCAATATCTATATAGTATTATCTAAACTGCAATTTAACAAAATTTTGCTGCTTTCAACTTGGATATCGCCATTGCCGAGTGTATTTTCTGGATAAAACTGACGATAACGAACACAAGGTAAAAAAAAAAAAAAAAAAATAATATAAATATGTAAATAATAAATATGTAATAGCCACGAAAAATCCAAAAATACACATACACAAACGCACTTTTCACGATCTTCTTTCTCTTTCGAGCTACATTCAAGGTTTCATTTTTACACATCGCCCATACTGTTATTCCTTTTAATTTTGTTTTATCCTTACGAGTTTTTTTTTTTTGCTGATTTTCCCGAAACGCTCAGAGATCACGACGAGATGATGCTCGCTCTTGCGATGCAAGCACTATCACTGGTTTCCCAGCGGCCCAGGGACCTATGGCTACCTGTTATCATTCTCCTTCTCCTCTTCTCTCTCTCTCTCTCTCTCTCTATTTCTCACTCTCTTCATCTTTCCCTCCGCTGGCCCCTTCCGTCGTCGATTTTCTCGCTCCGTGTCACCACCGATCCTTCTTTCCGTCCTTTGCATTCTGTTACCGCACGATAAGTACCAAGCAAACATTCGACAGTCGTTCTCTTTCTCTCTCTCTCTATCTCTCTCTTCCGCGCTTTTGCCCTATCTTCTTCTTCTCGCTTTCTCCTCACCTTCTTCATTGTTGATCCACCGGGTAGGCACACACCGGAAGACGGCAATTCCGGGGTCCGTTGGGTTTCTCTCTTGACAGAAACCCGGTGAATCACCAATTATTCCCGAGAATAATCGCTGACATCAGTATCAAGTTACTTCGTACGAATCGCATGATTGCTTTATTTCCAAAGAAGGCGGAAAAAAGTGAGAATTTTTCTGCAATCTAATTATGTTGTCTTCTCTCGCGAAATTTGATAACTCTTCAATTCACGAAAATCTCATTATCAAAAAAAAAAAAAAAAAATAAGACAGAATTAATTGATAAAAATATTTCTTTATACTCTTTGATCGAATAAAATAATTCGTTCTCATCCGGATGTCATGTCGAATTAGGAGCGGGAAAAACGTTGAGGAATAATTCTTGCAAAATAAGTCAACGATAATTGGCAATCTATTATTTAAATGACTTAAGCACTCTGTATTTAAATAAACGTTTACGTTTAACTTTTAATTAAACTGTTGCTTTATCATTACAAGTGTATAAAGCCGTAACTGTCTCGTCTCTTCCGCTTTCCTCCGCACTTCCAGCATTTCGGCAATTAAAGAGAGAGTTCTCTCCTCTCCTCTCCGTAAACATAATCATTTCGAAAGATTAACCTCGACTGAATTCGGCTGCTCTTCGGACCTTGGCAAGACCCGCGCGTATCACGTTAGGTTTTCCGGCGGTGGAAGCGGCACCCCCGTCGCCGCGCACTCCCCCCCTCTTCCCCTCGGTACCAGGCTCGAACTTCGTTGATAACGCGCGGCGATAACGGATAACGATAACCGCCACGCTGTTCCGCGATATTCCCGTGGCGCTGTGCGCGCGCTTGCGCGCCTGCGCGCCTGCGCGTACTTCGGGTTCTTCCGTGAGTAACGGAGCGATAACGATAAGACCGAGGCGTGAGACACGTAGGGAACCGTTTATATCTAATAACCGTGCTCTTTGTCTCCGCACGTCGATGCGATATCGCGCGCCGCCGCTTTCTGCATATTTTTTTTCTTTTTCTTTCCTCTCTTCCCGCCTTTCGCCTTCTTGCCTCTGTCTCTTTCCTCCCGTGTGTCGAAAAGATACGGTTTTCGAGATTAACTCAGGCATCTGCAATCTCGAAACTTGGAGAATCATTTGCCTTGAGATACGTCAACGTCTTGCACAAGAGGTATCGAAGCGCGTTTGAGAGATACAAGGATAAGTACACATGAGTGATATAACAATATGTCAACGATAACGATGTTAGAATATCGGTTCTGACTGTATAAAAAAAAAAAAAAAAAATTTATATTTTTGTATTTACATTCTTGAAAGCTGCTAAACGTAGACTGAGATATTTGATAAGTATAATTAATTGTTAAAAATATTTTATTTAATTTTTGTTTTATATTCTTTAGTTAAACAAAATGTTATAAATAATCTACAACTAGATTCTGGATACTAATTACGAGTTTAATTCTCAAAATCTTTTATTGTTTTTTGTATTACATTTTAGGAGAATAGTAAAAGTCCAATTTGCATTTACATATTTCAATACAAATAATAAAATTATAATTTTTTTTAATTATTTGTTTAATAATATTATATTGTATAATATAATATTAATATTGTATATATATATATATAATATTGTTTAATAATTTTTCAAACAGTTAAGATAAACGAAAAGTTTGAAAATGGCATGATCATTGGCAAGTTTCTCTATTTAACAATATTTGTTGCTTTTTTTCCAAATGTTTTATCGCGTTTTTTCTTTTTTTTTTAAATAAAAATTTATATATTAGAGACTAAAATTTTTCTACTTATACTTAATCTTTGATAATTTCATTGTTTATTAAATTTATAACAATATTTTCTTATACTACATGCTTGAAATACGATAACATGCCTGTTAAATAAATTCGCGGACATATTTAATTTTAATTGAATACGAAATTAAATTTTTTCATAAAATTTAATATTATTTACATTCTATAAAAACCTTAGAGCTACAATTTTTATATAAAAAATTTTGATTAAATTTTAAAAAAATAAACTTTAATTGGCATCTTACGTATTACTATCCGATAACATTAATAAAATGTAGAATGTTGTTCCCAGCAAATAAAATAATTGATAATTTCTAAGGCTTAGATAAACGGTAAAAATTCTTTTAATAAAAAAACCGTTCAATAAAAAATATAATAATCATTTGTATATATTTAAACTATTCGTGCCCGATCCATATCTAATATTCTTATTCCTATTTACTCTGTGATCTATTTTGAATTTTATTTTAATCAGTCAATTTTCCATATTAATAATTTACAATAATTCAGGCAACCTCAATCCTGATAATCTAAACGGTAAAATTATTATTTTATACGGCGAAGTTTCTTCGGATGCTGATTAATTATACCGCGGTATTTTCACTGGTATAATACCGTACGTATTTTATCGCGCTTACCGCCTCGCGTTCGTCGCGCTCGTTATTTTAAGTCCGCCTATTATTCCGTTACGCATTATTGTTTATGTTCCTCCCGGCGGAAAATACGCGAGGTGCAACGGCCGACGCCGACATAACGCAACGCAACGCGACGCGACGCGACGCGACGCGACGCGACGCGACGCGACGCAAGGCAACGCGACTCGTCTGATTTTATTCATACCGGGTAGAAACGAGAGAGAGAGAGAGAGCGAGAGAGCGAGAGAGTTTAGTCGTTCGATAAAAGCAGCAGCGTGCTCGAATCGAGGTACAGTGACGGAAACGAGTGCTGACAGTGCCATAAATATTCACACGTCGTTAACTACTGGACTCCGGCGACGTTGCGTGCGTTACGAATGCAAAAGTAACACGTGCATTTGTATAATCCACTCGCACATTAATGCATCCATTCTTGCGGGCGGCTTTTTTTTTTTTGAGAGAAAGGAACACCGCGGGGTCGCTTGTAGTCTAAAGAAGGCCACTTGCCGTCTAAAGAAACGTGGCATGGAAATAGCCGTTTTACGAGTTTCTCAGATCCGCAAGAAAAATGTATTTCAACGCGTCGACTAAAAAAGTATGGAAAATAATGACAATAATTTTTTTACGTTTAACAATAGAAGTTTATTTAAACAATTAGAACAAGAGAGCAAGAATGTTTCAGAGAGCAAGGAGTTTTTGAAGTATTATATTATAATAAAACATATAAGTAAATTCACATATATGCATATATAATGGCATAAATTAAATTACATTAATTATAATAAAGATAAGATAATGATAGTTGGTTAATTAGCAATAGTTGTTCATGTATATTTCTTTCTTTTGCAGATTCGCTCTGATACTCGAGCATCTAAATTAAATTAAAACTGAAATTATGCAGCTATGTGTATTTTACTTACATTAATTCAATAATATGTGTAACCTTGATGATAATCGGCGATGATAATTTGCGATAATAATGAATTCTTTCTCTAAATTCAATGGCAACGGCCAAACAATTTTAATTGAACTTAGACCAATATAGTTATACGCTTTTACGCGTTCATCCTAATTCCATATTAATTGCACGCGTGCTATGTTTAGTTTTCGTGATCTTCCACGAATTCGTCACGATGAATCCACGCCACGTTCCGTTACGTAAAAACTTTCTGCAAAAGTCCATTTCCCTGAGTACTACGCTGAACCTTCACTCGTACTACTCGTACGTGAATGTTTCTGAATTTTTACTTCTATTTTTAACTTTAATTTTAAGACGTTTATTAATTATAAAAAGTTGTGACAAGTCAATTTTATGTGGACTTCAATTTTGTATTTGAAAAAAATAATAGGCAATTTTCTACTTTAACGTTTACATTTTACGTTTACATTACTTTCTAAGAATTATCTATTCCCATAAATAACTTTAGTTATTAAATGATACATGAAGAAAAATGTTCAAAATATTAACAAATGTAAAAATTGTAATCAGTCGAAAATGGGAAAACATTTAAGCTCAAAATCGTTTGTTCACTTCAATTTCAGTTTCATTTTTGTTATTTCACAAGTGCAATTTAACTTCAGTTTCAGTTCACTTCGGTTCACTTCAACTTCAGTTTGTTATTTGTTTCAGAAGTTCAATTTAATATAAAATTTCTATTGCAAATCCTCAAAAACTAAGGTCAAAATTAAAGCTTGGATTAAAAATACACAGATATTAGCCAGATATTGGATAATTTTGTTGCGCACGTGCTTTTGTTATTAATTCCGACATTATCGTTGAATTTTTCGCGACGTTTCGCAAACCGGCTACCGCCGATTCATGCGCGTTTCACCTATGTACAGCATTATTCGGCTGTCGGTTGCGTCACGCCTCCAAGGAACCGTTGCGAAACAACATGCCCGGCCGTTATCAACGTCGCGATCGGTAATTATCCACTAATAAATTATTCACGTCGGTTTTATGCGATATTCGATGAAAGAAAGAGAGAAAGAAGCAAAAAAAGGAAATACAGAGGTGGGGCGGGGGGAGAGGAGAAAAGAGAGAGAGAGAGAGAGAGAGAGAGAGAGAGAGAAAGAGAGAAAGGGGGGGGGCGGGGAAACCAGTCGAACTTGTATTTTCTGAGTTCGCCTATCGGTCCCATCTAACCCGTTATTCGATATCGATGTTGGGCGCGTATTAATATGCGCAGATTAACATCGGGATTCGCGCAAACGAGTTTTCGCGCGACAAGTCGCGCAAAGCGACCAGAAAGTCCGGTCCACCGACGGCCCACCGCCTGGAAGACGAGGAGAAAGGAGCGCGAAAGACGAATGTCCCCGAGGAATTACTTCGAAGAGGAACCGCGGTCGAATAAACGAGAGGAAAAAAAAAAAAAAAAGGAAGAAAAAGAATCATTAAGCGACACAATTATGCCGCATAATCATCGCCAATTAATACGTTGAGTGTGAGACAAGAGTTATTCAAATTAAATTGTTTGTATTTTTTCGTGAGATTATACCCGGCAAAAAAAATATTTTAAGGACAAATAAAATCACGATGGCAGCTCTGAACGAGCAGACGAAGAGCGCGAGGGAAAATATTCGGTTTGAGATTCGATCGAAACTTCGAAGGCGAGGAGAATTTCTCTTCCGAATTTCCTCTCTCTCTCTCTCTCTCTCTCTCTCTCTCTCTCTCTCTCTCTTCTCTCTCTCGCAGAATGTGCGGGTTGTTCTTGTTCGTATGTCGCGGGATATCAGAATCGTTTATCCGAAGAGCGACCGACACCGCGACGCCGATTACGCGGAATCCCCCGGAGACGCCGGACGAAGAGAACGATTCCGTTGATATGTGCCGGGGATCAATAACCCTAAGTGCAAACGGTTTCAATTAGGGTACACGCCACGCCACGAAATAACTGTGAGAAAAGCACGATTCGCTGGCGATTCGCCTCTTTGTAACGTAACTCTCCATCAAATTTAATTTAGAGGATTCCTTTCGCGATCACGAAGCAAGGAAATTTCTCCCTTTTCAATCCGGCTCGATTTAATTTTTTTTTTTTTTTTTAAACGTATCCAAGTATTAAAGAGATCTTCTTTAATTAATTCCGAGATGCCTCTTTTCCTCTCGTTAATTTATCTCTTATCTGCAACTTAATATTTTATCGCATTTCGCATTCGAGGATGCCGCAAATTATTTTATCTTGTTTTCTATGAGAGGAAACGCGTCAGAAAGACGATCAATTTAAATATCCCGCTTTTTTTCATCTCGCATCAACTTCAGGGCATCAACTTCCTCCTCCGTGAAACGAGGTCGTACCAGTCGATCGATTGGAGAGGACGCGTGCGATGTCTCTCGACATCAGGGACAGGCATAAAAAAGCGCGCGGGGGCGGAAACGGCGACGGCGAGGTTCCGCGTAATCGCGAGAAGAGATGTCGAGAGAACAGCCAGGATGGAGATCATCGCTGTAGTGTCGGTGACCGTTGGCCTTTTCGAATACCTAACAGAGGGAAAGGAGAGAAGGAGAAGATGAACGTACGGCGGGAGAAAGATGGAGAGGGAGAAGAAGAAGAGACGAACTCCTTGGCGCCGTGTTATCTTATTCGTTAAGATCCACCGGCAAGTGGGGGAGGGGAAACGGATCCAACACACAGTGGTCTTACTGTCTCGTCCATTCTCTGCCCTCCCCCCCCATTTTCTCTCTCTCTCTCTCTCTTGGGAGCGCAAGGGTCCCGGGGGAGAAAATCCAGGAACGACTCTTCGAGTCTAGACGACGCGAGAGATAGTCCGGTCCCTTCTTCTTCCTCTCTCCCTCCGTCTTTTATCGGCTTCACTCTCTCATCTGCCTGAGAAGATGGACGAATATCGTGGCCTGATGCTCGGAAGCCCCCACGCAGTGATCGGTACTGATTTTTTCTATGCAATGCGGAGGCAGAGCAGCACGCGCTGCTCGGTCCATAGCGGATGCTGCGGTAAAACGGTACGTTATTATACAGCCTTTATACTCGTACTCGTTATATTTAGGTGCAAACCCGTCTAAACCTTGAACTAACGTTACCACGAGTATTATACGACTTCGACGAGACTCCGATATTTTGCAAGTAACAAAATCAAAATTAAACTAAATACGTACCCTGTACACGTTTCTCGTTAATCGCACGCGTTAGAGCTCAAAATTGTTTGAGACTCAAATCGCGCGATTCTCCCCTTTGATCCCCTCGAGAGGCGCAAGGCTCCCTTCCCTTCCATTCTCCGAGCGCCGAAAAGCGCGACGCTCGTCGGTTCGTCTCGTACCGTCTCGGAGAGGTTCGACGCGGACCTTACGACGAGACGCTAGGCGTCCCCCGACCCGTGTTACGTTATCGGGAAAATAAATTATACGCACCGCGGTGGTGGCGGCGACGGCGCTACCGCGAGCGAGATACCGCGGCAATCGGCAGCGTATCTAAAAAGCTCGCGCCACCGGAAGCTCGACTCTTTCTCCTCTCTTTCTCTCGCCCTCCCTTACCCTCCGTGCCGCTCTCCGACGCCGACGTCCGGCGTCGGTGTGTGTGTGTGTGTGTGTTTTTGTGTGTGTGTGTGTGGTGTGTGCGCGCGCGCGTGTATATATCCACGTCGCGCGCAGATGCCGCAAAACCCCGAGCAGGAGCAGCGACGGCACCGAAGTCCTCCACCGATAGCCTGATGGTCATTTCTCATTTGTGTAATCTGCGCCACCCCTCCGAGCCGAGCTTTCTCTATCTCCGACCTCTCACACCCCCCTCCCTCCCTCTTTCACCCTTCCCGTGCTTCTCTTGCCCTCTTTCGAGCCTCCTCTCGCCGCGAGAGCCGCCGCCGTCGCTTGCCGTTCCTGGGGGATGCACCAGCCGGAGGTGGGAGGATAAGCGACCATTTGTTCCGCGGGGCGGTTTTTGACGAGGCGCCCTAATCGCACTATCCTCCCTCTCACCCATACTGCTCCCTCCCTCCCCTGGCATCACCGACCACCCCTGGCGGGCTAATCGTAATTGCGAGCGACGATAAAAAGTGTCCGCCGCTTTTTCACCGCTCGGTGCGGAACAAGGGAGGCGTTTTTGCTCCTCCCCCCTCCTCTCTCCCCCTCCCTCCCTTCTTTCCCCGTGATGGGACAACGACGAAGTGAAACGCGAGTGCATCGCGCGTGCAGAAGCCACCCGCCGTCCGGAAGCGGTCGCGTAATTGCGAGGGAGAAACGCGAAGGGTGATATTGCCGCGGGACCTTCAAGGGTGGCTCTTCAACTTCGCAGTATCCATTTTCGGGGGTGTGTGTGTGTGCTGGGAACAAATCTCACCGCGCGTTTATTAATGAGGACTTGCGATCGTGGAGGATCTTTATTAAACAATTTAATCATTTTTATTAAAGGAATCTCATGGGTTCGTTGTAAAATGGAAGTTTCTCAGATAATTGAAAATTTCGCATTTACGTTGAAAAACTTGCATCGTTTTTCAATATTTTTAAAATATATGTATGGTTCATCTCTTTGGAAAAGTGCCAAAGATTAAGTGAGGATAATTAAATTCTCTAATAAAGATGGAAAATTATTTTAAAGTAAAAATAAATATTATCATATTCTGCTCATATCCTTTTAGATACATAACATTCACATATTCGCAAAATTCTATAAATTTTTATTAAAAAAGTGATAAAATTACAGCTATAGATTATAACTATAGATAAACTATACAATATTATAACTTTGTTATCTATAAAAAAAAAATAATAAAAACAAAATCAATCGTCCAGATTTACCATAAAATGTGCAAAATTGCCAACGATTAAAATAAACGAAATACTAGAGATTGTCGAGAAATAAAATAAATGTGATGACATTTCGTTCGGTTTTCGTTTGGTTAAAATTATTATCTTATCTCAATCATAGATTATTGTTTCACCGCAATCCTTTTATTTCGCGTTATTCCGACCGAATGCGGATTTTACGCGAATTTAAAAGCCGATTTCCAAGACGAGTTCACGCGCGCAGAATCGTGCGCAAAAAGCGGCACGTTAGATAATTCGTAAGAACATTTCCCGGAAGTATTTATTACCCGTGGCGAAGGACCTGTCGTTTTTTTGCGATTCTGTGAGGGTCCTTCGGATACGAAGACGCTGTAGCGTCGCTCGGAGGAGGACTTTGACAAATCGTCGATCACCCCTTGAGGGCCGCCGCTTCCTATCTCCGGAGCTTTTCATCCCTGACGAGCCGGACAATGGTCTCCGACAAAATTCAGCCGTCTCTCTCTCTCTCTCGTTTCCTCCGCTCCCACAGTTTTTTTTCGCCGCCCCTCGCCGATCTAACGATTCTGCCGTCATGTCGTCGTCAAACCGGCGCTGCGAATTCAACTCGAGCGACCAATCCGCACGGTGACGAAGACCCGACGCTCATCTCCATGAAACAGCCTCGTCACGTTTTAATTCCTTATAATTCTGGTCTATTTTACATTCGTCTACTTTTCACCTTCAAAATCCTTTAGAATCCATTTTATCTCGAGTCTACGCGTGCATCCATTTTTTTTTTTTTGCGGGTTTGTCAGTCAGTCTCGAAGAAATTTACGAGGTCTAATGTGAGTTAGGGATCTGTAAAAATTCAACGAGGTGCCGAGTTGACGCGATTTCCGACAGTCGTTTACAGATTATTCGGCCCTGGCATTTGCGAGTAAAAACGGCCGCGCTGTTCACCCGTCCGCTGAAACCCGCCGAGGACGAAAACGAAGGAGAAGGAAAAGGAGAAGGAGAAGGAGAAGGAGAAGAAGAAGAAGAAGAAGAAGACAATGGATGAAAGAGAGAGAGAGAGAGAGAGAGAGAGAGAGAGAGAGAGCGTTTCCGCGTGATAAGATAAGACCCTCTTATCGACGCCGTTCCGCGATACACTAGTCTGGGGGCTAGTCGAGGGACCGTGTAATCGGCGTATTTGCGACGCGCGACACGACCGGTATTTGACCCGAACATCGATTCGCCATTAAGCCATTAACGTGGACAAGCGCGCCCCGCTCGCGGTCGTTTCCTTACAGTTTCCTTCAAAAGTCTTGTGTGGGATCGGAGGAAGGAAAAATTCGAGAGGAGAGAAATGTTTGTAGAAAGCAACATCATTGCGGAGGATGCCTGATTTAACTAATTAAACAGGATAGATATTAATGTGTGAGTATAATACAGCATTAAATGTAATTAATATTTATACTATATGTGTACGTTATGTATTATATTTCAGGTCTATCAATTTATTAATATTACTGCATAATGTTGTTATTAATTGAGTAATTATGCAATATAATAATTATTAGAATGTCAAAATAGAATGAATTATTAAACCAATTTGTAATTATTCAATGGAATAACTATTCAATTAATCGTACAGAGAATAGAATGAAGTTGAATTGTTTAATAAAATTTCATACTTTTAGCAGTATATATTTTTATAGGAAAATTAATCATCTAAATTAAAAAAATTAAATCGTTCAAATTATTTAATAATAAAATTAAGGGATTGATTTAAAAAAATCAGACTAGTCCAATGTTCTAAATTTTTGAAAATGATAAACAACTTTTTATCGTGTTTATTTCAAATTCTTGGATCTCAATGTTTTTCGTATGCAAAACACAGTGTTATGAGAATATCTTTTTGCCATTTTTGTTTTGTAATATTGCTGCATTATTTAGAGACAAAATACAAGGATTGTTGATGCATTTGTTTGATTTTTGATAGAATAATCATTACGAATACTATTTAAAGAAAATAACTAAGGTAGTTTCAATTTCTTAATAAAATATGAACTTTACTTAACACTTTATTTAAAATTTTATTTAATACTATATATATTTATTTAACATAAAAGTTTAGTAAAACACTTTATTTATAACATTTGTTTCCGCATCACCATCACTATTATCATCATAAACTAGATAATGATTAAACAACTTTTGAACTTGTACGATTCTTGTTAGATACAGAAAAGCTAAATCTGGTTTTTGTGAAATTGCATTTACTTCAATTGGCTATATAGTATATGGCTTGTCTGACTTTTGATGTCCGAATGAATGCCTATGAACATCATTGTTATCCAGTCAGCGTGACGTCGCAATAAGAAAACCTTTTTACTTTTGGAAAATTTTTTACTTGTCTAGTTTTTAGTAATCAACCCCTCATCAACTGTTCTATCCTGATTCTGATATAATATTGTAAATCCATTCTTGCCTTAATTACAAAAATATAATTTCGTTTTTAACGATTCCTCTCGGGGGAAAAAGTTGTAGTTTCAAAAATTGTTTCAAATTGCGTGGAGTTAAGAGTTCAGTTTCTCAAGTTCGGGACAACAGCCGGAAGTGCAATGGCGCGCGATGAAGATGGTCGGGTCGATCGAGTGTGCGTCCCACGTGTTAAATGCGGGTTGCACCCCCTCGTCGCGGACACGTGTCCGGCGATGACGTGACGACAGGTGCGAAGCCTGTTTCTCCTTTAACGCGCGAACAACACGTCCCCTATTTACCCGGGCCACACGTGTGCGTCTTCCGGTCGTCTCCACCTCCCCTCCCCCTCCCCCTCCTCCGAAAGGAGGATATGAGCGAAGGTGGACTCCAACGAACACGTGGCAGGACGTCTTGAGGTCGTCGACGAGAGGCGGATCTCTCGTCTGAAAGAGGGCGCCCGCAAGATCGAGCGCTCTGACCGCCTTGACATCGAGGATATATCGATATCGCTACTTGAGATGACATCGGCACGCCCGATGGATCTGATTACTGGCGTTAGCGAACGCCATTGCGAGCATATTTCCGAGATTCTTCTTTAACATATATTATGTCGTCGGCGCAATACGTAAGACAAATATTATAAACTTGCAAGGGGAATTTTTCTTCATTTTGCAAAAGGAAAGAAAATATTAGAAAGTGGAATAAACTATTATTAGAGGATACAATTAATTAATTGTTAATACTTTATTTTTAATTTGAAATTTGTGTTATGCATTGTTGTACCACATACATACAGAGCGTATCAATTTATTTTAAACAGTCGAATATCTAGAAATCAAAGGATTGTAGAAAAAATATTTTTTACAAAAGTTGTAGAGTCTAGACCATATGATTATAATATTAATTCAATTATAGATGACGTCACTATTCTCGCTATTTTTTTTAATGGACCTATGGATATATATTTTTCGTTATACGTTATATAATTCCTTTAGTTATTCTGCATGATATAAAAAGTATTAAAGTACAAATATGAAAAAGTCAATAATTTATGATATATTTTATATTTTATTGCGACATATTTTGTAAAATATAAAATTTCGTAAATTATTTATTTATTGATAATACCTTACTACTTTTATGCATAAAATAAGATAAGTTAATCGATGTAAAAAAGATACATAGTTGCTTTAAAAAAAATTATACAAGTAATATGTAAGTACAAACTTTTTTTAAAGACAACTACATACTTTCTCGATTGATTTGATCTTTTATTCTATGCACAAAAGTCTTAATTACTTAATACCATTATCAAAAAATGAGATATAGTTTACGAGATATTTTAGTCAGAATATGGCAGAATAAAATATATCTTGTAAACTACTGACTTTTTTATATTTATTCCTTAATACTTTTATAACTAAAGAAATTACATTAAGAGACAAAAAAATATATGATTCCATTTAAAAAAATGACAATGGTCCCATTGTAAATGAATCAATATTATAATGGATGGCTCTCTTAAAATCTTACAACTTTTGTCTAAAACTTTTTCACACATTATCTATATTTCTCGATATATTTGTTTCTATCATTGGAAATAGAACAACCCTGTATATAGTGCGGTATTTATATAAGCAAATAATTATTAGGTACCATAATTCAATTTCTCTGCCTTCAGCAGAGCTTACTTATCATGGCGATTACACTTAACTTAACTTAATTATCGTTACGCTTCTCATGAATAATTCGTGACGCTTGGCGTTTCACACATGCAACTTTCATTCTTCTCAATTGCAGTCTTTAATCGACGCTGTAGCGAATTGAAAAGGCGCTATTGTGCAAAGTTCTCTCTCTCTTGCTGCATTCATTATTATATATCAGCCGTCATAAATCGGGACGAGGATTTTTATTTTTATCCCGAGTGCGCGCCACGTGCGGCGCGCTTGTGCGTCAAAATCGAACGATTGACTTTCGAACGGACAGAGAGCGAGAGCGAGAGCGAGAGCGAGAGAGAGAGAGAGAGAGAGAGAGAGAGAGAGATGCGTTAGACGCTGATAAATTCGTGATCAATTACGGGACCGGTAAGCTCGATCTCGCAGCGAGCCTCGCCTCGTCGAGTCGACTCAATCTGCGAGATATCGATCGGCCAATTGGCGGAAGGAGCCGCCGGTGCGTGGAAATAAAATCCCATTTCCATTCCTGACTGACAGTCGACTAATTTTTTTCAGACTTATTGAAGGACCGTCTCGCGCAAAGTAGACATCCGAGCCATCGACAGCCGCCGTCGAGATTTCTCTCCCGTTAGGACATTTCGCGTTTAAAGCCAGTTCATACCGTCAGCGATCGACGATTCCGAATGAGCCGGTCGAAAGGATACAGCCGGGACAAGCGAAACGTTGACGGCCGAAAAAAAATGAGATAAAAATGAGATGAAAATGAGATCGTCATGAATTTCCCTTGTCGTTTAACTGCACATTAATTAAAATAAATCTTTCATCTGGCGTTCATAAGCTATATTTTTTAGTCTAATTTAAGTTCGCCAAATAAAGGAAAATATTTTAAACGTGTCTTTTTTAATATCTTCTTTGGCTATTGATAATTATATTTTTTTTATTTTAAAATTAACAATAATGTAAATATAATGTATATATAAACATATATAGTTTCTTATTTCTTACCCCTTACTTGAATTAAATTATATAAAATAATATTATATCTAAAATTATATAAACACGATTAAATTATTCGCACTACGACTAAGATTTCATTTTGTTGTGTAAAATTTAACTAAGGCAAAGTAAAATTTAACTTAATTCGAGAGATTTATCTTGAGATTAAAAGAATAGATTTTCGTAGAACGATACATTCAATGTGCTCAATTTCACTTCGAGGGGTTCCATCTTAATCTCGGACAATTTATCGAAGAGACAAAACGTCGAAACTGATCGCGCAAATTCGCCTTCAGTCCGGTCAAAAGTGACGATCGTGAGTCTCCTCGTGAGAAAACGTCGGGATGCCACTCCGTCGGGGTGGCACTCAGAGAAGAGTGGCCGGGGGGATCTGACGACGATGAGACATCAGCGAGAATCACCTTTAAATGAACCTGTCGAACTGCCGATCAGAGAGAAGCGACGGCGAAAACGTGCGGGGCTGCGATCGCACAAATTGACTCGTCGGTCACCAATAAAAATTCAATAACCCTCCGGTTATTGTCGAAAAGTTTGGGCGGACCTTTTAGCGACGGCCCCCCCCTCCTCCCTCGCCCTCGATTCCCATTTTCTATTTTTTTCTTTTTTATTTGTTCGCCGACACTCACTGGAAAAAAATGCTCGACGATGCTATCGCTACACCGCGAATTGGCTGCGTTGGTTACCCGATTTCCCTCTCTTTTCTCTCTCTCTCTCTCTCTCTCTCTCTCTCTCTCTCTCTCTCTCTCTCCAACCCTCTGGGAGCAACCGGTCCACCAACAACCCTCCTGCGTTTGCGGTTGAACACCGCGTGCTACACATTTATATCCTCGGTCGTCCGTTCACACAGCTGTGTTTTTGTGTACAAATTAATCTCAGCAGCGTGAAAAATGGGAAGAGACAGTCGTTTCGAGTTGATAGCAATTGTTTCGTCGCGTTTTCAAGTGGATACGTCAACGAGTTTCGATAAGAGATCGGATTGATACTTGATCTTTCCTTACGTCAGAAATGATTTCGTCAATTATTATCGCGCTTGTAATAGAAATAAATAAAAATGAGATTCATTTTGATGGCTTTTCATCGAGATAATTCTCAAAGTATCTACATAATTTCAAATAATAATAATATCTTCCTTATCTTACTTGCATTACTGTCTTATTTTATTTTATTAGCGTTTTAATAATACATCTCTACGGCAAGAAAATAATTCAATTTTACATTTTGCTATTTTCTAACTATTACAGACTAAATAAGTATAGCGCAATGGAACAATCTTGAATTATATCGGCATATTGGAGATATGACAGACAAAAACCAGATCCGCTTGTTTCCATTTCCTTTTTAATCGGAACGAAAGCATCTGGTGCCCGGCTCTGGCCAGATAAGGATTAATCCGTCTTAGACCGGCAGGCTTCACGATCCCTAATGAGATACCGGGTGTCAAAACTCCGACACGGGCACAAAAACACACGAGCGCGTATATACACACGTATATACTGTGGCCACCGAATAACGGATCGGTCCGATTAGATCGCACCGATAAGGTCGTCCGAAGGGGCCCAGGTATACTTTGCTCCTCCGTGCCCCTTCCCCCCCCCCGCCGTCTTCCTCGTCCTTCCAAATATCCTCCGGAACGAGGATCGGGAGAGAGAGCGAGAGGGCATCCTTCGAGACAAGAGAGAGAGAGAGAGAGAGAGAGAGAGAGAGAGAGAGAGAGAAGGTGGACGAGAAAGAGGGGAAACGGGAAGAGACGAGAGGAGACGCGGGCAGAAAAGATAAAGGGAGGACTAAAGAGCGGAGATTAGCGCTAATGCACCATCGGGGAACGAGATGACGGTGGGAAGCGGGGACCAGGCAGCGACGGCGGGGGAGGGAGGGAGGGGGGAGAAAGGGAGGCGAGGTTCATCGTATCTCTCATATTTCAGAGCCCCGTGACGTCGTGGAGATACCGAATCATTCCCACCTAGAGTCGACGTTATTTTTAGTCCATCCGATTGCCCGCCCGCCCGCGTCGTCCTGTTGCCCTCCAATCGGCTCGAGGGAAGAAGGCGATGGGCTGGGGAAGCAACGCTTCTCGGACGTCTCTCCCTCACGGAAAATTGCCGGAATTTAAACTTTTTATTTCTCCGGAAAAAATTGTTGTCATATTTGTCACTCGCAACCGACACGTCACGGGATCAAAGTTACTTAAATGTATTTTTTTTTATTCTCCTTAACTCTCGCGTGATGACACCTCACACGAGAATATTTATAATATTATTTGTTATTAATATTATTAATATATTGTACACACAAGTGTGCGAGCGAAAGCTAAGTTATCAGTTTAGAATTCGATAAGAGCGTAATCATCGTAAATAACGTTCAACGATGATAAAAATGGGAGGAAGGAAAATTTGATCAATACCGCATTTCAACATCCGTAAAGATCAAAGATTAATCGATAATATCAGATGTGTTTTCACAATAAAATTAGATATTCCTCCTCTAAAAGAAGAAAAATCATTTTGAAATATAAAAAAAGTTAAGCAAACGTTTATAAACTATATATAATAATATTAAATAAGAGGAGACAGCAGCAAGATTTAAGCATGATTGAGATTCAATAAGCAGCTTTATGATTAATCTAGAAATATATGATGTGCTATAACCATAATAGATAGATAACAAATAGATAACATAATAGGACTATTTTCTTCCAGAAGAGAAACATTTTTCTTGAATCAGAGAAAAATGAGAAAAGGAAAATAAGAGGAACATCCTTTTGCATCAATCAAAGATGAGTTTTCGATATTAAATAACGGCCCAATCAAGGGCTTGAATACAGATACTCTCCTCTAAAATCTTCTTAAGAAGGATCGTCTTCAGATCAAAGAAAAATATTCGCATTTTACAACCATTCTTCTCGTATCCGAGAAACGTCGCGGGAGAAGAGCGACGGAGGCCAGATGGAGGCAGAAGTGAAGAGGGGGGTGAAAAATACAGCAGGAGTACCGTAGTACCAAGCCGGGAACCACCGACACCGCCGCCCACTCGTGTGGAAAAATGATAGCAGCGCACTGACTGAGTGCCCGGGCTCCATCCCCTCTCTCCGCGGAGGAGAGGCGCGGGAGAGAGGGAGGGTGGTCGAGGGTGGACGACGGGGGTGGTACTACGAGCGGGCTGCTGGAGAGACGGGGTCGAAGGGGGTGGCGACGGATGGCGGGAAGAGAAGGGAAGGGGTGGATGGCGAGATGCCTGCTCCCGATTCCCTTATCGCCGCGGCACAGTTGTGTGTGCCTTTATGAAGATCTGTCAAACTCACCCTCGACCCCTTCCTCACCCCTCACGGAGCCTTCGCTATCCCCCTGCCGCTCCCTTCTATCCCGTCGTCCCCTCCGTTCCGTCGCCGCGGACCTCGTGTAATGATCGTATTCGTGCATCTGGAGGACGAAGTCTCGTCTTGTTGTCTTTCCTCGTTTCTATTCCCGATGCGACCGATGCATCATCGCAAAATGCACTATCTCAGTTTGCAGCGCAGAGTAAGAGAAAAAGAGAGGGAAGAGAGACAAGGAGGAAGAGAGAGACAAGAAAACGAGTTGGATAGATAGACGTGTCTCAGCGTCTCGGATCTCCGTTGTGTGTCTCTGCGTTTCTCAATTCCGAAACGGACTTCGATTTGATAATATTCTAACCGAAGGATCAATCGCAAAAAATATTTTTAAAAATTTATAAAAATTCCACAAATAAATTTCAAATGCAATCACATGTCAACAAAGATCAATTATCTTAATCTTTTTACAATCTCCGTCTTCCTTATGTAAATATTTTTTATATTCTTAAGATTAATTATTTTCATCGTCAACAGTATTCCGTCTCTCAAATATCCAATTTATAAATCTTACCGACCCTAGAGAGAAATAAAGAATCGTAATCCGTAATCTCTAAACCTCCCCCAAAATCGGAGCAAGAATGGCTAGCCCAGGACCACTGTCGCGTATATATCCACCCCCTTCCACCATCGAAGAGCCGATTAGTCGTCGACGACGACCTCGGCTGCTCTCGCCGGCAGAAGTTCGCATTATCATGTTCGAATTCATTGATTCCGGGGCGCCTCGGGGAGAGATGGAAAGAGGCGAAGGAAGACGCAAGGGGGACACGCAAGGGGCCGCCGGAGGCGTAGAACTTGGCGTTATCGGGGCGTTTGTATGAAAGTGTCTACGAGGTGTGATATCGGCGAGCGCCGCTCGCCTTTTCGTCCGCCGGAAGTCGTCGCGCGATGCGAGACCAACCCCACCGCCACCGCGATTGTGGAACGGGCGGGGGTGACGATCCCGCGCATCGGGATGCCGAGCGCGCCCGTCGAGAAATAAAAGCCGCGAACGCCTCGCTCTTATCGTTCTTACGTTCCCTTTGAATTTTTGCACAAGGGGAATATTTTAAGAATCTCATATATGCTGAAACGAAGATGTATTTCCTCGTAAAATTTATTCGAAATAGATTGGTACCAGTTCTGCTGGTGTCTGCTCCTTAATTTTCGACTTTTCCGCCGTCAAATATTACCCTCTCTCTGTTTTCTTCTTTTATTTCTCTCTTTTTTTTTCTTCTTCGATAAGGTATAATTTTTCAGTTGGATTTTTAATTGGATTTAATAATTTAAAATATTTCATAATTTAATATTTAACATATTAAATATTTAATGATATTAAAATGTTCGTTGATATTACTTGATAAATATATTCTCACATAGGTATACACTATTATATTTTTACGTTCTAACAAAAGTGCAATGTCCGAATATATATTCGGGCAAATCCGAGAAGCGATTAATTATCAGGGCGACTTCGGCTGCCGCCGCCGCTGCTGCACGAATACGGGATCGCGGCGGCGATGAGAAATGTATCACGAGTACGCGATGGATTCGTCGAGATAGAGCCTAGCGCTTTATATAGATAATAATGCGCTTTCGCGCAGAGAACGATCCGGATCGAAACTCGGCCGTGTCTCTCGGCGTCGCGAAGCGGCGCGAGTTCTGCCTTTCCGCGCTTGAAAAGCCGCGATACGGACATACGCTCGCAAGCGAGCAACCCACTTATTAAAATAGATCAGCCTGGAATCCGAAGTCCGATCGCGATTCGATATAGCGGAACGTCGAGTAGAGTGGAACGAGACAATGAAAAGATTAAAACAGCCGATTAAGAGGTAACAATATTTAAAAATTTCATTTTCTCGAATGGAAAGAAGAATTTTCTTCTTTCGTGTCGCAAATATAAATCTCTACGATACGAATTACGTCTAATTTTTTTCAGACGTCACTAACTCGACATGAGTGATCAATAGGAGAAAGAAACATTAAGAGCGATATCATCGGTGGAAGAAGCCATCGATAATCAGATACTGAAGATAACAAAATCGGATTAAAGATCTTGGATAAAAAAAATTCTTTAAATATCGAAATTGTATTATCTGCCTGTAATATCTTTCTCTCGCGGTCGATACCGATATATCTTAAAAATCAATAAAATTAATAAAAAAAAAAAAAATAAACCTCCACAATAAAATAAAGGATAAATTGACAATAATATAATACGCCGTCAAATGTGTGAACGGATCTCTATCGCCAATAAAAAGCTATGTTATTTCCGGAAAATCAGATACACGCGTTTCAATCTCTCCAGCATACATATCTGAAAACCGCGATATCGTCGCTCATAGGGAGGAGAGGGTGTGAAGGTGTTGAGAGGGGAGGGGGGTAGTAGTTTCGCGGCGGGAGAATCCGTCTTAAGAAATCGCCCGGTTCTTATCAACGTAGAACAGGGAATCTCGGCGGTGCAGACGCGTTCGATCATCGGCGGTGAGAACAGGCGGCGGACAGCTCGGGCGATCTGTTAGCGAGAGCGAGGGAAGAAGCGCGAAACCGCGTGAATGGCGGCGAACCGACGCCATAAATTCATCCGTCAGTCTCTATCACGAGCCCCGCCTCGTCTTGATAAAAAAAAAAAAAAAAGAAAAAAGAACGAGGGCGAGAGGCAGCATCGATGAGTCGTCGTCGCGAGAGAACGGCGAGATCTCTCTGATATTAATAATGCTATATTATAGCATTCGATTGTTATAGATTTCATTTCTATGTATGGAATTTTAATATTTTTTTTTTTTTATAAGTTCATTACATTGCGCAAGTTGGCATATATACATTTTACAAAAGAATTTATGCATTATGTTCATAAATTGCATTATATTTATAAATTAATTTAATTTGTCGTTTTCTTATGTTAATTAAATTCATTAATTACTGTGTAAATAATTGATGCCTTACATTGTGTTTATAAATTATATTTTAATATATTATAGATTTTTTTTTTAATATATGTATTTTCCAAAATCTTGTAAATCTTTCTTTTTTTGATTTAATAATTTAGCTTGTGTAAATAATTTTTTCGAGATGAGTAAAAATGAAATACTGAAGAAATGTAATTAATAATTATTAACGTAATTAATAAATATAGAAAATATATATAATTGCTAAATTTTAAACATGTACTTACTTAGAATGGTGCAATAATTTAAAACCTAATTATGTGACAAGACAATTTCTCTGACTTACCTGTAACAAAAAAAATAAATTTACTTAACACAAGTTATAATAAACAAATAATTGAAATCATTTATGTACATTTTACTTAATGTATATTTCATTTAAAGCCATAAATATATATTTTATAATAACATTTAAAAAGTTTCCATCATATCTCGCGAATAAAATAAAAATTCTTTTCACATTATAAATTCTCTACATTTATAACATAATATTCATAAACTATTACTTTAATATACATAATCAATATTAAAAAATATATAATTAATTAATAATTATTAAGTTTCTTATATATGAAATATATAATAATAATATATATATATATATATATATATATATATATATATATAAAATATTTATATAAGATATATCTTATAATGCGCATTTCTTAATCTAATATTTTACAACGAGATATTATTATATTACTATTAAATATTAATATTTATAGAGTCTATAAATATTAAGATCTATTGAGATCTGAGGAGATCGTTTTGCGGAGAGCAGAATCGAGAGAGAGACAGCAAAACAGATCATCTAACAGTATGAAAGTAAGAACCCACCCTCAACGAAGACGGGAATACTCATTCGCCACCCCGTAACTTTAGAACCGCGTGCAAGGGGTGTAGTCGGTGGAGCTCTAATTTCCGATAGAACGCGTGACTTGAATTCGCGAGATGGGACACGCATCGCTTTTAAGAACGATGCTTTCTCTTCCCTTCACCTTTTCCCCTCATTTCGCCACTTATAGAACCTAACTCGGATGACGAGATGATCGAGGATCCGGAGGAGGGCTCTTTACTTAAAGCACTCTAAGTCGAAGACAATAGTTTCAACGTGCATTTAGTTACCCATGGTTTTGAAAGACTCAAGTTTATCAAATTTTATTTGAGAATATTCTCTTTCTTTCACAAATATGTTGTTTAGTATTATATTAATTATTTAGTATTATATTAATATAACATTAGCAATTTAATAGTAGCATTTTTTTCAATTTTACTATTTTCTTCTCTCTTTCTCTCTCTCTCCCTCTCTCTCTCCTTCCTTCTCTTTCTTATCACTAGTAAATGTTTCTGAGGTTATCGTAACACCAATTTAGAGAATAATTTAGTAATTTTTAGTAATTACCAACATGATATCTTTCAATTGCAATCTAAGTTTTCGAATATTGTTAATATTCTGTTTGTGATGATGACTAGTTTAATAATTGTTATAAGGACTATTAGAGAATTAACATATGCCAAGTTTATACAGTTGATAATGTTGTGAATGACATTCGCAACCGAATATTATAATTAAATGTACTCTTTTTACTTTAATTTTCTTATTTTATATTATTTTATATTCAATTCCTTTCATTTCGTTTGCTCTTCTCTTTCCTCTTGCTACTCTGACATTCTGAATTTTTCTGCTTCTAAATAAACCGCGAATCAAACGGCACATCCAAGGATCAATTATACTTGACGTAAAAAGCCCTTAGCCTCCTCTTTCCCTCTGGTTTATTCTCTGGATACAGCGGCGGCACGATCGAGTCCAGTGCTATCGAGCCTCTCCGGCTCTAAAAATGGCGGGACGACGAGGAGGCCCGACGACGATAGGCGGCGCGAGAAAGGCACGACGGCCGGGGGTGTTCTCGTGGAGAACCAAGAGGGGGGTGAAAAGAGAGAAATCGAGTCGTCGGCTCGACTGCACAGGCTCAACAGAAAAAGCTGCTGGCGTCGGCTGGATGGATTTCCAGCCGCGAATCGACAATAATTGTCTGAATCAGGCGCTTGTCGAGGCCTCCCTCCCGCACCCGTCCGTCGTCGCGCCCGGTGGAGAGTGGAGAGAAAGAGAGAGAGAGAGAGAGAGAGAGAGGGGGGGAGGGCTTGAAAACGAAGCGAAAGACAAAGGAGCATCCCGTTCGTCGAATCGCGCCGAGCATGGCGTATCTACATCCCCTCGGTGGCGTTGCGCGACCACCTCTATTCAGGGACTCCCTTAATACGGCGCGCCGCTCACCCCCTCCTCCCTCTTTTCCTCGTTCTCTCATTCTCTCCCTCCCTCCCTCCCTCCCTCCCTCCTCTCTCTCTCTCTCTTTCTCTCTCACAACGCGCGCGGCTCGATTATTACCGATACATCCACTCTCGGCATGCCTCCTTTTCATCCCGTTACTTCAGGAACGCGGCGCCCGAGATTAGCCGCATCGGCCTTGTTCGTGTGCGCACTACGGCGATTGTGCGATCGCGCGTACACGCGGGAGAGTCCGCGTGTGTGAAGACGAGCTCCACGCTCCGAAACGGATCGCCGCTTTCCCCCGCGATGCGATTTCTCACTTGCTTTGTCTCGAACGCGCGGCGAAGGCGGCGCGCTCGAACAAATGCGACGAGGGGAGAATGCGACGCCGCCGAACGCGCGCGGTTTTCCGCGTCGGTCGGTTTCCACGGACATATTCATCGTCAATCATCTCGCTCTTTTCTTTCCTTTGCCGACGGTGATAGAGAGAAGCGGCAAATGAAAGAGTCCTCCAAATGACTTTTGCAAAGCGACGTTTGATCTCAAAGATCTCACGCTGAAAAAAAACTCACGTTTTCGTAAACGCCAGTGTTCTTATTTCTTCTATTAATCTTCTCACAAAAATATGTAGGAAAAAAAAAAAAAGAAAGGTAAAATATTGTCATTAAAACTTGCTATAATTCTATGTATTTCTTATAGATATATTAATCGTCTAACGTCTGAAAATGTCAATTTGATCAATTTAATCCTGATAATTCAAAATAAATCATATGATGTCATTTTCAAAACTCAGTGTGATCAAAAATGCGAATAGCGTTAATCAACAAAATTTTTCTAATATGGATAAAAAAATGCATTTTTTTGTTGTACATACATTTAGAAATTGATTTTTAGTTTGTAAAAAGTGACCAATATATTGAATTCTTTTAGTTACTTTCTTTAATACGTTTCTTTCACACAAACAGGCGGCATTTCTGTCATTTTTAAAATGTAAGCACACATGTTCACTTTTGTGGCGTAAAAAAATACAGCATCAGTTATTCTATGCTCATTTATATTATCTTTATTAATAAATTTAATTGTATTTTAGTGCATTTTTTAAATGTTATTAAATGAAATTGTTTCTTTTTTTATTTCGCTGATTTTGAGAAATTTAATATAAAAAAATGAGATTAACAAGCTTAAGAATAAAAAAATCTTGATCTTTGAAGTTAAATGGCATACGATAATAAAAAATGTGACACGTTACAAACTTTTTACTGTTATCATCACACTCATTGTGTGCAAAAATTAATTAAAAATTGCTTCTTTCTCTGCTTCTTTCTTCCTGCTTCATTTATATATTATCAAAAAAATGTTTAAATTTTTTGACTAATAAAATTTACACGTTACAATATCGTGCAGCAATCGGCAGCAACAAATCGTTGACATGACGCAAACGTGGATTCTGAAAGTCGTGCGAAATATTTATACCCTTGGTAGGGCACAGTAGAAGTTGAGAAAGGACCACTCAAGGATCTCGTTCATTTTCCTGCCTCTAATAGCAGCCATGCAAAAAAATCGCATATTCTCCGTGAAAATCTCGGTTATGCCCCCGATGCACGCGTAAGAAATACGGGAATGGCACACGATATATTCCGCGTGCTTACGCATTTCGCGTTGCACGCACGTAGGTATTCGCATTATGGCCGTAATAATGACCGCGATGTAACGCCGGATAAGTGTACACACGCGGTGTACACACGCGAGCGCGCTTTTTTCCCGCATCGGCCGCGACGTTTATGGAAACAGAAGGGGATTCGACGCGCGGCAGCGTGTCGTACGTCGGTACCTTGTGTGCGGCGATCTCGCGCGGCGTGAACGTCATTTCAAACAATGATCCTTGGCTCGATCCTTGGGTCTGCCGCGAACAGCCGATGATGTCGCGGCGCGCCGATAAACGACCCCATTAACGAAGCATCATCAAACATTTAGACATGCGGATAGACACGCGTATATAAATGCGCGGATGTACTTAATCAAATACCGAGATCTGCGAATGTGTAGAGAGAGAGAGAGAGAGAGAGAGAGAGAGAGAAGCGGCAAAAAATTACGTGAACCACGAGTGTAAAGATCGCATGGTTTATAAAAAGAGATATATATATATATAAATTTCCAGTCACGTGACTGCGTACTTTTTCTTCTTTCCATTTATACGGTGTAAGACTCCTGAAATTCGTTGATTGGCGAGCGAGGGTGCACGATGACGAGTCGTCGCGATACTTGGGGTTCACCCATTGGAAGGAAATTTCGCGAGTATCAAGATACATTTCGCAAGATGCATTCGTGTGTCCGATTGATTAATCCGCGTGCAGCACCGCGTTCGAGCGATCGTTGGATGGCTCTCACCTCGCGAGATCCGGTCTCTCGCCGATCGCCAGCTTTCTCCCGGCGGTTATCACCGCCACGGAATAGCCACACAAGCGAATCCTAACCGCGCTATCCCTTTCTTCCTTCGATCCTCTCCTCCTTTTCCTGCTTCTCCTCGTCCTTCTTCTTCCCACGCGAGCTCTAATCGCGAGATCTCGCGCATGACTCGCGCGAGAGCGCGCTCTCCATCATCGCTCGCCGCTAATTTTATTATCAACGCCGATAAAGGCCGGAGGACGTACAGGACGTTTCAGAAATACAGAGGAAGGCGTCACTTCTCTTCCGCTCCCCAAAACTTTTTTTCCCACATAGAAAAAAAAATTCATCTTAAATCAAGCTTATCATCATCTCATATATAAGCGAGATATAAGCATAAGATATATTTTCATATATAAGCAAGAATATCATAATCTCCTTGAAAATTTTAGTCTTGACTTGATGAAAGTTATATTGATGCGAGCATAGATGTTCTTATATATAAGCAGGAGTATTATAATTTTCGAACAGAAGACTTTTAATCTTGGGTTGAATAGAGGTAACATTGAGTTGACCAGGAGTAAAGCGATAAAAATCAAGACTAAAATTTTTAAAAAGATTATAATATTCTCGCTTATATAGGATTAAGACTAAGTTTTTTTCTGTATATTGCCCGCTTATTTGAAAACACTTTTTTTCTCTGTATCTGTCCTATTTTTTTTTTGTTTATTAAATAACTAGATGTTACATACGCGAGTTGCGCGTGCGATATTTATTTTCTGATATCATATATTATTCAATATTAAATATAAAATTCTATCAATTTATGTGACATTTATACGTCCACTTCGTATTATGGGTAGTTGTGACACAAGAAAAATTCTTATGTAATCATACAACTTCGGTATTTGTAATTGGTCACAAAATACTCCAAAGAAAATACAAAATGAAATGTTTTCATGCAACTTGTAGTCTTCTTATCCGTGATGACAATTATGTATGACATATATATGACAGATGTACAAACTGTCGAAATGCATTATCTCCATCGATAATCATTCACGAAGATAACCAGGGAATCAATCAGCATTGCGAAAAAACGATAACAATTAACTTCGATATATTCCGATTTAAAAGCGGATTAATTTGATTAATAAATATCTGTTGTAATCGACGATTTATCTCTAATGGAGCGTTAACTTATTGTATTTCAGTTAATTATCATTTTTTTATTACGACTCCTTCTGAAATTTCTACTCACAAGGATATCTTTAACTTCGTCCTGTAACTGTTACGGACTATCACTTCATCCACGACAACTTTCGTCAATCGTCGACAAAAGAGGAGTCGACCGAGAGAAAGCTGAGAATACGATTCGCTTCGTTTCATCCTTATCAGCCTCGGGCAGATCGGAGGACAAAAAAAAAAGGAGTCGATAGTAGCTAATGCGGACAAGAGGACGACTGCGAGAATTAATCGGTGTAAAAGAAATGGGCGGGAAGAGGGGGAAGGGGGAGGGAGGAGGAGGGCCGAGAGAAGAGAGATACCTCGCTTAAAGTTCCGTCCAATTTGTCATCCCTCCGAAGGACTTTGAAAGTATTTAAAAAGTTCGCCGGCCCCCCCGGGCCACGCTCTCCGCTTAATCGTCCCTTCTTTCCTCGTCACCGTAACGCTTCTTAACGCCAGCAACATTGTCTTCTTCAACAGAGAGAGGAAGGGAGAGAGAGAGAGAGAGAGAGAGAGAGAGAGAGAGAGAGAAAAGAGAACGACAAAAGAAGAAGAAAGTGAGAGATATCGCGCGCGCGCGCGTTCCACGGACGAGCAACGCGATTTATAATTGGGAGGGATTAAGCTGCGGCGATAGCATCGTACAAATGTCTCGGCCGACGTGATTCATACGGGGTGGTATTTCATGCCACGTTCGGGGCCCACGGCAGTCGCGGGAATAATTCACGAAAAACCACGCGAATTCGCTCATCCGCAATCCGACGAGCCCAATCGGAGCCCATTCGGCGAAGACATACTACTCGCGCTTTATTATTAAAATTCAATTTCTGTAAAAATCGCAAAACTATCCGCCGGAAATCAGAGAAACCGAAAGGAACGGGGAAAGCGAGCGAGCGTCTCAAGAAGCATCTCAAGCGTGTGCGGTTTCTCTAAACATATGGACACTTCCGTTCTGTTGAGATACCACCGAAAGGGTGGTGACGAGCGGGCTGCAAAAATTTGTGAAATCCTTGTCGCTTTTGAACGATGAGGCCTACTGCCTTTTTTTTATTTGTTTTGTGCCTTATTATTTCCAAGCTGTGTATAGACCTCACCTCCTACATATCTCCGTTCTTATATCTTAAAATATAAATAATATCAGAATATGTTTTTACGAGTGAGATTAAAAAAAACTCAAGTACGATTCAACTAGAAAATTTTCACGATCTTGCTCGCAATAAAAAGCATTTTAATATTAATTTTTTTAAAGGTGGGCCGCCAGGCTCACATCGGAAAGAGAAGCATGTCGATCACCTTGTGAAAAAGTGCTGCTGCTTTTCCTTACGAGATCCTTCCCTCTCGCCTCGCCCTCCGTTCAGCCGTTCGGGCTTTCTAGCCAAAGTACAGATGTCTCGCGGGGATATCAGATGCAAGGGTAACCGGCGAAGGGATGATATTCCATTTCCACGAGAAACCGGCACAATGTGCTCGCGGAAAGCGGCTGCGGCTGCGGCTACGAAGAAGGGACGGCGAGAGGTGGCGAGAGGAGGGCGGAGGGAGGGACGGGGGGGGGAGGGTTGGGAAAGGATGTTCGGAACTTGGCACAGAAATCCATTACGAGCGACGAGAAGCGGGAAAGTGAGAGATTCATTAGGCGCGATAATAACGAAATGAACGTCGCCGACGCGCCGCCGCCTCGAGCTCTCGATTAAGGTTTCGGCGGATCCCTGGGATCCTGGCCGGAAGTCGCGGCACAAAAGCCGCCGTTCTTCTTTCGCCATTGGCGCGGGCGCTGCAACGGGCGCGAGCGGAAGCCACCGCGTCGACCACGGAAATTGAGTCGAGTGGCGCCCGCCCGAATGGAGATGGATCATTTGCATTTTTTATACACTGCGGATTTTATACACCGTGGCGCTTCGCTTTCAAAGTAGCGGACGTACCGCGTAGATGCGAGATATTCGTATAAAAAAAAAAGCGCAGGGAGATCGCAGGGAGAGAATAAATTCCGCGTTCATTAGAAACTGTATATCAATAATGGAAGGTTGGACTTTAGGTTTGTTCAGAAATGGCTACAAAGTTGTTTTCTAGCGACGTTCGATAAATTGGTACTACGTAGAAATTGTGATAAATCTAATGTAAAGGAAGTGCAGAAAACATGATGATAAGAAGAGGTGGCTTTCCTAATTAATTGAAAGAAAGAAATTCTTATCCATCTTTCCATTTTCCCAGATTGTTATCTATCTAAAAATTCGGGTTTTGTTTATCCCAAATAATATATTGTATTCTGAATAAAATATAAAAAATGCAAAAAAGAATTGTTTTTATAAATAATATTTTATAATTTATGTTGTATCAATACAACTACAAGATCAATATTTCTTGATTAAAGTAACTCTTTATGTTGTTTTTTCTGACATTTTTCTGACTTCTGCAACTGATTCATTAACAAAATAAAATGCTAATTTTTTTATATACTTCCCATAATATTTTGTAGACTGTATAAATATTTTTTGTAACACAAAAACCGTGATAAATAATTGAAGATGGCAACCTCTTATCTCATATTTTTCCTCATATTTTACCAATTTTTTTTCAGTTGCCTCATTAAAAAACAGTAGCATATTATCTTCCGCGTGAAATGTGCCATGCACAGGATTACGCATCTTTTTCTTTTTTTTTTTTTTTCCATTTCCTCGTAAACTCCATGCTTGACTCCGTGCTTGATATTGCGTTTCATAATATTATATGGCGGGCAGCAGCGATAAATACGGTCAATCGAACAAAGCGACTGCTTATCTCGGTTCTCCGTGTTTCTCCGATTTTTGTGCGGTCTCGTATCGATCTGACCTCGCATTTATGCGTCAATCTTTTGCGATCAGCAGTCGTCCGCGAAGGTGTCGGCGCGGAAGGAGGATTGTTCGCGCGGCGTGACGCGTCCCCTCTTTTTTCCGCCCCTAGACGAGCAGTAGACAATATAAATGTCGGGCGGGTGTTGGGAGCGAACGCTTGGAAACGAAGGCCGACAACGGGGAAGGAGGAGGGGGGAGGGGGATGGATATCTGTGCTAGCGAGAGTTAATTCCGCCCCCGTGTGCGTGTATGAGTACGCAGAAGAGCGCAATAGGTGTGTATGTACATGTGCGCGCGCGAGATGAAGGAACGGGGGCGGAGAAGGGATCAGAACGAAAGGGGGGTCGGTGGAGGGGCGGGGGATGACCGGAGTCTCGAGCCGCGCGGGCGAGATAACACATTTTGACGGTATAAAAATGAGTGTTTTTCCCACTCCTATCTGTGGGGAGATAGCGCGAAACCGCGCGCTGCGAAGGCGAGAAAGGAGAGAGAGAGAGAGAGAGAGAGAGAGAGAGAGAGAGAGAGAGAGGGGAAGGGAGAATTCCTGTCTCCTCTCCTTTCTCATGGGCTACCCTTACAACAGGGGTAGCTTTTCTGTGCCAAGAGAAAAAAGAGGAGAGAAAGTACCTCGCTCTCGATCGACAGAGAGCGCTTTTTTGAATGTCGTTCAGAACGTGATTCTTCGTCATATTCCTCAACGGGGATTGAGTACGAGGGTAACCTGTCCTATGACGTAAATGTTATTTTTGCATCAATTCTTCCTGAGCCGTATTGAAAATTTACGAAAACGCAACGTGGTGCCACTCCATCATTTCACACTTATTATTTTGCGCATGCATTTATTTTATCTAATGAAATACTTTATTAATTATATAATTAAATATAATAAAATAATTAATTTCAAGTAACTATTAAATATACGATGTATTAAAATTGGTTATCATGTATTTAAGAAAAAAAGTGTTGTTAAAAGATTAATTAAATATTGTTAATTTATGAAAAATATTAGTTAATTGATTCGCACAAGGAAATATTTCTACCATAAAACTATCATAATAATAAATATATGCAAAAGTACGTGTGTGTATAACTTTAAATTGTAGTTACAAAAACAGGATATTCTTAGCAATCTCGTAAATAAATCGTCGCGGTTCTAAAAAACACATTAAGGCAATTTAAATTAATATCATTCCTCGCGATTTTTACTGAAATTTTCAATTATTTCTGATTTACGTTTTACCATATCGTTCATTTCAAAAAAGCCAATACACCGCACTTTAACATAAACATCCACGCTCTCATTCCCTACTTGTCCGTCTTAAATAAAGTCCCTCTGCGAGACTGATTGTGTGTAAAGATCCGAGCGCATAAATCATCTCGAAAGGCGGTCTTCGAGAATCTACGCGCGCCGAAACGCCGACGAAACGTATCGATTGAAACGGGGAAAAATTCGCAGGTACGAAGGAAACCAGAGGGGCAGAGGTGCAACAATAACCTGCCTCCGTGATCGACGCTCTCGCGTTCGATGTAGATGTCCGGATATCGATTGCCACCGCGTATACGCGCGAGATATCTCGATCCTCGGCCGCCACCGCCCTCCCCCCTCCCCCCGTTCCCACCCTGCTTCTCGCCTCTTCTGGTGCGCAACGCTCGGACGAACCCGCTACAACCCGCACACTCGCACACGTGCATCTCCCTTCTCCACACGTGCATTACTCGCAAACGCTCATATTTACGATGCGCTTTCTCCGTCTCGCCCGCCCTCACTCCCTTTTGCTCTCTTTCCCTCTTCTCTCTCTCTCTCTCTCTCTCTTTCCGTCGAATGTACACACGTGTGACCCTCCATCGCGGCGCATTGGTGCAACCAGAGCTGCAACGGCGAGTATTATTATTGCGATAGCAGAAACAATGCACCCAACCCGAGCGCCGGGGGGGGAGGTGAGGGGGGGAGATGCAGCACCCGCTTATCTCGCGCTGCATCTCGATATCTCGCTCGGCTCGCCTTCGCGATGCGCGCTCTTATCTCGCGAACCAATTTCGGCCGGCATCCGCGCGCGATCCGAAAACCGATCTCTGCCCCTCCCTCCCCCCTCTCTCTTTTCGCTTTCGGCGATACGAACGATTCTCGTTCCCTCGACGAGAAGAAAATTATCGGGCTGAGGGATCGATCGATCGACACGCACTCAGCAGATACGCTTGATAAGAGACACGATCGACGACTTAACGACGCGTACATATAAACAAGAAACAGTTCACAACAGTTTAACAGACGTAGAACGCACACGCCTCCACGTTAATTATCGTATCTGCGATGACGCGCGATTAAACTTTTACCAGACCGTTAAAATTAATGAAAAAAAAGCATATCGAAATTTTCATACAAATACAATTCGCGATATACCCCGCAATTATTTTAATGCACTGAAATGTAGACGTTAATTAGACTCGCAGGGATAAAGCGTTGTATGATACTCGCGGAAACGTAATTGCCCCGGCGTAAACACGTAATTGCGTTCGTCATGTAATTACATTTATATCGGAACGTATCTACGCGAAGGTGTAAAAGGTAATAATCACATTTATAGCCGTTGTCGATTGGGACACTCGCGAGATCGCTTCCGAACGCATCGAGCAGGACCAAGATGAAGC
The DNA here is from genome assembly GCA_024349325.1 of Pogonomyrmex californicus. NCBI lineage: Eukaryota > Metazoa > Arthropoda > Insecta > Hymenoptera > Formicidae > Pogonomyrmex > Pogonomyrmex californicus. Next base: position 452,840 of record JAECZD010000018.1, on the reverse strand, counting down.
TGTACAGGAGCAGGAGCGGATCTTTATCATTTTTAATCCGACGATCGATGGAAAAAGAAAGAAAGCGGGCTTCTTCTCGCGGTGATTACGAAAGTAATCCGAGCTCATCCGAGCGCACGTTGTAACGTCGAGTTGCGCGTAGGTAGGCACGTTCCACGCATAAATGCTAATGCGTGAAACGGGCGGAGGCGTGCATGAGGAATGGGACCGATGAGGAATGCGCATCCTTCGACGAGTCGAACGTCCACGCCTGTCGCGAGTGCGTTCATCAGCGAATCCGCATTAATCGCGACGCGTTAACGCCTTAATTGATGAGTGAGGTAGGTTCGTGATTTATCTCGTCGTCATTGCCAATCTCGAGACACGGAGGTAACGCACGACGTGCCTCTGTTACATTCGTTTACCATAGACTCCTCGATAAACCTCTTCAAACGTGCAGAAATTTTCTCGAATTATCTTCGAGATCTGTGGAGATCAGTATCTCCAGTCCAGAAGTGGATTTTTATTTGATTGGAATTTTGATTAGTCGGATATATGGCGATATTAAATTTTTTTGAAAGTGAGAAAAATGTGAGTAAAATTGTATGAGGATAATTTAAAATTATATTTTAAGAGTTAAATTGCACTTTAAGGAATGCGGCGTTACATTAAAGCTTTTAATTAGGAAAGAGGCAACATTCTTACAATATTCTCATCGGATATCTTCATTTAAGAAAATGTAGGCTACATCGTTATATAATAAAAAAAATTAAAGATAGACGTAATTCAATATTTTAATACTAAAGTAAATAAAAATAAATTCGCAATGATAAGGAGAGATGATAAGCTGTTTGTATAAGAAGATCATCATGTCAATAGAGAGAGAGAGAGAGAGAGAGAGAGAGAGAGAGAGAAAATTGCCAGAAATATGTCTGTCAATTCCAATGATATATTGGCGATATATACGTCTAATCTACACGTGAAAATTCCTAAACAGGCGTACGTTTCATAGCCGCAACGTGAGTAATCGATCTACTCTAGACGCCGAATGAAGCGATAAACCTACGGGACGCCTCGGGCATCTTCGAGTCTCTCGCGATCGCGTTTCCGCTCGAGGAAGGATGAAGACGTCCTGGTTGGGGCACCGGGGATTTCGCACGACGTCCCTGGGTCTGGCTGGCTGGCTGGCGCGGCCCCGCTGGGTGGGTACGCGAGAGATAGAATCAGTAGCTGGAGCTAGTTAGACGATAGCATCGGCGAGCCGCGAAGCGAGGATATACGAACGACGGGCGGAGGGTGTGAAGGGGGCCTAGAAAGAGAGAAAGAGAAAGAGAGAGAGAGAGAGAGAGAGAGAGAGAGAGAGAGAGAGGGGACAAGAGGGGGTAGAGGGGCGACGCGCGAGAGCGCGATCGCTGATAAGAGCCGCCGCGGCGCGCGGCCGATAACGTTCCCTTATCTCTATCCAGTGGCGTCGCAACTCCCAAGGCTTTCTATGAGACTCGCACATATTCCGCGGTCTCGTCTCCACGGAATCTCCCGCGATTTTTCCGTCTCTTTTCTCAGTCACCTTCGGGTCTTCGGGCCTCCCTCTAATATCGTGTTCTCTTTTCGTTTCTTTTGTCCTCAGAAAGATTTTATTCAAAAATATGATATTATCGAAAGATATGAAAACCACGTGAGTCCCGAGATTTATAACGTCCGCCTTGAATGCAACTTCGCATTTTCGACTTCGATCGTCGATGGGAATAATTTTTATGAAGCTTCACTCGTTGGAACAGCTGTATGTCTTTCTTGAGAGGTTCTATTAGGGATGTATCAGAAAAACTTTATTTTATTGTATATTTTATATATATATATATATATATATATATATATATATATATATATATATATATATTTCAATGAAATATTAATTTTTGTTAAAATCATTAAATTAACATCCTTTGATACTTATCGAATTTATCAGTATAAATCAAAGATTTCACTGTTGATGGATGGGATTTCATCTTCTCACTAAAGTGGGTAGATTGCCCTATCTTGATAAAGACGAATTTGAAAAATTCACATTTTTTTTTTCGTATGCTAACATTTCTATAGAAACTATCTGAACTGCCTATCTGGGAATTATCCAAAAAAGAATATTGCGACGGAATGGGAATTCCGACGGACCGAGAGACGCACACCGGGTGACACCGGGGTGTGCGATCGGCGATAAATTCCTTATCAGGCCGGCTGATATTTTCGATCGCTATAGCTCTATGCCATGTCTATTATCTCCTCCTTCCTCCTCCTTTTTTTTCCTCCTGAACACAGAGTGGGTCTCCACTATTCGAGAAACGGTCATCGAATCCGTCCGTCAAGTCATCGATGTAACATCACAAATCGTAAAAAAAAAAAAGGAAATAAAGATGGTGAAGAGCAAAGGACGGAAAGGGTGGAGGGTGTCCCCACGTGTTATCGCGAGGATATCGAAGTATGTGTATAAACTAGGACACCGTCTCGCGTCTGCTCGCTGATACGGTACAGTGACGCGGAGGAATGGGGAGGGAAGGAGGAGAAACGAAGAGTAGGAAGAGGAGGAGAAGGTGGAGGTGATGGTACGGGAGGCAGAGGGAGCAGAGATTCACCAGGCGATAAGGGGATAGGATGCTAGATTCTCGCGGGAGATTAGATCGCAGCCGTTAGATAGAGAGGCTACCTCGACTGCGTACAACTCATCCGGTTCGCTTTTTCCTTCTCCCCCCTCACCTCCCACTCCTTCTGTCTCCCCTCCCGTCTGTTCTCCTCTCTTTCTGTCTCGTCGTTCCTCTTTCCTCTTCGTCGTGCAAACAAATTGCCGAACGTCTCTTGAGCGAACGTTATTGCTTGCTCTCTCTCTCTCTCTCTCTCTCTCTCTCTCTCTCTCTCTCTCTCTCTCTCTCTCTCTCTCTCCCTCCCTTTCTCCCTTAAAGAGATCAAAAAGAGAAAGGGGAAGAAATGAGAGGGCACCGAGATAGATGAAGGGATAAAATTATCGTGGAGGACGAAAGAGAAACGGAAATGGAGAACGCGGCCAGATAAGCTTCACTGTGAGATAAATCTGTTATCGATATCGCCTGATTAGGAGACGGCGATTTTGCAGTGATAACGCCCGGTTAATCTTGGGGCACTGCGAAGGGATGATTTCCGAGGTCCGCTGTTTATCGCCCTGGCTTCCCGGCGAGATATTTACAGGCTGCATGTATTTTACATAACTACATTTCGAGCGTTTGCTTGTATTACAATACACAGAAGAAGCAAACATCGTTGTCTAAATATCTAATCAAAGTCTGAAAACGTACAGCCGACGTTGCAAAATGCTCATTTTGAAGATATCTCTTTAGCACTATTAAATGTCCTATAGACATATTCTTATATTAAACAATAACATAATAATTATTATAATATTTTTAATGTATTATAAATCGCACACCTGTGTTCCATTAACCATGTTTTACTACTACTATTCATATCTTTAATTTATATGCGGACAAATAAATCAGTAAAAAAAATTAGCTTGGGAAGTAAAGACATCTCAATAATTACATCACAGATTAAACTAAGCATGCGATTAGTAACCAGTTATCTATTACGGAGACCTACGTCTTCGTGAACTCAGATCGTCCCTAAAATTAAATCCGATCGATCCCGCTTGACGCTTGTCATTATAATTTCCCGTTATAGATACTCGTTCCTAGAGAGGGACGTACGAATTCATAAACCGAGCATACAATCAGCAGCCGAGCTATCTATTACAGATCGGTATCGTCGAAATTCTAATCCACGCTAATTTCCATTCGAGAGATATATTCCTGCAGCGCCATACGAGTACCGAGGCCGAGCGCATACGTTCGGTTGTGTTTAGTTATACATTACAGATCCGTATCTTCCCGAATTCTAATCGCCCCCTTTGAATTGGGCCAACCTGGTCCCACCTGGTCCCACGCCTGCTTTTCGTCATAACGGAGATACGTACGCGTCGCTTCTTTTCGAAAACAAATTGTAATCGATTTAGCTCCGTGCGAATTTTTCCCCCCGTAGAGACACGCAGAGCCAAGGTGACGTTACACAAATCTTTCGTCAGAGCAAAATGATTTGCGTTAAATGACGAGCTTATCACTAGAGATACTAGAATAAAGCTAATTTCAAAATCGATTGCAACCGATTGCGTCTTATGCGCGCGATGATTTCTCACGATCGTTTCCTCGTGTCTGCTCGCAACCGAGGAGAATTTACTTTTCCAAATCATTGAAAATTCTAAAAAAAACGTAATTCTGAAAACCGGCGCTTGCCACAATGCAACCTTGTCCCCGCGTGAGTTTTCTAATCGGCCTGAAATTGGTCCGATCTGATTCCCGGCGCGAATTTCCGGCGGGGGCGGGGTGGACGCTTTCGATTTTCGAGAGCGGCAACGGCAGAGTGGCAGAGAGGGAGGGAGGGAGGGAGGGAGGAAGGACGACGGCGGTAGTGGTAGCAGCAGCAACAGCAGCAGCAGCGGAAGTGGGACACGGCGCTCTGGTGTCACCGGCGGGCGCGGGCTAGTGACACAATGAGGATGACGAGGATACGAGACCAGAGAGAGAGAGTGAGACGGAGAGGGAGCGAGGTGACTTTATCTGGCGCACTGACGCATCATGACGAGCCATGACGTTCAGCGACGGCGGCGGTGCGAGATAGTATGTGAGTCACATGCCGAACGAGAGTGCGCGAGAGACGACAAACAGAGCGAACACGAGAAAGAGACAGATAGGGAGGGGGGGGGGAAGGGATTGGTATTGCGCGGGGGTGGAGGGCAGAAGAGAAGGAGGAGGAGGAGGAGGAGGAGGAGGAAGAGGAGACGAGAAGATCGTTATCGACACTTTCCTGTGTCCTGCCACGTTCTGAGAAGAGCCACGTTCGGGCTGTATGAGGAAACGCCGGCCATGAATTATTCATGGCCGTCGCCGAACCTCGCCGAAGCCGCCGCGTCTCCGTCTTGCAGTCGGCCATTTTGCGTTATTCAGCGGCGCGCTAAGTTCCGGACGGATTTGCTGTACTAAAACAGGAAAGAAAAGGAGGGAAGAAGGAGGAAAAAAGCGCGCGGGGAAACGTAATCACGACGCAGACAATCGTATCGGTCCGTCCGTCGCGGCGTGGTGAGGTCAGGCCCGCGAGAGATTATCAGCGCGTTCTTTCGATTCGCAGCCGTGAACTTTGAAAGCGAATTCGTAGACACTTTACAGGCCAGCAGCTTTGGTACCGCAGCGCGTTTCACGGAACATCGTGATCGTAGAGGATGATCGTATCGGGCTGCGACTTAGAAAGGAATAGATCGCGCTTTTTGTCATATTTTTGTCAAGAAAAATTTATTTCAAAAAATATATCTTCTTGCTGGAAAAAAGATGCGATATATTATTAAATTAATTAAACATAATTAGCTGCTAAGCATAGCATTAACATAACTGCGAATAAAATCACAATATGATATAATCAAATATGAAAATCATTAAAAATTTCTCAAATTTTTCGTCAAATTGTTTAAAAGTCTAATCTCTTCCACGTTTGTTTGTGAAGAACCAGAAAATTACCCGATTAAAATCTCCTCTCGACGTATCTAGACTCGTAAGGAGAGAAACGCATATACCAACTGTCGCCCTGCACCCTGCAAGGCAATTTTGGTTCCGCGCTACAGGAAAAGGAGAGGTAGGGAGAGGAGCGAGTGAGAGATAGGGAAGGACGAGTACGTTAGTTATCTTCCGGCCGTCAAAACGGTGCAAAGTTGTGCTGGTTGACGGAGAGACGAAGAGAAAACAGAGCGAGAGAGAGCGAGAGAGAGAGAGAGAGAGAGAGAGAGAGAGAGAGAGAGAGAGAGAGAGAGAGAGAGAGGCGGAGAGCGGCGAGGGTGGACAGAGACGTATCTCGGTCGCAGCAGCAGGTTGCTGAAGAGACTCGCTGGCACAGATACCGCGACTCCTCAATGTCACAAGATAGCAGACACCCGCCCCGTCCGTCGCGAAGAACGCGCGCGCGAACGCTCGATGCACCTTGCACGACCGCGTGACAGTGCACCGGGTCGTCACCCACGTGACGTCCTTCGGGGCCGTCGTCCTGCCCCTTTAAACTCGAGCGCGCCTGCATCTCCCCGGGACGTACTCCTCCGAAATGGACAAAGATCGTGGCTTTAAGATCGCGGTCGCGTCGCGGATGGGATTAGAAATGCAAATTAAATTTGAATTTGAACTTTTAAACGATATGCAAATGACACTCGATACATAAACTTGACGCCGAAGAGGTTTACGACGGAGCCTAACTTTCTCGTTTCGTTCGACGCTCTAAGGCTAGCATCTTAATTCAATTTCGGTTTCACGGGGGTACTCTCGGATCTATCCATTTGGCTGCCATCGCGTCGCGTCATTGCGTTTAGAAATGTAAATTGAAACTCGAATTACTTATGGAGCGGTAAAGCGATAAATGAAAAATTAATACGTAATCTATACCAACCTCATCATTTGCGAACTGCTAGCGAAAATATCTTAAATTTAAGACCCTCCTATGTATATATTTTTGTCAACGTAGATTAATTTTAATCTCGGTTTAACTTACTCTTTATCTCTTTTTAGTTTCAAGAATCAGAAAGATAAAGAATAAATTAAACCTTAAGATTAAAGTTAAAAGACATTGATAAAGATGAACATTAGAATCTATCCGTCTCGTTTTCATTAAAGCGAATTTACGCGTTTTATGTTCCGAAGAAAACTTTTCGGTCGTTTCCACCTCGCACACTCCCCCTCCCCCCTCCCCCATTTTCCCGTAGGACGAAGATTGAATATGTCGAAGAGTTAATGATGCATCCCCTTCTGCTCGGCAGAGACGAGCGGAAGAGTGAGGCTCGTTTCGGCAAATTTCGACGTGCGCTTGTTGCAAACGCGAGATCGCGGTGCGTGACGCATGCGTCGACGGGTACGAAGGTCGATTCGGAAATGATTATATCTCGGCAGCGTAATCTGCGGCGAGAAAGGCGGTTGAGCGAGAGCAGTAAAAGAGCGGCACGAACGGTGCTACCGACATTAAAAATGACAGGTCGGCACTTGCTGTGCAAACAGTCGCGCGCGATTTTTCACGGCACCGTGTCTGACGTCCGCAAAATGATGAGTAAATGAAAATGATTATCGAGATACTCGCGACTTCTTCCACGAAAGACAGAAAATTAGAAAATTAGAATATACGAAATAGATGATTGTATACAAAAATAATCATTGACCGTTAAATCATCAGTTAGCAATTTTTTTTTAAATAATCGAGTATAATATCTCGCACAAATTTCAATTATTAATAGCGAGTTATATTTTATTTATTTTTTTTTTTTTTCACTTTTATATTACAATTCCGATATATCGATTTGTTCGAGAATCGGCTCTATTTCTCTCTTACTCTTTCGCAATAATATTTAATTACATGAGAAAAATAAAATTGAGGGCGGCGATTAATTTTATTCGTATGGACCACCAATCGACGCTGCGCGGCATGGCGTCGTCCGATAAAATCTGATTGTGAATTCCGGGTCCTTTGAGGACGCGATCGATATATATTTCCTCTCGCAGTCGTTGCCAGAGATTTCGAGTCTCACATTCGTCTCCTCCCTTTTCGCTCCTGTCCTCCTCCTCCTCCTCCTCCTCCTCCTCCTCCTCCTCCTCCTCCTCCTCCTCCTCCTCCTCCTCCTCTCACCGGCGGGAGGAGAAGGCATAAATATTGACGATCGATAAGCGATTAGCATAATGTCTGCCGATGCGCTGGCGATAAGCGCGCGAATGCGCTTAACCAGAAACAGCGGTGACGTTTCGATCGCGCCGTCGATATCACAGCCGCCGCCATAGTCTGTCGAAGCTAAAAACCTTCAACCCTCACATACCTTATCCTTCAATCCATCCCTTCTCTTCCTCTCTCGCGGATCCGATATAAATTTCTCTTCTATTGAATTAACTAACCCTTCGCTGAATACAAAAGATGATCGAGAAATACACGTTAAGATATAAAAATCAAAAATCTTGGAATACTTTCGAAATGGATTTGGTCTTTCACGAGTATATAACTATGAAATATGCGGACTATTCAACTCGGATTCGAATCTCTATAATTCGAAACGTAAACTATTCGAAAATCTGGAATCTAGAAGATTCAGATACACTCCAAAAAAATATTTCTCAATAATATAGCTCAAATATTTCTCTGATCCAGTTAGAATTCTAAATTACACTAGTTAAGATGTATCGCTATTTTTGTATCTATTTTTGTACTAAAAAAATTTATGTCTGTCGTATATAAAATTTATAGCAACATGCTAATAATATAAAATATTTGGGTCTTATAAAAATCACACAATATAAGAGACCGGCTATTATTCGAGTAGGCGTTACAAAGAGATTTTTGTACTAAATTTAACAAATTCTTCAGATATAAATTTTATCTCTGCCATCCAGATTAGTTCAAATATATGCGATATCGCAATACTAGTCATTTATCAATTTTAGCTAATTTTTCAATTAGATTTAGATCTAATTTTCGCTATAATTGCAAAATTTTTCTCAGCATACGAATCATATATTGGTAATATTATAAACCATCCTATTAAAAATAATAGTGGTTATTTTTTTTAAATAAAGAAAGAATGCATTTCATTTCACACATAATTGTACAATAATAATTATGTTATTAATTATCATTTAACAATTAGCTTCGAATAAAATTTTGTCAATTCGGATTCAAAGAAAGAAAGATCCAATTCATCGTCAAAAAATTTTTGCACTTCTCTATATACAACTTCGACCGCTATAATTTCTGTCATCAATAAACAACAAATATAATATATATATAATATTAAGTTGAAAGAAATTATAGACTCGTGAAATACAATCTTTTCGGGAAAAAAATTAAGGATTTTGTAGAAACGAAATTCTTTTAATAGAAAATTAAATAAAGATCGTGAGTAGAGAAAAGTTGGGAGAATTCAGCGGGGCGTTCAGAGGTCGACAGAGGTGCGCAACGGGACACCCGGTACAATGTAGCCTAGATGCCAAGAATCATGAATGAAACGTGACGATGAAAAAAGAAAAGCAAAGACACTATTCCCTCTCTCGCTCAACGATTGAGCGCACAATTGAACATTAAAAGTGTTCGACGTGTTCGTGTCTCACGAGACACCCGATACAATCCGGAGGGCGGACTTAATGTAACATTAAAAAACGAGCGGCGGTTGCGCCGCTTTATCAGTCATTTCCATTTCTTGATAACTGTTTCTGCTTATCGGGGGCCCGTTCCTCCCGCCATCCTTCCTCCTCCGACGAGCTCTCGGGAGCTCGTTCTCTCTTCGTATCGCGCCCTCACTCACTCACTCTCCCTCCCTCCCTCTCTCTCTCTCTCTCTCTCTCTCTCTCTCTCTCTCTCTCTCTCTCTCTCTCTCTCTCTCTCCCCCTCTTTCTTCTCCCCCCTCTCTCTCTCCCTCTTTCTTTCTCTCTTCCTCTATCCGGTAATAACTTCACCTATCGCCTTCATTGATCTCCCTATCACTGTTTTATCTTGCTACAATGGCGTCGCGGCGAGTGGGCCAAACTGCCACGTCCGGCGACTTACATGAGCGAGCAGGAAAGATCGCCGCGCGGAGCCACTGCCGTTGCTGCTGCTGCTGCTGCTTCTGCTGTTGTCCTGTCGATCGAAAGGACGACTTTCCGAGCAGCAGCAACAACGGTCCCCCGTCCCTCACGGCTTTGTCAGCTCTATCTAGATTTTATTATCGGACGAGACGGCAGGAATATCTGATATAGAGAGTGGAAATTCGAAACATCGTGATGTACGTCGGAGCGTGCACGGTGATCCATATTATTCGTGCTCGTGTATTGTTGGAACAGGAGTAAAACTCGAAACGTGGATCTACATGACATTATGCTCCGAAGGTAACGGGTGCTCCCGTAATTATCCTGTTTACATTTAAACATATATATAACGGAATTGATTACTGCACAAATATGTGTGTGTGTGTGGAATAATATATAATATAATCAAAATAAAATGTTCAATATTTATTGTAATAATATCAAATGTGATATCACAATTATGATCATAGCGATACAACAAAGAGGAGGAGAAAATCACGATCAACATAATCCGCTTATCCGAAAAAAACAACAATCAACAGCAAGCGCTGACATTTCTCTCTGATGTAAATGTAAACATTTGATTCATTTCACAAAGGTGAAACTCATAAATAGAGGGAGAAGAAGAGAAGCGTGAACAATTTATTTTTCAAAATTTTGACTTATGACCACTACACGATTTTCGAATATAAAAGGACAAGTCCGGGTCGGTCGTATCTACAGTTTTAATTATCATAATGACGGCTATAAATATGTGAGTGACTCTCAGAGTGAGTGTTCCGGGCGATTACACCCGGATCCAGCCGCCCTGAAAATAGACAACCGCGCGCACCTATACGACGAGCGGACGAATCGAGAGACGGACGGGAGAGAGCGTCCGTCGGGGCGAGGCGAGCGGGGCGAGCGGAGCGGCGGCGATCCGATAAACTCGAACGGGGACGAGGATATATCCCTAATCTTTCGGCGATCTATCGCGAATGAGCCAAGTATCTGCGAGCGAGCGGAGCGGCCCCGGTCTGCTCTCGACGAGGCTATGCTGATAGAGGCCTGGCTACATTATTCAACGTATACACGTAGCGCGCGCACACGTACACGCTGTGCGCATGCGCAACGCGGCGCGCGAGCGCGCGACGTGAAATTTAGCGCGGAAGAAGAAAGGGACGACCCCCCTCCCCCTCTCCCCTTCTACACCATGTTGTCGGTTTAATCCTCGGAAGTACTTCGCTACTTGTAGGGAAAAAAAAAAAAAAAAAAAAAAGAGAAAAATCCAACGAAAATTTAATTACAAATGGATAAATAAAGAAATCTCAAGAAAATGTCAAGATATAAAGGTAAAGTATAAGTAGGCGAGCGAGAGCCAACAAGCCGTTTAGTATACGGCTTGCGCGTGATTCTACACTTTCGAAAATTTGATTTTAATTGTAACTTCAATCAGTCCCCTTCCCAGTTTTTTAATTATATTTTTACATTTAATTTAATCTTTAAATCTATCTTCTTTTTGATCCTGCCGCACAAGTAAGTTTTTAAAAAAAGGAGAAAAGACAAACGTCAGAGCGTTTACATTTAATTTTAATGAGAGAATCTCAGTTTCTTTCAGTTACTTTCATTCACGAAACTTAATTAAATTCAGTTTAACTTTGAGCTTTTTGAGTTTATTCTTCAAGCTAGCTCTCAATCTAAATTCTTGCCTTTAATTTTACTTTAATTAAAACCGGTGGAACGTATCTCTACGGTGCTTGACGCTGTCAATCCGAATCCGTAATATCTTCTGTGTGCTTTAATCGATCGAGTCGCAATGCGCTCTACGTTTCTCAAATTTACGAGCGGGTGATATCGGGAACGTGAGGGAACGAGAGCATCGGATCGGCAAAGGCGACGTGATCGATACCGGCGACGATGCGACGAGAGCGAGTTGCATTGCGAGTGGTATCGCGTGGTATCACGTCGTATCGCCGCGAATCGCACCCGAGAACCCGATGAATTTACATAACGATATTATTAGCGAGCGATCGAGGCGTAAATAAGCGCGCGATAGTGGCGGAGCCGATCGTTAAAGGCAATTCGCACTAGCTCGCTCTTAACAATCGTCGCTCTTGTTCCGTGGTAAAATGTTTCGCGTTTCACGGTACGGTTAAATGCACAGAGCGAGGAGTCAATGGAGAAAAAGGTCTGATGAATTCTGAATGCCGGTTATATTGAATATCGAATCGTGCAAAAATAATTTTGATAACTCTAACTAGAAAAAAAAAACAACAATTCATAATGTAAAGTTAGTATAGGTGCGATATATTACAGTAAAAATGTATTTAAATTGTAAAAAGTTTTAACGGAATATTATGAAGTCGTGTTAATAAAAAAATACAGATCTACAGTTCAGACATGTAAAAAGTTTATTATTCAAAACAATGTCCACGGCTAATTAAAAGATAATTGACGATACACGACGAGGGCGATAGCGGGGGCAATTTTTCATTAAAACAAAAGAAATAAAAAAAAAAATTGCATTTTGCAAACTCAAAGAAAATGGCAGGGGTACATTGACAAAATTGTAATCGACATAGATTTCAATTTAGACAGCTCATCGATAATCTCCAATTACTAAAATAGCCTCGGCAATGATAATAATAATGATAACAGTAGAAGACATGATACTTTGCAATCAATGAGATACGAGCACAAGAAGAAGAAGAAGAAGAAGAAGAAACGAATAGAGCAGGATAAAGAAACGGGGAGGAGATAAATAGAACAGGAGAAAGAGGAGGAGGAAAGAGGGGTCCGGGGGCTCGGGGGCTCGGGGAGATCCTCGTTAACGATATCACGTTATCGGTCGAGAAATCGGCCGATCGTTACGGCAGATTCAGCGCGGCCGGCGCGTCTAAGAGAAGTAGAAATTAGAATGTATTCATCAAGCGGAATTTTAACGGGCCGGTATATTAATTAGCGACGGGAGGCCGATCGTGGAGGAAACGAAGCGAGACCCTCTCCCTCCGGGGCCTTATTAACCCCGTCGTTGTATGTACGACCCCCGTCGAATCCGTCAGTCGCGAGTGGTTAATTAGTAATTAGCGTATGTGGGCGATAATCGATCGATCAACTCGGAAGCGACGGCGAACGATCGATCGCCACGACCTGCCACGACTTTCATTTTCGACATGAAATTCAATAGTAATTAAGCATTACGTTATATTAAAATCCCCGTTTGTATAATAATTTCCTTGCAATTCCAATTATATTCGTGAAAATGTAAAATCAAGTAATAAAATATCTGAAGTGAACACTAGACATATACAGAAAAAAAATTATTTTTAAATCAAGACTATATATATATATATATATATATATATATATATATATACATACATAAGTAAGAATAATAATCTTCTTAGAAATATTTGTCTTGATTTGATTGAATTTGTATTGATGCAAATGTAGATATTCTCATATATAAACAGGAATATTATAACCTTTATGTAAAATATTTTTAATCTTGAGCAAAAGTAATACTTGCATCAATGCAAATTCAATCAAATAAAGATTAAAATTTTTCAGAAAATCATAATATTCTTGCCTATATATGAGAATATTTTTCTCGATTTAAAACTAATTATATTTTATGTGCTGGTAATGTTATTAATATTATTAATGGTATTAATGTTATTAAAAATATTCCTCTTCTTTTCGCATAATTCTTGTTCAAATATATATATATATATATATATATATATATAAAAAAATATTAAAAATAAAAAACATGAAATGTATTTCTTCCTCCACTTCTCGATAATCTACGATCGCACCGATTTGGGAGAAAGAGAGAAGGAAAAAAGATCGACGGGGTAGCATAAAAATGGCGACGACTGGTGCAAGTTTATCCTCTCTTGAACGAGCAGGTAGAGCACCGTGTTTGGCATCGATAGGAGGGATACATCGAGGACGACGTCGCGGTCACGTCAATCGATAGCGGCCGTTCGATAGCCGAGGGCGAGAGCCCATCTCCTCCTCCTCCTCTTCCTCCTCCTCCTCCTCCTCCTCCTCCTCCTCCTCCTCCTCCTCCTCCTGCTGCAGCGCGTACTTCCATCCGCGCATAATCATCGGCAATAAATCTCGGGTTGCATAAGTGTAACGAGAGATACGGGATCGCAACGCATACAGCCCGAAGCGAGGCGCATCGTCGGCCGGCCCAGCAACGATGCAGCGGGATCGTGCAGCAGGAATCGTGAGAGAGCGCGGGGAAAGTTCGAGCCGTGAAATTCACCGAGGAGAATGGAGAGGGGAGACAACGGCGGTTTTTTGCCTGATCCTCTCTCTGATTTTACTCAGTTTCGAGCCAACATTTAAATTCATTCACACGAAAAAAAAACATACGTGGAATTTCGACGATCGATATACTCCGGATAACGCGAGGTTGATCGAGAGAAGAAATTCCAATTGGACCCCGCTGGATCCCGCTTGAAAAGAATTATTAAATCCTCGAATTATTTTGCAAAACGAACAAACAAACAAAAAAATGTAATCTTGTCGTCCAGATTAATAACAAAGTGTAACTGTTAATCGATAATAAAAAATTCCATCCCTGAAGAAGATGTGATGTTTTTTTTCAACTTCCATTTCTTCGACGAATACAAAACATATACATATCGTGACGATTAATTGATTATTTCCATTTGCTGGTGACTTTAATAAATTATTGCAATTTTAGAATATAAATAAAAACATCAACTCAAACACCGGAATTGCAGGAATTTCACAAAAATCTCGCAAGAAAAACTTCTTCAACCGGGAGAAGGGAGAAGATCGAAGATCGCTTCCGAAAAGCGATGTTTCTCGGGGGAGGGAGGGGAGGGAGGAAGGGGGTCGCGCGATTATGCGGGGTGCAATTAGGAGTGCCAGCGTGCCAGGATGCGCGCCGTTAACGGGTGTCTGAATAGAAACAATCGGGCGTGTGCACAATGGAGGGAGCCACAACGGACCCGCCACTTAACCGAGCGAACTGCAACGCGCGCGCTTGAGAACTACGCGCGCGGTGTATCTGTGATATTGCGCGTGCCGTAAAGTGCGCGCGACACCAAGCTCGGATCGCTATTCCGATCCCACGTTTTAATTGCAGCTTCGACCTTTTCCATCTCGATAAACGATTAGATATCACAGAAGCGGATCATTCGAAACACGCGTAAATCCGACATCGTCCAATTACGGCAACGCGCGTAATCAAATAGCTAGCGATTGATTAAGATCAATCAATCCTCTCCAGACAATCCATTTAATCGCAAATAAAATCTTTTTTCACTTCTAATATTTTTGAAGTTTATATATATATATATATATATATATATATAGAACGCATATTTATTTAACCTTTTTATAAATATCAGTAATGAAAAAAGAAAAATAATTCCAAAAACGGTAATTTTTTTTATTACCGTTATTAGTAGTAGTAATTTTAGTTTAATAGTAATTTTATTTGATGATGGCGATCGATGTAAATATATATCGGGGCCACATTGTAAATGAATTCTTCTTTCACACTTCGCAAATTATTTTTTTCATTGTTTGCTTTCACCCGATAATTATCCCACCACGTCTCGTTGCAAAACGCATCCGTCATCTTTCCGAATAATCTACCTCGGGATGACCGAATTGTTATCCGAGCGCGCGCTGTGCGAGAGCGTTAACGTGTCTATCAATGACGAGAATGCTATCGCATGAAAATCGCAATGGCAAGCGAGTCTGAAAAAAGTCGCGGTTCGCTATCGGCGAACGCCCGCGCGCGGATGTTTTAATGCGTTGCAAATCGACAGATATCACCATCACGACATAAAGTTTATCGCAAGGCTAACGACAAATCGTAATCTGCATTGCATACTTGCTATCGCCAATATAGAGAGACGAAAGAGAGAGAGAGAGAGAGAGAGAGAGAGAGAGTGGGATCGGTTTATTGTTCTGGGGCAAGCCCCGTTGGAACGCATTACAGAGATAAAAGCAAAATGCAAGCGATATACAAGGCTCTGAACGATAAACAAATATAAACAGAGAGAGAGAGAGAGAGAGAGAGAGAGAGTTTGAAAAGAATAGAAAAAAGTTGAGAAATAAACCAAGAAGCATGGAAGCAAAGCGCTGTTAGGCAATTAATGACTCCTTATCTGAAGTTATCAAAATTCTACAAATTACTCAGAATCTATATAATTTAAAGACAATTTATATTCATAGAATATCTATTTATTTATTTTTTTTTTTTAAATAATATAAGCATATAATACTTCAAATGACAGTTACGTTTAGAGAAGTTAAAAGTACTAAATCATTTAAACTTTAAATCTTTCGAGGTATTTAAAGTGTAACGATATAATTGTTTCGAACAATTTGAATTAGGAAAAAAAAATCGCGAAATAAATTTCTTTATTTGGCTGAGATCCAATAATCATTTGGTAATTTAATCAGAATATTTATTTGCTGTGATCTTTTTTTAAAGTCTAGATAAGAGCGCAATTCTTAAAAGTTCGTCTTTCCGCGATAATTTTAATCCTTACTGACGCGTTTACGGATGGCTCGTTAGAATCGCCGTCACTACCGGGCGATTATTTAACACTTTTATCTATGCCACACGCATAATGAATAGCAATTATTTTCCGGTGATCGGACATCGAAAGCGGATGTCCCCTACCCGTGAAGTTTAGCTGTTGATATACAGTCGACCATGCTCCAAAAGAAAAAAAAAAGAAAAAAAAAATATACTCACTACCTTAAATTGCGAGTGCCATTATTATCGAGGATCTATACTATTCGATTACGTCCGTATCCGATTTCAGACTTACCTGTAACATAAAAAAAATGTAAATGTAATTAACACCAGTCGTTAGCAAAATGATACGCTTCGTAATTACTTCAAATACAAACTAAAAAATTTCTTGGGCGAAATAAAATCGCACTTCCGTGCGTAATTTCAGATCTTTCATCTCATCTAATATTTCCCCGATCTTGCAAATTATGCATGCGAGTTCCAAAAATATTTCACAAATCGAGAGAGAAGAAGGGTGAAGGAGAAAGGGGATTGACAATTTAATATTCCCGTATCGCGTAAAATGCATGATTTTATATATTTTTATCGTCATTTTGGACCCGATTATCAAGTGTACAGCGCACTACGCGGAACGAGGCGAAGTCTGAAGCGATAAAGCACCAACCGCAGCTGATATAGCATGCTGACCCAGAGGATCGTTAATTATCACCCGGCGAGCCATCGATAAGCATCGACGGTGGCGACGCATTTACCGTATCGCGAGTATTTTTAACCGCGTTACGCCTGTTTATTCCGTCGATCGGAAGTCGCGTCGTGCATGCGGGTACCCGCGCTCTCGTTATCGCTATCGATTCCGCCGTCGACGACGGTGTTCCCCGTGAAGAGTCAGAAATTGCACTACGGGATCTCGTCGCCGTAGTTCGTAGGTAGACCAGATGTGTGCGCGATCGCGCCGTCGAAAGCGTCGAGAGAGAAGACTCGCGTTCGAAAAAAAAAACTGCTCGAATATCTCGCGCGAGACTTTCCGCAAATATAAATATTTTTTTTTCTTTTTTTTTTAAATAAATTCTAATCTAAGAAGATCCTATTCTCTCAGTCGATATCAAATCGCGTGAGTCAAACTTGATTCTTGGAAAAAAAAAAAAAAAAAAGGTTCTTGGAAGGTTCTCTTCCCGTTCCACTCTGTTCGCTCGATATTTATTTTTTCCGTTCAGTTTCGCCGCGACAGTTTTTATTATATATGATGTCGCGAAGTCCTCGAACTCGACTGGGTGCGCAGATACGCGTCTTTAGCGGAGAAAGGGTTAATAAATCCCGCGAGCGACCGACTCGTAACTCTCTCGCCGGGCTATAACTCGAAATAGTTGGCGTGGCTTATCCGACGCCGATCGGCCGTCGTTACACGTTGCGCTGCGGCGCCGAGGAAACGATCGCACGATCACTTAAATGCAAATTAATACTAATTTTAAATAGGAAACACGACGTGAAATTCAAATCACTGAAACCCCTCATATTTAAGCATGAGAAATATTTGATTGATATTATAAAATGTAATAAATAATCATGTTATTGAAATAATTAATCACATAAATCGTATCGTATCGTATTTTACAGATTTAAAAAGATTTTTACCAATAAGAGCAATGAAACAAAATAATACAGAGCAGAACCTAATGATGTTTGTAATGATGATAATAAAAAAACGCAGAATGTTAAGTCGAGAGTTAGGACATTTTTCCCAAAGTGTCTCCTTTTCTTCTTTTTTTTTTTGGAAAATAGCGAAACACCGCTTACCGCCGCGAAATAGGAAAGGCAAAAGGGAATTTCCGCAACGTGTAACCACGACTGGACGAGTCGCACCTGTTGCAGAGAACGAGGCGGCCGGGGAGTTCGACGATCGATTATTTAGCAACAAGCCGCAGAAATTGGAAGGTTAATTTCGCCCGCTTGTTTACGCTCGTCCGCGATAATTTCGTTCCCCCTTCCCTCAACCGTTTCCCACCCTCGCAAAGGACACGCATCCTCACACTCTTTGCGGCGAAGATGCAAAAGATCATACCTCTCGGCGTGTCAGTGGGGAAGAAAGTACACAATTTTAGGAAAGGATGTAAAATGTAAATTTCCGCCTGATATTATAATAATTAAAAAGATTATTCAAACTCGTAAAGTTCCGTTTGTTCAACGAATTTGACATACTTATCACAATTTATTATTCTATTCGTGTACATCTTACTCCGTACAATTATTATTATTATTATTAAACATTGCCATTTTGCCTCGTATTAATCTTGACTCGTTAATTTTGATGTATTAATCCCGATACATCCGTGCTTCTTTCGAATTAATCACGTAAGAGTGATCTCATTTCTCATCGAGCTTCAGCGGCGATTGATTGACCGGCGATCAAGCCAACATTCAAATTCGAAACCGGCGACGAACGTTTTTTTTTTTTTTTTTTTCCATCGGGACGAGGCGCGACCCCGAGTGCGGCCCTGAGTTTCGCGCTGGCGGCGACCACGGGGTGTATCGGAAACCCATGGGAAAGAGAGAATCCGCAGGAAAGTCATCCGGCGGTATCCGATGGGACCATCCGATACCGCAACGGGCCCGGCATATAAAACTACATGGCTATCTTCGCAATCTGATGCCGCACGAACCAGTTTTCGGTGCACGGGGACCGGATCTTCCTGCCACGAGGATCCGGCCAAGAAAACCGACTCTCTCTGGGCGCCCCTCTCCTCCCCCCGGTCCTCCGATCCACCCCCGTTGCTCCCTTTCCTCTTTCCTTCCTCTTGTCTTGTGTTACTTGCGCACTTTTGGCACTTTTAACTCGAAGCAGATTTAATTTATTCTCTTCCCCCGAGCTCAACTTTCTTTTCGTACGCGTCGTACTGTCACGCCTATTTTTCATATTTTTGTTCTCTCTACCTGAAAAAAATGTGAGTGCGTACTGAGATACGTATCGAGAGATTGAACATTTCTGAGAGCAAATTAGTTTCTCCTAGCTATATATATATAGCCATTTATCTTTCCGTCCGCATCCCCCTCCCCCTCCATCCTCCACCCTCCTTCCGTATTTGCTCCGAGAGCGCAGAAATACCTGCGAATCGGCACCGCCGGTCGATCGATCGATCGGTCGCCAGGAGAAAGCGAATCGTGCGCGTTCCTCGATCGCGAAAGTCGCGGAATTGCTGGATATACATCTTTAATTGAGAAAAATCACGCCGACGCAGGCAATCCCGTCCCGGTCGGTGCAGCAATCCAAAGCGGGACGGCAGACAATTAATTTCATAGGATTTTAATAAATTACCTTTGTTTCAACTGTCCTCTAATAATCGCCGACTTGCACAGTTTTTTAAATTTTTACCGTGATTTCTGAGCATTATCTGCAGTTACATTTAATTTTATCGATTATTGTTATTTTCATCTGTTTATCTCCTCTGCCTGTCCTTTATCATCCACCTTCGATCTTGAGCGAACTTTATATTGAAATTTGGTGAGAGAAATAGAGAACAGAGGCATGAGAATGGAGGCCGATCGTGGGAGAGAGACCCGGTCTCGGGACCCGGTCTTTTTCTATCAAGCTACGCGGCTGCGATGACCGATGGACGAGGCCGATGTCGATAACGTGGTTATCGAGTGATCTGGGGGCGTCGAGTGTTATCGCGACGGCGATAAGACGCGGCCGGGGAGTGATACGCCAGTAATCTCATCTGACCCAGGGCCCTCTTCCACATCTCGAGTGTTTATCTTTGCTTTGCGACCAGCATTCTCCAGAGAATTACTATTCATTATTTATTCTCCTTTCAAATTCCGCGGCTGTTAAGAGGAAAAAAAAAAAGAATGTCATCGTGGACAATCGCGATCTCGAATCGCGGTAGCATTTCTGACGAAAAAAAAAAAATGAAGTTTCCGTGACCCGTGAGAGTCTTCTCTCTTAAATCAGTTTAAGAGTAATCTCGCTCTTTGATCGCTCAAAGTTATCGTTTCTCACGCATCTCACATGCCATTATCGTAATTTTCTTGACTATTTTGCACTCCTTATCTCTTAATTTTGTCTATCTTTAATCACAAAAGAGATATATTTTTTTGAATTCTATATATCGCTGTGCGATTTCAATTTGTACCCTGAATTAGTTGCTCTATTATGGCGGACTTTGCAATTAATAATTGATAATTTCTACCGATTCTAGCCGCGTCTTCGGCGACGCGAGTGCACCTCGATGCGGCGCTTATCGCCTCTCGTTTCCGCGTTTAATCGCAGCGACGTGTTTTCGAGACTCTGGACCGACCGACTGGAGTTGCATTCGCCAAGATAAGGAACCGAGTAAGAGGAAAAAAATCATTTGATATCCCGCTATCGATCGAGGCATCGCGCTCTACGTGAACTTCGAGGTGATAAACTCTCCGCGTCACGGGAGAAAAAAAAGACAGAAGAAGAAGAAGAAGAAAAGAGATACGGATTGAGGGAAGGAGAGAGAAGAGATTGAATTTAAATTCTCAAATTTCCTAAAAAAAAAAAAAAAAAAAAATCTGTAAGTCTCGCTCCTCTCTCGAACGATCGACGAACGTTCATTTCTGACAAATTGCACTTATCGGACATAAATTCTTTTTTTTTTTTTTTTATAAATAATAGATGTAAAAATATATTCTCCACGTAAAAAAAACACATTACATTAATATAAATTAATTCAGACGTTATAGAGTAGTCTATAATTCAAAATTTTAATTTTAATGACGGACGTGATTCCCAGAATTAAACTCGCTTTTGTCGCATTTACGTTGCAAATAAAAAGTGTGCGTGTTGCGTGACAGATATCTTGCATGTCGTATGGAGCATCTATTTATTTATTTATTTTTTTTTTTTAATTACAGATTCGAGATTGCAGGATTTCGTCAGGGCGAGTGACCAACCACCGATCCGGGGATTTTCGTCGGCGAGCGAGAAATCGTCGCGCCAATGAAATCCGATCGCGACTGGTGCCAAGGACGAGGATCGAGTTCCCGGTCAAGTGGAGGCGGCTCTCCTCATCGTCGACCACCCTCGGTCGCCCGGTCGCTCAACGATCTCGCGTTCCGCGACTCGATATCTCTCGATCGCGATTGCGTGTGCACGACCGATCTCACGTGATCGCTATCGCGCGCGGTCCAGCGCGGTCCAGCGCGAGTGCGAACACGCCCGCATGCCTTGTAATTTACACCCGACGGGACAACGTCATCAGCCCCGACAGGAAGATACATTTCCTTCCACACACACAGAATGCAACACAGAAAACCAGATAAAAGGGAGGGAATAAATCGATACTAAATACTATTTCAATTATGTCATTAAATGGACATACTAACTGATTAGAGATTAATAATATTAGATTAGAAATATTGATTATCTTCTCAAAAGACATTCCGATTGTATCATATGCGATTAGGTATCGCCCGGAAATCAACGTCTCCGCTGCCGTTCCATTTTGCGCCGCTATTTTACGCTAAACACGCTCGGACTGCTTTTCAAAGCGCCGCGATCGCGCTCGTTCCCAATTAATCGATCTGCTTCGATGGCCGGCGCGATCCTAGATGAGATCGTATCGTCGCAATAAAGCGAACTTCCCTTTGCCTCGATCGAGCGACGAAGAAAAGAAACGAAAGAGGAAGAAACGAAATTTTATAGTGCCAGAAAAATTTCTCAAAATATATAGAAAATTACAAATAAAAGCTTACAAATGACAATGTAAGCTATAGGTTTAATTATAAATAAAATATTAAGAGAAATCTCTCACAAAATGTAGTAAAATGAATTATATTATTTAAAATATTTTGATATTAAAAATAATTAAATTCATATTAATTAAGATCAAAATAGAAAAAAAAATTGTAACGTAAAGATATAATCGGATTATATAATAATAAAAAAAAAAATGAGAAAAGAAGTTTAAAGAAAAGGGATAAAAAAGAAAGGGAGAGACAAGGAAAGGGGGATTTACGTATAAATTACGCAACAGCTAAATGTAGAAAAAAAATGGAAAAAAATGATCTAGGAACGAAATAAACAGAGGCAAAACATAAGAGCTTAGAGAAAAATAGCAGGGAGTAAGATGCAAAAAAGATAAAAGAACAAAGAGAATGGTAGGGAGAGGGTAGAGAAAGAAAAATGACATGGGGGATAACGGTAACGCGATGCTCGCGTTTATTATCGCGACATTCCGCGCGATTATCCCGCGAGCGTAGCGTTATCGTGCGCGATCGATCGCAGATCGATATCTCGCATGGCCTGGGTCGGTTATCGCGTCGTTGTCGTTATCGTCGCGATCGAATGAACGGAAGTGCATGGCAACGCGCGACACGCTGGCACGCTGCTCCTTCTCTCTCTCTCTCTCTCTCTCTCTCTCTCTCTCTCTCTCTCATTTTCTCTCATTATCGATCCTCCGAGTAAGCATCTCAATCAGAAAATTACGTAATCATGCTCAATTAAAAAAATAATAAATATGACATTCGCGCTTTGTCTCGACGCTACATAATTACGATGCGCGAATTGTAAAAATCGTTAATCGGATAATAATCTGGAGATCAAACTGAATTAAAACTCATTATCTGCGAATAATTAAAATTGTATACATATTTAGTAGAAAATTTTATTTTACATAAAATAAATATATACGCGTATATAATTATATTTAATATTATATATAATTGTAATGTAAAAGGAAACGAAGGAAACGATTATAAATATGTTTTTATACTAATGTTATGTTAAAATTATTATTTCATTAATTCCAAAAAAAAAATATTTAGTATTTATTTTCGCGTCGCAAAGTATAATATAAAATCGAATTTAATAAACAAGAAATTTACGATAAAATAAAATTAATAACAATATTCATTTAAATGAATTATCATCAAATTATTTGATAAAATATTTATGTATTTTCAAAAGAAAGAAGGCGAGACGAGGGTGCGCGGCTCAAACCAACGGCTCTTCGTAATACAGTCGCAATTCACGCTGCCGAGGGCATGATGGGTTAATTTTGAGCGAATGAAGTTGCCAGCCGTCCTGTGCAGCGGGGTGTCAGGTGGAGGATGGCGTGTTACGTGCCAAGACACACAGGGGAGGAAGGGGGGCACATAAAAGCGAGGTCCTGGTGGCTCCTCGTACCCGGTGGCGAATAGCCAACTTAGGGGTGGACCCCTAGTCAGGGTAAAGAGAGGGGGGGGGTGGTTATAGGAGTAAACCGAAACGAATGGCGGAAGTAGGGGGTTGGAAAACTAACGCGGGTCAATGGAGCGACAGTCGCGTGCCCCGCATCTTCTAGTGGATGCGGTTTATGAGATTTTGCCATTCCAGTGAGGAACTGCTACTATCAACCCCCCTCCTGCTCCCTCAAAAAATGCATCTAATTTATTATTCGCAAAAAACGGCATTGGACTTTCAATTGCCAAAACATAAGCTCTTAGAGATCAAACGCATGTTTACGATTAAATTATGTATTTATTAGCAATAAATATATTGGTTACGTTTAGGTCAGTATTTTTAATTGCCATTACCATTTAATATTATATTTTGTATGATTTAATCACGTAAACTAGAATGTTGAATAAATTCTTAATATATATCGTGATATTTATCACATCTTCTTGTTTTTGTCACACACATGTTTGTTTAATATTGATCAATAAGTATCATGCGACGCTAACTTTTAAATTGTAAAGGCTAAAATCACAGGTTAAATCGACGATTTTCTTATTCAATTGATTCGCGTAGCGAACTCCAACACTTCGAGCTTTTAAAGATTCATCCGGAATTTACGCCATCACTAAAAAAAAAAAAAAAAAAGAAATACATAAACGCCTCGAACACTCAATAGACTCAATTGCGTACTACTTCTATTTATAACCGTTGCGCTATTATTAGCCGCGTCGTTGTGTGTTGCGTTATCGCATAATCTGTCCGTTTACGCACTGTCGTTTCCTTCCGCGTACAGTTTTTTTCGGGTAAGGACAGCGTGTGCGCGAAGTGGCGCAAAAATTACGATTACGAACCGGCCGGAGAGCGGCGAAGTGGAGCGTGCCGGAATGGACGGACGCGACGTCGGGTGGTGTCGGTGTCGGTGTCGGTGGCGTCGGCGAATACGAACGTAGGTAGGTAGGTAGGTAGGTAGGTAGGTACGGTATGGGGTCGAAGCAAGCAAACCGGCGCACCGATAAGAGTGGCGGCGAGGCGTTATCGCGATCGCCGCGCGGCCACGTCGCGCGATAACGATAACAAACTCCCCCACCCCTGCCCGCCGCGGCCCACCCCGTTCCTTCCTAGCGTGTTCCCCGTGTGATTTGGGTGTACGTGTGTGTGTGTGTGTGTGTGTGTGTGTGTGTGTGTGTGTGTGTGTGCGCGCGTGTGTGCGCGTGTATCTGTATGTACGGAGAGGTGACTCGTTGTTTGCCGGCCTCGTTGCCACTCTCGCCTCGACTCGAAAGCGGCGAGCAAATTCGAGAAGTCGAGGCCGAAGTCGCGATTCGCGATAGTTTTCACGATCGGCAGAGATGGGACGAGGCGAGAGCGAGGGAGAGGCCGTGTATGCGTGGAATTTTCGACACCTTGCGCTGCTTATTGAGAGAGACTTTACTTATCTTGATCGCGTTCCTCACGCATACAATCTCCTCGGAGAAAAATGCCTCATTTCAATATTGAAATTAAAATCCAGCTTATAGCGGATCGCTTTGTTTGACGCAGAAAAGTCAGCATGTGATTGCATGTCCAAGAGTAATTCACATGGTAGATGATTCATTCGTGTGAATCATCTAAAGTGAGAAAGACGGAAGTAGATCATGCGAGTGATCGTCAGACATCACAATATGATAATGGAATATCGAAGGATAAAAAAAATACTCTTCTCCGTCTTGTGAAGCAAGACGGTAAAAGTTACCGTCTCATTTTCTACCGTCTTCTTTTCAGGATTTTCCATCCTGAATAAAAAGTATTGAAACATCTTTCCATAAGAAAATTTCTCTTTCTAATCATTCCTCACGGTATTTCCGTTTTCACAATCCGAATAATTGGCGGAATTCGTGGTGACCGCCGGTGAAAGCGTCCGAGTGAAATTCTAGGGAGGCGCTTTTCACCGAGTCCGAGCGTCGACGAGCATTCATCCCTCCCCCCCGATCCCTCCGCCATCTTGATAACCCCCTCGACAGCAGCATCCGTCGAAAGAGCGAGCGCGCAATCTTCAGGACGGCGACGCGCCACACCTCGCGCACACACGCGGACACACGCGTGCACACACACACACACACACACACACACACACACACACACACACACACACACACACACACACACACACACACACACACACACACACACACACACACACACACACACACACACACACACACACACACACACACACACACACACACACACACACACACACACACACACACACACACACACACACACACACACACACACACACACACACACACACACCTGCCCGATCCGTGTATCCGCGGGGGTTGGCCGGGGGTTGTCCGCCGCCGCCGCCGCCGCGGTCGGCCGGCGGTGTTATCGCGTCGGCCCAGATTGAATATATTTCATATGTTTTCATAACTACCGCGCGCTACGTCGTCCCGCTATCTGCTGCCCACCCCGGTCGACCGCTCGCACCCCTCGCCGACCTCCTGCTCGAAGAAGGGTAGCGATGAACGCCGGTGGGAGGAGGAGGAGGAGGAGGAGGAGGAGGAGGAGGAGGACGAAAGGTCGGAAGAAGGAAAACGGAGAACGCGGAGTGTCGGAGCAGAATGCGAGGGAAAGAGACATGGCAGGAGGGAAGGGGGGGAAGAGGGAGAAAAAGGGGGAAGGTTGGAAGAAGGGCTGCCGTAGGGATTGCGGCTGCGGTGAGAGAGGGTGGACGGGAGACCGGGAGTACGAGGGGGTGGCCACGGGAAATCAAGCGTGAGGAGATACCGGTTGACTGATGTGCGCCTTTCTGTTGTAAAACGATAAAGGCGCCGTGGCATTGGTCGTGGGGCCGTGGGGTTTCCGATAGCCACCGCCTGTGCCCCTCTTTCCCGTCGAGCCTCGCGGGTCTGCTTCACCTCTTTCTTCGCCATCGTCGTGCGGGAGGGGCGAAAGGGAGGATGCGACGCGAGGCGCGCGGAAAAATGGACGGCGGGATATTCAGTTTGGCGCGCGGATGCGGCGCGACGATCTCTCTGGACCGTTTCTCGCCTTTATCTGTTGGATATCGAAGTCGCGCTGCGACGTAGCGCTTAGTCCGAGCGACACGGAAATAAATGTACAGGGTGAGCACGAAGCAGGAGTCTCTCGTCTCTGAATCTATCTGATCGTGAGATAAAAATTCTTATGAGAAAAGTTTTCTAAGAAAAAGAATAACGTCCTTTTTTAGTTTTTTATTTTTCGTTACATTTTTTTTGCAATTTTGTTTGACCATTTTGCAGTCTTTCATTTCTCATTTTCATTTTTCTTTTAAAATTAAAACGTCCCGCCGGGTAGACCCCTTTAATTTTCAACAATACTTATTCAAACAAAATTTAATTAAATGAAGAAACAGCTGCGCTTGCCTATTTGCAGTTTCGCAAGTTTCGATTCGTGGGAAGATCTTCAAGTTGAATTGCGAATATTAATTTCGCGTCGCGAGGGCTGCGCGCTGACGTGGACCAGCGCCTTATCTAGCATCTATCGACTTCTAGGATGTCGCGCGTTATCCTAACTGACGCGGAAGAGATACACGGATGATTTCCCGAGGAAAGCGAGGAGCGAGGAGTAAAGCCGAAACGAGCTGAGCAGAATCGAGTCGGCGGCGATAAATGGGAAGTGGCAACGGGAAAGAAATTGTTGAAGAGTGAAGATACGTGCTCGAGTCAAAGTTATCTCCTTTCATAAAATCTACGCAAAAGCTCTCACTTTGCAGCACAATTAACAACCGTCTCGTTTGCGCTCAAGTTGCAAAATCAAAGCTGTAAATTATATTTAAAAAAAAAAAAAAAAAAAAAAAAAAAATTCTTGATCGTATCGTTATGTAAGTCGAATTAAATTTATATAAATTCCGTTCGGTGTAGCGTTAATAAGTCATTAAAACAGTAAAGTAACTTATTGAGTCGCGTGGGCGAAGGAATCTAATGCTAATTACTACTTAGAAACAGTAAAAATGGCGTCGCGTTAAAGCGCTCATTAGTATTATTGCAGGCATTAGGGCTTACCTCAAAAATCACGGATCCGGCGATAAGCGCGTTGCGATGCGTGCGAGAAGTTGAAAATGCCGGGAACCGACCGAGGCTCATAATTCGCAATCAGCCGGCGAGTTGTTAACGCGCGAGTCACTTCGTTACCAGGCGCGAGGATAATTTTATCGGGAACAAAGTCACGCACGGCGCGGGCGTCCTTCGGGCGATAATTCGTCGATACCGCGACCGGGCCTTGAGGCCCACTTCACTCCGAGCTTCCTTTCTTCCACGTTCTTTTACATCGCGAGCGCGACAAGGGTTCGTGGAATACCGAAGTGAAATTGCATTCTCGCACTCTGCGCGAGAAAGATGCCGTTTCAACATCAAGAGACGCGAGACACGATAATATACAGGAAAAATAAAGTAGAGTTGAAGTAGTAACTTTAATAAATATTTCGTATATTTGAATAGCAATCTTGCCTATCAAGAAATTCTCAGAATCTTATTTTTTTTTTTTTTATTAAGACTTCTTGAAACTTTAATTTTGATTGAAATAATCAACGAGTCTTGCGTTGGTGTTAAAAATATCAATCTCAATTTTGTTTAATTATTAAGAAACTTGATTTCCAGATTTAAGTGCAATTGTAGACGCGCGTCGTTCAAGGGATAGGAGTGAGATTTCGATTACCCGACAATGGAACGTACCGAACGGCGACGCTTTTAGATCCGCCTTCCGCGATGCGCATGCACCGCGAGTGCATAATCAACGGGTGTGCATACGTGGTCCGCTATCGGTCGTGCGATCGGATCATAAAGCCAGGCATTCATTCGATATCGGGGTAATACCGGCCACGAGATGATAAGCAGAACAGGCAAGCGAGCGAGCGAGCGAGCGGGCGAGCGAGAACGAGAGCAAGAGCGAGCGAGGGAGCGAGCGAAAGAGCGAGAAAGAGAAAAAAAAAAAGAAAAGAGCTGGCAAAAATTTAACACGACATATGCCCTAACGATTTTTTTTTATGAGAACGTGTCTAAGAACCGATCTTTCAGATACGATAAATTCCAACGCGAAGAAAAATTATTTTCTTTCGAATCCTTCGTCGTAGGGACGAAACTGACTTTCCGGAAAAGGTCTCTCTTCCTGGAAGGATGATTCGAACGATGATGACACTTGAACCTGCATGCGGTTTTACGTGTATCAGGTCTACAAACATGCGCCTAAACCGCCTAAATCGAGTCGAGTCGAGTCGAGTCGAGGGCGACCGGGTTTCTTTCTTGGGCGCCAACAGTTTCTTTGTCGCAAGGACGATCGGCGGGACATCTTCTTTCTTCCCCCTCCCTTGGAATATTCCTATATATATATATATATTTGATTTCTAAAGTATTTTCTAACATTTCAAAAATTTCTTTCAATTATAACTATTTTAACTATCTGACAGACTTTTAAATCTTTCTAAATTTATTTGTGAAATAATTTTGTGATATCTTAAATTTTTATTCCATTTTGATTTCAACCTCATCGTTGTAATCTGTCGATATTACACATCATGTAATTTGACTGAGTTAATAAATTGCGTGTCGCGCAAGCAGCCGACGAGGCTTCCTCGAGATTTCGCGTGTGAAACGGACGTAATGGCCAGTCTTTTGTGCAATTAATTATAGCGTCATTAGTGCCATTGGCTGAGCGTCCGCTCGTTAAATTTCCTTTCCTCGCTTCTAAGTCTCTTCCTTCCTTGCAATTTTCTTCACCGGAATATAATCAATAAATAAATTGATATAATAATAAAAAAATAAAGAAGTTTTTTTTCAAAAAATATATAATATTTTTTATAAATCGTGATATAAAACAATAAAAAAATTATTTCTTATATGTATATCATTATACCTAAAGAATTGTTAATATAACATTCTTGATTTTAAAATAATTACTAAAATAATATTAAAATAATGTATAATACAGTTTTTTATAACTGTATCTATGTAAAATAAGAACATTACACACATTATAAAAAGAGAAGTACAGAAATATTAAAAAGGCATTATGACGGTAGTCTCGTTTTTTTTTTTTTTATTTTTTACAAGAAAGACAAATGTTTATACACTTTTCTCTTTCAATTTATATTTTCTCATTGATCTTCGACTTTGACTTAGAGACTTCTCTCCCTCCTTGTGATACGAGTCCGGCGTAGGCATTTCAGAGACGAAGATCCGATGGGGCTGATAATTATTTGGGCCGAAGTGGTCAGAGAACGTATTATAAAATTCGTTCGATCTCCTTATCAGTGTTAAATACGACTGAAACGAATCTCGACACGAGTTTATTTGGAGTAATCTACTCCCCCTTTCATCCCCGGGTCCGCCGGTCCCCCGGTATCGTTCGGCCTTTTTCTCTGCGCGCGGGGCCCGCACCAGATAAAGCACCTGCATTCTCGGCCAGAAGACGGCACTTCGAAACCCACGCTTCGTCGATAAAGCAACGGTTGCATTCCTCCCCTATCGTCCTCTCTCCAACCACCTTTGCGGCGCAAAGATAACTAATGCAACTCGTACACAGGGTGTCCCTTTCAGCCGTGGGGTATCAAAAATCAAGAAGCGTGCTAGTCATCGTAATAATCAGAAATGTCAGTAATCACTATTGTTGGGGAAAAAAAAAAAAAACCAACAAGAATTCTATCGTCATAAAAATTTACTATTTTAATCTATGCTGATAATTATCCTGATAATTTGTATCTATGTAATTAATATTTATATTATTATTACGCTAGATCTACAGTAGATATTGAATAAAAATTGTAAAAATTTTAATTAGCGTTCTGATATTGCATTACTTTTTCATTACTATCACTACTCTTATTATTATATTTATCATATAGATTTTATATTTCAAGTGACTCGAAATTCAAAGCACAATGAGATCTTGTGCTCCAGCTAATTTGAGGTAGAGCTTTTCAATATTAAATTCTAATAATTCAAAATCCGGCATTTTATCGAAGCATTTTACACATCGAAAAGAAACTAAAATAAAATATATTGGAGACATCAATTTTGTGTAATTATCTACAGTTGTTCGAGACACCCCGTATGTGTCAAAGATTTTAACCAGAAGATTTTGGGTGAATTAAGACCCAATGGGGCCCTATCACGTCTATCTGCGACAGTCTGCAGATAAAGGCCCCGAGAGCATTATTTCTCGACGATATCATTTGCGATGACGATATTCGAGCTGTTATTATTATGAATTGTACAAGAATGTTCAATTTGCTTCACGTCAAATTTTTCAAACCTTTAATATCTCTTTGCAATCACGAAGAAAGATAGATTCAGTACTCCGAAAATTGATTACAGTTGTAACAATTGATTCTCTAATAAATTTAATCGTTAACTTAATTTATGAATTTTTCCCTCACTCTTAAATCCTTTTTTTAAAATCTCTTCTTTTCTTTAATAAATCTAATATTTACTTATCTTCAGAATTTTTCGTTTCCTTTTTTTAATAGATTTGCTTCAATCATTTTTGTTAAAAAAAAAAAATTCTCAAAATTTTAAATTTACTATTCTTTATATTAAAAATCTTCAATCTTGAATTCTCCCATTATTTGCCTATATTAATATTTCATATATTTTAATTATTTATTAACTATATTATTAACAAATAAATTATTATTAAGTAATAACAACTAATCAATAAGTTAATTATACAAGTTTTTTATTAAATTACTTTATATAAAGCCTATTAATTTATACAAATTCTTCTTGTATCTCTTATTTTTAAAACAAATGTATCCTTCTCTCTCTTCCTTTATAAATATTAATATTTATACTCAAACCTCGATCGAGGCACAACGAGACACGCCGGGGCAACTCCGAATTGAGACGTCGTCGTGTTATCTGTCTTCCCTCCTTGTCTTGGCCATTTAATTGATTAAACGGTATAATAATTAAAAGTTCGCAGGGTGGCGAAACCGGGCGAGGCGAGGCGGAAAACGCGAATCGCAAACAACGAATGTTTCGCGACGACGAGCTCTAAACTGTGTCCGACCTAATTTTAATTAGAAACGAAGCCGCGCAGTTGCAGCAGTGTGTATGTGTGTGTGTGTGTGTGTGTGTGTGTGTGTGTGTGTATGCGTGTATTGCGTACGATATAGTGCTCCGATAGCGGGACCTGCGAGAGTAGGGAAAAAGGGGGGCATGGATCGTGAAACGGGGTACTACCTTCAGCGGGGGGAAGGGGGGGTCCGGGTGTACTTATCTTTACGAGGAGCACACCGCGCGCGGTTTACTCTAAGCCTTTAACCTTCGCGTTTCTGCCTCGCCGTATCGAGTCACCGAGAGAAAGACGTGGAGGAAAAATCTAGATGAACAGGGAGAGAGAAAAAAAGATATAATAATAATAAAAATATCGTAACGTTCATACGTAATCATTTTTATATGATATTTAAATTTACGATATTTATAGATACTTAAATTAAGAGGAAAAAAAAAAATAATAATAATAAAACACATCGATGTTATTTCTCAAACTGTTGAAATTAAATTAAAAATATTGATATAATTTTTCCTCTTTTTCTTCAATATCTACGTTCAATTACGTTAAATTACAATCAACGAAAGAAAAAAAATTTATAGTACCTTATGTAAATTATTTAAAAATTCTAATAATTAAAGAAATAAGAAAAGAAAGAAACGAAGAGTTTGCGACGTTTGCACAAGTAACACAGAGACATCTCAGATTCTTCTTTTATAATCCTCGAATTTGTAATTTTTGTAAAATCAAATAATCAAATTATCGTAATAAATCGCGTTTGAAAATTGACAATCGCGTATAATTTGAAACAAATGAAATGAAATGTGGACGCACGCGTGGAATAAAAACGTCGCGGAAACGTCGCGGAAATGTCGTCGTGGTGAGGGATTTCAGGTCGCTGTGGTGGAGGAATTCGCGAAAAGCGCGTACCGCCAGCGTGTAACGGCGGGGACTATCGCTGTAATTATTAGCACGGGTCTCTCTCTAGCCGGGGCTAGAAGGTACATATCGCATCGCATCGCGCCGATCGCCGGCAGCGCCACGGCCGAATCTAATTAAATATAATTAGCCGCGATTTGCATAGATGGCCGATAGAGACCGGACGCGGTGATAAGCGCGATAACGGCCGTGCACGGGCCGATACGAGGGACGATTATGGTCGCCCGGGTCTCGCTGCTTGAGCAGACATCGGCACGATCATCGCGAAATTCCGTCTCTGCCTCTCCCTATTTATCTCCGTCTCGCCCATTTTTTCTCGTTAAATTCCCTCCCCCCCCCAACCTCCCTCCCACCCTCTCGGCCATCCTCCGCCTCTATCTCTTATCGCTTTCGCCCGGGAGCTTTGTCTTCGCTGGGCCCCGGAGAACTGGGCCCCCGAAGATGCTCCCGCAGATCGCTCGGGAGTAATTCTTAATTAATGGTAGTGGGGCAGAAGTTTAATTTGATAGGCAGATGTTTTCTAAGATACACCAGAAAATAAACGGAATCGGATCGAATCGGAAATTCTTCTAATTAAAGGCGAGATTAAGCGGTACCGTGGATATTTTATGCAACAAAACAGGATTTTCCTCTTTTCAAAACGTTTAAAACGTTTACTATCCTTTCGGAGTAGCTTCCCGGAGTAGCTCTCGAATTAAACTTTTAATTTTACCGCGATATTTAAGTTCGTGATTAAAGGCGCCCAACTTAGCTGCGATTAGCATTGCTTCAATTTAATAACTTCAACGTACTAATTTTAATTTCGACTTCAAGCTCGTACCTTCTTAGCTCGCGCGCCTCAACGTACAACAATACTTCGTATATTGTAATTTACGCTCTAATGCGTACCTTCGTACATGCGCGACTCGATACCAGAGGACACGGTATCGCGCAGACGTAACTCGGCGCTTCCGGTCGGAGATTACAGCTTGACGAAAAAAATTGAAAAGGGATTTTTCGGGGGAAAACGGCGGCAAGAGTTTACTTTCCGCCTCCTGCGGCGGAAGGATCTCTTTTCGCGCGGCCGTCGCACGTGTGTGTGTGTGTGTGAAACCATGCGTGCGAAGCGCGTTAAGCAGGAGTTAGGTGTGAGGGAGGTTCCCACTCCCCCCGAGGATACGATGGCGCGAGGAGAGGCAAGGGATCCGATATCTGTTCGCACGTCATTACCCCAGACATTGCAGCAGCAGCAGGATCTGGCCAGGATCGTTCCGGTCGCGGGAGCCCGTCTCGCCGTCCCCCTTCCTCACCTCCCCCTGCTCGTCCGCCGGAACTCTCTGCTATCCTATCCGTGATCTATGGATCATAGCCCGTTTAATTCCGCCCGAAACGAGAATCTATCGCGGAAGACGAAGATTCGATTCGACTCGATGATGTATCGGGCGACGCATTCCGGCCGGCGATGCATTCCTTCCTCGTCCTCGCGTCCTCGGGATGCGAAATCATCATGACGGAAACGGCGATAATTAATCGAAGAAGTGGCTTATCGAAAGGCGAAAGATTCGTATTCTTCGAATTTCTGGACGGTGAGAATTGCCGGACTTTCGCAATGAGTAGTCTAAGATAGGCGTATATTAATATCATAAGGTGTCAATTTAAAAGCGCAACCAAAAAATTCTCTGAAAATTCCTGAATTTTCAAAGCAATTTGTTAGCAAATTTCAAATAAAATAAAAATATTTTTAAACGTATCTTACAATTAAATATATATTTAAACGCGCAAAATCCTTAATATTTCCAATTCATATGATAAAAATAAGAATCACTCAAATTTCGACAATTAAAACGTTATATATGTTTAAACATATTTAACATATTTAAAACGATTTAAAATATTTTAAAAGAGAAACTTTAAGAATTTTAAAATAAATTTTCGTTATTAAAAGTTGTAAAAGTTTAATTTTGTACTTGCTATGCGTTACATAATTTTTTATTTGGAAAATAAAATTTGAAAATTTTGCGCAATATAAAATATATTAGAGTATATGTTAACACTGTTAACAGTTCGATAAATTTCCAATTTTAATATAAAGACAAAAAATTAGGAAAAAACAACTTTGGAAAAATTCCCTAATTTTCAATAAAACTCACTGAGAATTTTTTAATTTTTCAAAGCATAAATTTTCTCAGATAGAATTCCAAGTTTTTCAAATTTTTCCAGGTAGTAAACCTGTTATCATTATTATAAGATAATAATAATATTAATCCTAATAATTTATAATTAATAATTTAATAATTTAATAATTAATCCTAATCTTGACGTTTAATAAGAGTAATAGATCGTCTTCGACGATCCTTTTCGGTCGGGGGAGGAGGTCCAGACAAATCCAAAAGGGGGAGAGAAAGGCGCTTAGAGTGTCGAAGGACGACACTGAAAAAAGGTGAATAATCACGCTTACGGGGGAGGAGAAAGGGAAAGGAAGGGTGTTTCGTGTGAGTCCACTCGCATTCCTCCCCATCGCGTACGAATGTTAGCGGCCACGTACGAAAAAAAAAAAAAAGGGTTGCAGATACGGTTGGGACGCGGAGCAATCTGATTAGCGCAATCTAATTAACGCTGCTTTTAATGGCGTTCATTAGCACACACATCGTCTTCCCCTCCGAGCCCCTCGCTCTCCTCCCCCACATTGACACTCCGTTAATCCCTCCGTTCCGCGTGTGTGAAACGAATATATAATGAAAATAAAAATTTGTTTTTCTCTCGCTAAGTTCTAAAGTTAAAGAATTAAGTAAATGTTTCAAATTTCCGTTAATAGTTACAAAATATTCAACGTTAAAATTCAAAATTGACATTAAAAATGTTTTTATAAAATCAAATCATTAACACGTTTTACGATATTTCATTTATCCACTTTTATTCCTTTTTTTGTTAATTCTCGGTATTTAAATTGTTCCGTTACATTTCTTCGGATATTCACGTTTTTTTTTTTTTAGTTTACGCGTGGCAATTAATGTAATGTCCCACTTTCTATCCAACTTTTTTTGTCGGAACATTTGTTTCGCGAAACGTCGCGAACGACACGTTTCGCGGGCGTTTAGAATTTCGATTTAATAACGGTCGGTCGCCGTTTCGTATGATCGATCGGAAAAACGCTCGCGTTTTATAAAATCGCCTCCGCCGGGCAGCAACGACGGGCGGCATAATATCGCGGAGTTCCGTAAACGTACGTAGGAATGCGCGGGATCTTAGATCGCGCGGTTTCAGCGGAATCGACGGTACTTCGGCGTTGAGCGAAAACGACGCTATAACGGCGTGTCGCGAGTCGTGTGCGCGAGAAGTGCGTGACATTGTATGGATATTAAGCTGATTTCTCAGCAGATAAACCTCAACCGAGCGCGCACGCACACACACACACACACACACACACACACACACACACACACACACACACACACACACACACACACCGCGCGCGCCGGGCATACATTTTACCCGCGCGCGGCTTTTCCCTCCGCGGAAAAATCTTAATTCAGGCCGACGCCACTTTACTCCGATCATCGGTCGAGATAACATCCGGGAGACCTCGTCGATATTTTTTTCACTCGGAAATAAAAATTACTCGAAGGATCTCTGAGACAGACAGACGTCATCTCGGCGAGCCACCTTCGGATGCCTTTCCGAGATCTGACTCCTCGCTTCGTTGACTTCGTTGCGCCGCGTCACGTTGTGATTATTCATTTTCTTACGTCACTATCGTTGCGATCTGATTCTCACCGGATGATGACCGGAAATCAGATGAGAGTTTGTTTTAATCGGAACTCGGAACGACGCGGCATGGCGCGGCACGGCGCCTCAACGTCTTTCTGACGTACGATTAAACGGCGACGTCGACGGCGACGGTGACGATGACGACTATTCGAAATATTCCGGAATAATCGTTTCTCGATAACGAGAGTACGTGCCGACCGCCTATTAATTAAACAAGCGGCAAGGACGATGGAAATAATTATCACTCCTCGATAAAGAGAGCCAATAAAAAGTTTCTTTTTTTACAAAGACGATAAATGGTTGTGGTTGATTCCAAATCGTTATCCGTAGTTTAAAAAATGATAATTGAAAGATAAGATAGCTAAATTTTTTGCTACAGATTGTTTTAGAAAGATTTAGCGCAATATCGTAATACCGGGAATTTAATTTTACTGGAATATTTGCATATAATAAACGCCATATATATATATATATATACGGAATAGATTAAAAGTATAAACATCGAGAATATTCAGCTCCTCAAGGTAATTAAACATTATCAATCAAATCGATCGCGAAATCGCGGATCTAAAATTTTACGTGAGAAATATTACACAATAATTATTTCCATCTCGAATCAAGATACTTAAATATGTTTTAACATAAGTTAACGTAAGTTAACAAAGAAAAAAATATTTTCTACAAGAAATCTCCTTCATCGTCGAATGATCGAAACAAAAAATCAATATCACAGAGGACACGCGATCATCGTTGGATCAAGGATCGTGAATCTGCACAAAGGCAGCGAGGACCCGTTGCGGTTGCACGGAGGATCAATTATATTCCATAAAGACGAGCATGTTATACGTATAGTTATCGCGCTGTTATCGCGACTGTGTTATTGGACGGCGACGCGAAATTCCGCGGGATCGCTTCGCTCACTCGTGGACGATTTTGTCTCGATCGCTTGTAGGAACAACACGCTCCCCCCCCGTAGCTAACACACGGTGTAGCGGCAGCCCCGCCGGTAGGCAGATAGATAGGCGGTTAGGCAGGTAGTAACCGACTTTACTTGTACCGTCGTCCGTGCACACACTCGGTATATAGCGAGCTCGAGGGGCCCCCGTCGCTTGATATCTGCTACATATCTAGCAACGGCCTGTGCCATGCCTTATCTCCGCTGCCGCGCTCGGCCCGTGCGTCCCCCGCGCGTCCGTGTGTGTTACGCGCGCGTATGCGCGCGTGCACGTACGTACGTACATGCGTGTGGGCCCCGCGCGGGGCACACGCGAAGGCCTTATCGTCGCGAATCTGCATCGCGAGAGCGTTAGTGTTCGGCGCGTTTAGCATTGTATGGATATCAAACGATTCTGCGCCGCTCGTAGGACACGTTATTTGTACACGCGCGCGGGCACGTGCGTGTATGGTGTGTGTGTGTGTGTGTGTGTGTGTGTGTGTGTGTATGTATGTGTTATGCGTATATGTGCATGTGCATGTGCATGTGCGTGCGTAGCACGTCGGCGGATTCAGGATCCGCGTCTCCGCCTCATCCGTCATCCGTCGAGCGATCGGGAGAGATTTTCGATTTTGTTTCTTGAAAAGCTCGGGGACTGTCGTTGTTCTCGAGATATTTATTTCTATATCTCTCCCTTTCGCGCGTATCTTTGTAAATCTCAATCTCACTTTTACTTAATTTTGCAAAATTCAAAAAACCCGACTCCGGTCGAGTGTCTCGGCCTATCGAATCAGATCACTTTTGGAGATACCGATCTCCTCTTTTGCCAACGTCACGGGGGGGCATTTTTCCGCGATTCTCGCGGGTGAACGGCTCGGTCGATCGGCGAGACGAAGCGCCCGCATAAATCGACGACGACCCGGCGAGGTGCAACGGCAACGAATCCATATTCATCGAGCCCGAAGTGCATAAAATTACGATACAGCGTGAGCGAGCGAGCGAGTGACTCGCACTCGCGTGTCGACATGCAGGCACCGCATAGCCACCGGATAGATCCGATAAGCGTTAATACCCACGAAAAGTAACCTGACAGCTACTAAAAGGTTACCCCTTCCCTGTCCCTCGCACCCAAACGCGCGACGTCCCATCCCTGCTTTACATTCAAACGAAACATCAAGCCACATTGACCGAGATAGAATATAATAAATACCAAAAAATAATAAAAGCGCAGACAGAACAACGAATGAGACTAAAATCAGAATAATAATCCAAGATCAAAATCAAGAAAAGAACAGTTTTGCTAAAAGAAAAAAAAAAACAGACATAAATCTAAAAATAATTTTGTTAATTAAAATTGTTATGTAAACGTTTAGGAATGATGATAAAAATTGCAAAAAATTTTTATTTTCTAGAATCAATTTGAATGTTCCAAGTAATTATTTTGATTGCTCTAGAAAACGATTTTCAGATTTGTATCATTAAAACTGTTCTTTTCATGAACAGAGTTTAAAATTAATTGCGATAAAAATCTTCGTATGTTAAATCAAATAAGATAAACTCCAGTTGGATATTAAAAATATTATAATAATTAAAAGTAAAAAACAAACTGAAGCAATAAAAATATTTAGAAACCATATTTAACCACGAAAGGAAGTTTTGCTGAAGTATCTAAAAATTTACTCAAATATAGATGTGAAAATAATTGTTGGGTCATCAAAATAATTATGCGTGAGACAGGCGGATTGTTAAAAATTAAAAATTTTTGCAGTATATTGTCGTCATACTTAAGTGTCCTATAATTATTTTAATGGTCCATCTAGTCCAAATTTTTAGACGCTTTTCGCCGAAACCATTCTTCTCTTCTGTAATTCGATCTTCAACGGACGCAATATCGTGCGAAACTCGGCAGCGTTAAGCGCCATTTTTACAGGGTGAAGATCTGGTGGAGCGTTTGCGAAATGATAGTATGATATATTTCCTCGTAGTCGAGGAAAGTCCGACGCCGAGTTTCGGCGCGATCGACGGAATGCCGGGGTGAATACGATAAGCGGCCCGCGGCGGCGATTGCAACGTTATCGCCGCGTACATTACGAAATTATTTACGATCAATAATCCTTTATCTCGCGTAGCGCGGCCCATTAACGTGCCGGGCCCACTTACGGCTTCGCCGTACGTATTTACGCGCGTAACGCGTACACGTCGCGGATATACGTATGCGTATCATACGCCGCGACGTGCGTGATGTTACATGCACAGGGTGCCCCTCGCCATCGGAAAATATGCCAATTGCGAGAGGGCCGCTCGACGGGAGTTTCATCGAGAGATACTCGGTGGGAAAGCCGGCGAGGTTTTCGAGATAAAGTTCCCCGATATTGAGAATTTACCTCAAGTGAGGCAAGAAAAAAAAAAATCAATATTGAGCGAGTTTCTAGGCGAAAAGAGAAAAATTTTTCTTAATTATCTCGCTTAAAAATTATTACAGATAAGATTTATGGCGATGGTAGATTCTTTTCCGTTGCATGTGAATATTTTCTCATGAAAAGTTTCAGTTTCGCGACGTCGAAGGTTCAGTTGTACTTTTACAATTTTTTACTATTAAATAAATAAAATTTGGATAAAAGATTACTAGAATTATTATATAACAAGAAAATTAACGTCAATTGTCTAATTTCTAGTTCTAATTAAGTAACTGTAATTTAACTTGATTGATAATTTTTGTTGTACAGATGTATTGAAAAATTTGTTAAATT
Organism: Pogonomyrmex californicus; assembly: GCA_024349325.1. Classification (NCBI taxonomy): domain Eukaryota; kingdom Metazoa; phylum Arthropoda; class Insecta; order Hymenoptera; family Formicidae; genus Pogonomyrmex; species Pogonomyrmex californicus. The sequence goes on along the minus strand of JAECZD010000018.1, from coordinate 413,137 downwards.
CATTAAAGCAAAAAGTTATCGTTAAAATTCAAAGCGATAAAGAGTGCATATAATTCCTACATTTCATGCATTACAAAACTTTTTTTTTTTCAAAAATCACCTCGCGTGCTGATCCTCGTCAAATCCTTCCTAAACGCGAATCACATACAAATTCATTAAATTTATCCGTAAAAGTTTTCTCAAGGCAAAAAATATGCAGAGCTGCCAATAGAGATAGGCGATTGTTAAAAGTCGTTTTACGTACCCGATCGTAAACCTCGGGCTGCACCTGCGGACGGCGATTGCCGCAATATCGCCGCTCGGCGGCGCCGGCGATTTGTTATAATTAAATACGCGAGCGGAAAGTTTTTTTTTTTTCTCTTCTTTTGCTCGTGTGCCCTTTCTTGCCGGCGGCGCCCCGCCTCGATCGCGAGTGTCCTCACGTGGCGACGGCTCGTTCGCGACGACGACCTCGCCGAGAACGAATAGTTCAGGGGGTGCGCGAAGGAGGCGAATGGAGTCGTTTGACGGAGGCCGCCTTGAGAAAAGCGACGATCGCAAGAGCCGCGCTCGCTGCCAATCAAGAGAGGCGCCAGGAATGCCGCGATCGACTCGCGGTCGGCATGGCAAGTGTGTGCTAATTGCCTAGCCTCTCTCCTACCCCGACTTAATCTCCCTTCCCCCCCTCCGGTCTCTTCGCCATCCCCCTCTGAATTACCCCTCGTGGTAATTCATTATATCATTTCTCTCGCCGCCACGCCAGCGCGAGATTTCTCCTCTTGCCCGCTCGTTTCGCCACGGGAGTCTCTCGAGCCGATTAAGCCGCGAATCGAATTAAATTCGCGGCTCTCTTTCGCACCTATTTTACGGGCGTAAATAAGAGATATGAAAATCCGCGCGACGGTAAGAAAAGAGAGAGAGAGAGAGAGAGAGAGAGAGAGAGAGAGAGAGAGAGAGAGAGGACGTGTCTGCCGTGAATAACGTGCTATGAATTTTTAGCCTCGCTAAACGACTTACAATTACGTTTATGGTCGTGTGGAATGTTGCACGAATTCACGGCGGCAATATATATATATATATATATATATATATATATATATATATATATTTGATGGCAATAGATTATAGATTAAAATTATTTAGTTAATTAAGTCTATTTTTCTTCAAAAATTCGATCAGTGTCTTAACTTACGCTCTCATATTCTAACATAAATTATGGGATATAATGTAATTCGTTATATCTTCTAAAAATAGTTCCGCTCGAAGTAACACTGACATCTGACTCCTCCCGGCGTCATCGGGTAAACGTGCATTTTCTCGAAGAGTCCCTTCGACCTTTCCATCTTCTTCCTGATCGGCTCGGGGTGTTCAAAGCGGGGGACAGAGGTATACAGAGTATATACCGGCAAGCGAGAAGAGGATAGAGCAGGGGAGAATGTTGCACGGGGGGGCGGCAAAAAGGGTGGCTGGTGTTGTCGGGCCGGGGATCTGCGCGCCGGTATCCGCCTGCATCTGGGAGACGGCTATGCATTTATGCATGTTTCGCGACTATCGCATGCTTCTTGCCAATAACGGGCTCGCCGTCCGTTCCACGGGGAGGAAAGCCCGGAGCACATGAACGCCATTTTCACGGCGGTCTCTCCTCGCAGGTCGCTTTCTCCTATGTGAGAGAACCTCCTTTCCCTCTGACGCGGATGAATAGCGAGTAGGAAAATCAAAAATCTCTTAGGTCGCAAATTAAAAGTGATGTGACAAATAGGCAGAGAACAGTTGTAGTTAGTTTTTACTGACACTCGACAGCAAAAAATATTTGTATAAATTTTAAAATCAAGATTTTTATCTCATTAAATTGTCCGATTTATCAATTTCCAATAAATCTTCACATCGCTCAATTTTAATTCAATATTTTCATCGACTAAGTCGATTAAAGTATAAAAACGTACCTACCCTTGTTAACTCCTTAATAATTTATTATTAATCATCATCTACAACTCGATTTATTTAGTCTCTAGTCTCTAACTCTATTCTTGAAAATTAAAAATTCCTCTCCTGAGCACCGTTAGCGGTGCTGACATCGTCCGTCCTTGCGGTCAGACGATCGTCGTCGATTTCGCGGTCGGCATTCGCCATGACCGAAGACGCGAAGACATGCCAAGAGGGGCTCTATCGACAGCCGCGATCGACGGCAATTGCCGAGGACAGAGGAAAAGGGCAGACACGGCTCGTCCATTACTACGAGGTCGGGAAAGTCGCCGTAGACAGCCGCGTGAACGATTTGCACGACACTCCGGCGAACGCGCGCGCGCACGCACGCACGCACGCACGCACGCACGCATGCAAGCACGACTCTTCGTGACGAGACTCTCAATATACAGAATGATACATTCCATTGCTGCAAATTGAAATAGCGAGTATATGCGTGTCAATTATTCGTGCATTATAAGTCTGAACACTCTTGCTTCTCTCTACGTTCCTCCTTCTCTTTGCACGTTCCTGTAATTTTTTTTTTTTTTTACGACGTTGAGATTATTTATCGAGACTTTTACCCACGTCTTACGTTAAGTTGTAACGTAAAAGTACTGTAAAATAAATATAGCTGTGTAATTTCTACTTTATCTTGTAAAATAAATTTAGTTATATGCATCAAAGAATTAAACGTGCGGTTGTTTCCACCATTAAAATTGATCTAGTTACTGTGAAACTGTTTTTTTAAATATTCCATCGAAATCGAAGAAAATTTTTCTAAAAAAATTGGATTCATATACAATGTTTTAAATAATGAATTTAAATAATGAATATTTAATTTTATTTGCATAAAAACTGCTGAATTAAAAATAATTTCTTTCTCTCTATTTTCCGGAAAGAGGAAATTTCTGAATAAATCTTTTTACAAAGAAATAAAACGTCGATCGGATCTTTATTAGTTTTTTTTATTTAAAACTCATTTATATTATTTGACATTATTATATAACATTATTTTATTATATCGTTATTCATTGTTATATAATTAAATAATCCTGTTCTGTACAATCCTAATAATTAGCCTGAAATTATCACATATTGAATACACGAATACACCTCCAATTAAAATCATACAATCCCGACTCCTTGATTTCTTCGCTTCGCGAAGATTATCGTATCCCAAGATCAAATATACCGGTAACACGGCGTGCATGTGTCGAGCCGCGAGGATCAAGGATCTTCGATCCACGCCGCCGAGTACAAGTGGTAATAAGCCCCCGAAAGGCGATGGGAAAAAATCCGGGTGCCCGGGATATCGGGTGTACGTGCTTCGCGCCACGGGGTGTCCGCGCGATCGGCCGCGATTCAATTATCGAGATCGATATCTCGCCGCGCCGCGCCGCGCCGCGCCGCGGCGCGACGGCCTCCCCGACGGACGTCCCCACCCTCCCCCCCCTCTCCTCACCGCGCTTCCTCCTCTACGCACACGCGCGCGTGCACGTACAAAAGATGCGCGCAACACACCCTGTCCGCTTTCACGTTTGTGTCGAGACGACGACGTGAGCACGATGATTAATGACGTCACTCACGGCCGAGCCTAACCGGGATCAAGGTACAAATGATGCTACAAATGCGGTGAACACAGCTCGCGGAGGGTAAAAATTGAAGGGAACAATGTGAGGATGTATGGGATATCTCACGGCGGGATGGCTTCAATAGACTAGGATATGTGACGTGATATTTATAAAAAAACATTATAAGCTGAAATTATCGATATAAGTAAATTTTAAGAAAGGCATAGTAAATAATATCATGAAACATTAATAAAAAAAAAAAAAAAAAAAAAAAAAAAACTTTTATAATCGATACTCCCGAGTCGGGTGAAATACTTAAAAAAAAAAAAATCGCAATTGTATATAAACACGTTTAAAAAATTTTTCAAGTTACATAATTCACCTCAACATTGATTAACAAAGATCTCAATTTTTTAATATAAATAAGTTCTAATATTGTTATTTTATAATGACATAAAATCAAGGAATGTTGGCGAACAAGATTAATTATTCTCACTGCCGTTCCTTCTTCCTCGTTTCTCCTGCTTGCTGTCAGGGTATTGGTCGGATAAATAAACAAGGGAAAAGAGAAAAATACAGCCGGCAAGTGAACGAGAGAGAGAGAGGGAGAGAGGGGGAGGGGAGGGAGGGGGGAGGGAAAGAGCGTGCGAATGTGGGCATCGGCGATCCGATAAATTCGCCCTTTCTCCGCGCCGGCCACCCTCGCGGTGGTCGTTATCGCCGCCGGCAATGCTTTTCCAGACACCGGAGAAATAGTTCTCCAGATAGCGGCGGGAAAGTGTGCGCTTTTCCGACTGCACACCCCTCTTCCTCTATCTACTCGTTCGATATCGCAAGCGATTTCGTATCGCCGGATGATTTCTGCCGCGAAACAAACGACGAGAAACAAGTTTTAGTGTCGGTTAATTACCGAAATCATATTTCCGCAATATAGAGCATCATCCCCCAAACAGTACGGTACTTACGGTACTTTCTTTACAATTGTATAAATGATAATGGAAAAATAAATTAACAATGAATAAGTAAGATTATATAAAAAGTTATACACACAATTCTATAAATATGAATTATATAAAAATGGTTAAGAAATTTCTTAATATTCATTAATAGGGGAAAAGGGGGTAAGATAACGATCTCATTGATTTTTCCTGTGATGTAAAAATTATAATTTTTTTTTTTTTCAAATTTCAAACTAAAATCTTTTTTATAATTTGCAAAAATTGGAAAATTGATAAATATATTGTAAGGATTTAAACTTAAAAACCACTTTCCGTGTATACTTTCTTTATTATTAATCTGGAATTAGTTTCATTAAAGTTGAAATATTGGTTAAAAAATATATGTAAATAAATATATAATAAATATATTAAAATCATGATAAATATTTATTAATTTACAAAAATAAAAAGGATAAGATAGGATTTTCAATTTTCACGAAAGTCACTTCTTTTCTTTCACATCTCATCGCTAAGGTAAAAGTATCGATATCCTAAATATCCTGGGCGTCCCCCCATCCCTCCGGCTGAAAAGGGGTGGCATTCGGGGTTGCAAGCGTTGCACGCGCGATGCACCTATAGCCCGCACCTATTCTAACAGCAGCCCCCGATAAGGTTTGCTGCAGCCCGTAAATATCAGCAAGCAAGGGCAGCCCGTGCTCCTCCTCTCTACCCCTCACCGTCTACGGGGTGCTTTATCGTCGGTATCGGAAGTATCGCGAGACCGTAGTCGCGCCAATTGTTTTACGGCCCGGCGAGGAGCGTATCCCTCTCAGCGACAGGATAACCCGCCCTTATTCCGGGATAAGCAGGACAACAGAAATCGCGACCAATATCTCTGTTACAGTCGTCCCCAGATTTTCGATCTCTCATAAAGCGCTCTTTCTATCGTCTACTTTATCTTTTTATTAATCATCCGTCCTGCGAGCCTGTGTCATGTACGTCGTCTCTAATTTGCAGTCGTAAACAGTCTAGATACCAACTGAATAATCATCGACACATAAACAACTGGTACCCAGATGACTAATATAAATTAATCCATGAATCAACCTATGTTTCACTTCCTCACAACAAACAAAACCGGTATAATTCTTATGATTTACGTAATGCATTAATATAAATCGGTACCGGAATTAAGAAAATTGATACCGGCAAAATTTAAATGACTCTCTTGGGATGACGGTTAACCCGGAAATTAACAGAATCCGTGCCGATGGACGTTGGTCCATCGGAAAAGTGCAGATAAAAAGGGCCGTCGGTACCGCGACGTCGGCGGGCGTCGCGACGCAATGTGCCCGTAGGAAGTAGCGACGCTCTCGCGCGAAGAGGGACAATGGAGCGTCGCGGATGCGTCGCGACGCGTCGCAACGCGTCGCGTCGCGTCGCGACGCCTGTGCCTTCGCTCGTGTCGGGATAAAAGCGACAAAGCCGCCGATTGAAAAAGCACGGTTTCTGTCAGCGAACAGCGAACGGAAACCGCTCCTCTCGTCCGCCGCAGATATTCCGCCGCGGATCTCGCGAGCGCGCGAATTTTTTTCCCTTTCGCGATACTTTGTTAACCCCGCCGCGATGAAATTTTCTCGGCAGACAGGGAAACATATAGCCATATTGATTGCAATGTTTGTAACGTCTAAAAAAATATTTAAATATATATATATATATATATATATATATATATATATATATATTCATTTTATTATTTTCATATTGTTATGTAAATAAACTTTCTTTCTAAACCAGTATCTTTAAAAATAACTTTTTATTTTCAAAAATAATGAAATAATCACACTTTTATTCCCTTTTTTTATATTAATATTTTCTCTTCAATAAAATGTGAAATCTCATTTTCTTAAATATCTCTCTTCTGGATTAATAATAAATAATAATTATCATTGGTTGTTCAATTACAACTTTCCAGAGATCGCATTAAATGTGATCGTACTAATTTTCTCACTTTCCTTATCTCTTTCCATTCCTACTTTCGTTCTACCTTCTTTGTTCATTTGAATCAGAAGTACCGCGGAAAATCTGGTGTCGACGAACCAGAAAAATGCGGACAAAAACTAAAGGAGCATTCAGCAGAAGGCGAGATTCAATAGCGAGTGTAAAATAATAGCGTAATAGCTGCGCCCCTGGGCTCGGTTGGCGCATATAATCACGTGTCTCCTTCTTTTTTCCCCTCTCTCCATCCCTCCCCCCCTCCCCCTGAAACGGCGCTGCTTTTGAGGCTTTTATCTGATCGACTCTTTCCCTCTCCGCCCGTCCCTGCCAACCCCTATCGTACAAATAACAGGAAAGCACCCTCTCCGATAACGTTCCGCAACTCTTCCTCCCCGGCCTCTCTTCCACCCCCTTACTCTATCGTTCGACATACCGTCTTGGCATCGAACCAGTTAGCGCTCGCAATTAGATGCCGTAATTACGTGGTAAAAGTGCCGCCGCGTGATTTACCCGTCGATTTTACGACGTCCGAAAGCGGCGATGGAAAACTATTTCGCGCGATATCCCGCTCGCTCGCGCGAAACGTTTCGCCACTTGGAACAATCGATAGAAGCCTCGCGAAGCCAATTTTTCTCCTAAAATAACACGTAGATATTTAGACGCGGATAGATATAAGCGGACAGATAGCTACTATGTAACCGTTAGATATAAACGCGATCACAGAAAATAGCCGCCTGACTATTCGACATTATCAATAAAAATACAAGCTTGTTCAACGAACGCGCCAAAATGGAAAATTATTTATTAATTTATTTTATTTAATATTATATCTATCAAATATTATACACTGTATTAATGATTTGATATTGATTAAAATAAATTTGTGATTAATTTTCCACACATATACATTTACAAACACACACACACACACACAGAGTGTCTGATAATTAATGGCACAACGCTGCATAGATAGAGCGGATCAAACTGAACAGAAAAGTTCTCAGAAATTAATAAGTTGTTAATTAATAAAAGTCGTAATAAGTATACATCCACTTGATTCATTGATAAGTGCCTTATGACATGCCCAGCATTACGTGCATTCGTGGTTGCTAAGACATATTAGATGTGTGATCTAGAAATGATAGAACATTTACTTATAGTGTATACCTTTGATCATTTCGTCACTCCCAACAACTACGAACTCATGATACTGGATGCATAGAAAAAAAAAAATTAGTCTTAAATCAAAATGTTTTCTCATATAAAAACAAAAATATTATAGAGAAAAGTTCTTTTTAGAAAAATTTTATTGGTACAAGTGTAGTATATTTTCATATGTAAGCAAGAATATCAAAATCTTTACAGATTTTTAATCTTGAGTTGAGTAAAAGTAATACTTGCATCAATACAAATTAAAATTTTTAAGATTATAATTCTTGCTTATATATATGAGAATATTTTTCTTGATTTAAGAATTTTTTAAGAATTACGAATTTTTTTCTGTGAGGTTTCGCAGCGCATTTGCATTTGCCGATAGATTGGGCGGATACTTATTTGGAGATTTTTATTAATAATTCATTATTAATTTTATAAAAATCGCAAAATAGTAGAGAATTCTCTTCTATTCGGTTTGATTCTTTATATCCACACAAACGTAGTATCATTAATTATCAGACACCTTGTATAAGGTCTATTTCAATATATTTAATAGAGTTAATTGATAAAGATAAATAAAATGGATTTTTTGTGAATTAAGATAATAATACCTTTATCTAAGATATAGACGAAAATATATATGCGACAAGTTAAAAAACATCATATCTATAATTATTATCTATAATATTATAGATAATATGATTATATAAAATCGATTGTATCGTATTAATGTATCGTATTAATTATCGCTTCTGGGCTAAAAAAAAAAAAAAAGAATAAAAAAGAACTTATATGACTATCATAATTAAATGTGAGGAAATTCGATTTCAAATGTCCGAAAAGATATTTCATTCGTGATATAGATATCGCATTCCACGATGAACAAGTCGTTGTTTCAACAAGACGTTGAAAAATTATAGCAGATCGCCGTAACCATTGAGAAAAGTCACGAAGAAGCCAACTTACAAATTTCTACGAATTGTCTCGGGGAACGATTTCGCGATCGTCGCGTTCGGATCGCGTTCCTGCGAGGACATTCGAACGTTGTCCCGTTGGGATAATTTCGGAGACGAGGTATTTATCAGTGTTAAAAATGATAGAGGACGATCGAGAGGAAGTCCCGGAGAGGAGCAGCGAGAGACGCCATTATCGTCGCGGCGCGATACATCATCCGGACTTTTGCCAATCTCCTCGCTCGAGGACACCCGGAGCCGGACGGCGGGACGAAGGTGATCCTGCATACCGGGAGAGGCGACGGGTGGAGGGGGACGGGGGGAGGGGAAGGCGAGAGACCGAGAGTACGTGCCCTGTGTCTCTGATTTCATAATTTCCGTGCGGCGGAACGTGCGCCATCCGACGAAAGCGCACCCCCGCGCGCGCGAAAGAGGGATTTGATTCAGGGGAGAGAGGAGAAGGGGGGTGGGGAGGTGGGAGGGGGTGAGACAGAAGGGAGAAAGGGGGCATTCGACGAGGGTACCGGCGCATCCCGGCGCGGGATAAACGAGAGCGGGAATCGGCCTCGTTCCCGTTCCTCCATCCTTCTAAGTGAGAGGATGGACTAAGTTCGCAAGGAGCAAGCCCGCCAGGATCAACGACGGAGGAAACTCGATCGTCCTTCTTCGTGACTTTGCTTCCTATGTGATTCCACGCTTGGTGCAGATAAAATGCAAAACAGCACTCCGCGGGGATGCCCGGGATCCTCTTTCGAAAGTTGTCCCCTGAAGGTCCGGGGAGGAGGCTAATGAATTAAACACGAATTGTATAATAACAGGGATTTTGGGTTAGAACGAAAGGATGCCACGATGAGACTTTCAACTCGACGATGTGTGTCAAACGTTAAACAATGTTTTCGAAATTTTATGGAAGACTTCCTTTCAATAGAAATTTCACGTCTGCCGACAAATTTTTCCCCCTTCGTCTATTTTGGAAGATTTTCCCTTTCTTTATTTTTAAAAAGACACGCCAGCGAGTCTTTTCCTAACTTTATCAGTTTTTCTAATTTATAATTATAATTTAATTATAATTTCATAATAGCGTTCAAGGTTATTAAAAATTAACGGAGACGAGCTTCTTGACTTCCACGAATTAAAAAGTGTCCCGATGAAATATTTTTCGAGCGCTTAATGAATTCTCATTAAGCGAGAACCGCTACCTACCGCTGCCTCTTCGGGACCGGAAGAGAAGTGACTTCTTTATATGCACCCGGTGACACGCGCGGGGGCGCAGGGCATCGCGATGCCGGAGGGACGTGAAGGGGAGACGGTGGGAGACGGGCTGCTCGCACGAATAGGCGAGCGCTCGCTCGAGCGCTTTTAGAGGCGCTTAAGTAATACAAATGCGAGTTAAGAGACGCGACGAGCATACGGTAACGGATGACCGCTGTATCTCATTGTTTTCATTTCCTTCGCCACGCCGGCCGGCTGTAAGACGCGGAAATGAAGTGCGCCCGCCGGCTTGCCATCTGGGTAGCGAGAAAAGGGACCGGGGGGGGATGGAGTAGCGGCGGTCGGATGGGCTGGATAGCTCCAACGAAGGGGGCGGGCGCACTGCCTTCATCCCCCTTCGCGCATCCTGCATGACAACGAGGGCCGCTGCTGCTCTCTGCCTCCCTCGCCTCCTCAACTTCTTCGTGTATATGTGTGCATGTGTGTATATATATATATATGTGTGTGTGTGTGTGTGTGTGTGTGTGTGTGTGGTTCACGCACGCCTGCCCACCGAGAGGGATAAATGGCTTCCACGCTCTCTCGTGGCGTTTCTCTCTTCGCAGAGAAGAATACCACCACCTCGCGAAGAGAGATGTGCCTTTTTCCTCGCGACGTGCGGTTTTGCAAGAGTAATAGATATTTTTAATAGATATATTTTCTTCTTGATTCGGAATAGTAACATGTGATTCTTTATATGATTTGTAAATTGTATTATTAATAAATTTAATTAATGAATAGTGAATGAGAAAATCTTTTTTATTTGAATATTTATAATATTTCTAATACTTGAAAATAAAATTAGAAGTAAATATCAGAATGTATCTTGCTTTTAGCTCATATAGTTAAGGTTTACAATTAAAGTATTATAATGTTCACTAATATTTACAGCATAAAATGTAAAATTGTAAAACATGATTATTTAAATCCGTATTATTATCCGTATATACATATAATATTAAGAAGAGAATATAAAAATAAATATGTTTACTGTACAAGATTGGTTTTTTAATATAAAACGATTTTCTAAAAGTTACTTCAGAACTGTTTTTTTCCATGATAGATTATTCATATCATTAAATTATAAACAATAAGATATATAAATAAAACACTAATTATTTTTATGTATAAATTTATTTTTTTCTTTCTCATTCTCTCTCTTTCTCTTACAGCACAAAATGATTCATTAAATAATAACGAATATTCTCTAAATTCCACCCCTGTTCAAGCCAAACATAATCCTCGTTGCGTGCCACGTGCGTGTGCGTGTGCGTGGCAGGAAGAAGGGCGACGTAACGTAGCGTAGGAGGGAGAGATGAGGATGCAAGGTACACGGGAGAGAACGAGGGAGAGGAGAAAGCGTGGAGGGGATGCAACTGCAAGCGAGGCAGAAGAGGCGAGCGTGGGGGAGTAGAAAACGTGAATTAACACCTCCACCGCGGCATCAGATAGCGCCCTACCCCTGTAGAAAGGAACTGGGAAGGTGTTGCTTCACCTCGCTAAGTCCGAGCTCTCGCAAAGAAATGCGGAAGAGGACCAGGGGTAGAACTCAATGGTAGAGAGAAAAAAATATCGATAAGGGAATTGTTAATAGCGTCTCCTAGAGTTACAACAATTTTTTAAAGATCTTTTAGTAAAGAAGAAAGAGAATACGCGATCAAAGAATTTTGCAAAAATTCAATTAAATAAAAATTAATTAATTAATACGGAAGAAAAAAAGATAAACCTCTCGAAAAACAATAAATAAGAAGAAAAGCTTTGCAGCTTAACTACTTAATTTGATCATTAAATTTGATTATTATAAAGCACGAGATCGAAAGCAGCCGAAGATAAAAAGAATTGTGAGAGCCACAAGCTTGATGTTAAATGATATTAGCAAAGTGTTATTAGCACAATCTTTGTTACATCGTAAGGTTGAATCGGGTACGTCCACTCGAGTTACTCGAATTGCAACTTCATTAATTTACAAGTGGTCACTCGACGTCGATCCGCGGCGGTGATAACAATTATCGCGACGCAATTATCACGACGAGTCGCCGCGCGATGCATTCCCGACATTCGATTTATTCCCAAGGCACAAATATAGCACGGACCTGATATCAGTGATATCGCGCTGCTGATAAGAACTTGCGGGTTCGCAAGTTCTCGATTCGCCGGAGATCGCACGACAAAGCGGCCAATCACAGCCCGCGCGCGCGAAATAGGCGTACGTTACGTTGATTAAGCGCGTTATCAGCGGGCACTTTGGCGCAACGGGTTCTGATTTGCCGTTGCGCGACGATAAGGTCCGATAACGGCGCGACGATAAGGCCTCTTATCAACTATCGTAACGATAGAAATTTACGCCATCGCGAATAAATCGCGAATGTCGCTTCTCGAAAATTCGTCAGCAAAGCTAATCTCTCGCGAACGGAGGCTGACTTGTACTTTTTACATTTATTATTGTTTATTATAGCTTCACCTCTTGATCATAAGCGCGATTGCTTTTGAATAAAGTCTTAATGCTATGCAATGCTTCGTTATTGATCAAGTAAAGCAAGTATTATTTTAAAAAATTAATTAAAAAAAAAATATATATATATTTGTCTCTCTCTTCAACCCAGATAGAACTACACGGAAAGAACACTTTTGCTAGCAAATCTAAAAATTTGACCAGATACAGATTTGAAAATAATTTTGTTGGCCCATCAAAATTATTTTGTACTTAAATATGATGATAATACCGCAAAAATGTTTGATCTTCAAACAATCAATTTGAACATCGTATATAATAATTTTTGAAGGCCCAACAAAATCGTTTTCAGATTTGTATCTAGCCAAACTTTTAGATTTGCCAGCAAAAGTGTTCTCTCCGTGTACAGATTAAAAAAATAACAAACTTTTAATGAGTTTTTTTTTTTTTTCATAAAATAGTAATGCCAATGATTTACACATCATAAAGGTAGATCCGATCAAACACTTCGGTAAATTACTGATAATTACCGGGTTATTCAAATAATCCCGTTTATTCGATACGTTCCCAAGATGCGGGAACGCGGCTAATCGCGGCGCGACGCTCCGCGCGAAACGGAAGCGATATCACCGGCCGAGCGACTAAAGCTGATAACGCAACGAACAGCAATAGCAAATGAAAGGGCAGGTGCTGCGCGCACAGCACCGTCGGTTTTTAACTATCCGCTTTGCGGGCCGCATGCTATCAGGAAACGCGAGGAAACAGAAATGAGGAACTAGAAAGTCGTCCTCATCGACCCACGATGAGGACGATGAGGACGATGATGACGAAGAGGACGACGATGACGACGATAATAGCTTGGAGCTCCGGCTGACACGCGGAGTTAGGTCAGGCGGATTAGTATAGGTGAAAGAGGAAGAGAAAGTGTGAGAGGGAAAGAAGGAGACGGTTAGAGCGTGGCTGGTGGCTCTCTCGGAAATCCGGCCCGCTCGTGTGGGCAGAGAAAGAGCGCGCTGGCGAAGAGGTAGGTACCACCTCTCTGATAAGGAGACATTAGCGCGACCCGTATGCGATAGCGCGCGCCACTGATAAGCGACGCCGCGTTGCGCGTCGCCCGCCTCGTCGTTTTTGACCGTGTCGGAGAAAGTCGTCGCATCGCGACGCGACGCGACGCGACGCGACGCAACACGCACGCGGATTGCGGGGTGCGAAATAAATAGAGTTGATGATCGTGATTATCCGAGTTCGAAATGCGTCTCATCTCATACGAAGGGATACCTCACGGCCAAGTGCATAAAAAGAAAACTGACTGAGTTTTTGTCTGAATTTTCTTGGAACACGCGTATTTTAATTAACGCGTAATTACATTTGATTTACATATATTGTTTAAAACAAATAAATTATACGACATTATATTATGTCGTCGTCCCTAGTAAACCTTCAGCTCTTAATAAATCTTGATACTTTCATAAATGATGTATAAAATTAAAAAAAAAAAAAATCATATATACTTAAAAATTATATATATTTATGTAAAACCTCAAATTTGCCAAATTATAACAAATAAAAAAAACTAGCATGTTTTGTTTAATTTTTTTGGAGGGGGGGATATCTAATGAGTAGGCCAAGCTAAGTAATCGTACTGATGTTCGAGTATAATTAATAATTTATAGAAATAATTTATAGAAACAAGTCACATAAATAAATAGACGCAAATACATTTTTGTCCGACGATTTGACTTTTAATTTTTATTACCGCACTGATAAGATAATCTCTTTGAAGATGATCATTTGAAGAAAGATGATCTCTCTCAAAATATCTACGGTTGTATTTGCGTCTATTTATTTATGTAATGTATTTTTGCAAATTGTAATTATATTCGAACATCAGTATGATCACGTAGCTTAGCTAACTCTTCTTTTACTTATTAGATTTTTAATGTCTTGTGTTTATTATTTATTTTTAATTTTTTGGACCGTATTACGTATGCTATTATGCGTGTTTTAATCGCAAATTATACTATTTTATTTATATATCTATATATCATTTACGATATAGTTTTCAATAAATCTCAATATTTTTCTAAATTATAAATAATAATTATTATGAAATCATACATGTATGTGTAAAATTATGTTAATTTGCCAAAAATAATTATGACAGAAGTAAAGATCTTCGCTATTGTTCTCTTAATATTGCCAGCTTACATTTGTAATTATAAAACGACAAAAAAACCGACATCAAAATAGAAATAAATAATTCAATACTTCCATTACATTGCAGCGCACGTACTTTTACGTACTTCTCGGTATGTTGAGATTAAGAGGAACGCGCATTTACATGGTACAAAAGTACAATTCCGGTTCTCAACAACTCGACTCTCCATCCTCGAAGACCGCGACGCGTTTTTCGCGAAATTTTCGATCTCTCGACGTAAACGTAAATGACCAACGCGACAGATGGTTATCTCCTCGTTCCTCGTTTCTGTCTGTCCTAATACGTCTCCTAATATGTTTTATACGGACTGCAAAGTGCACGTGACTCCTACGTGCATAGATATGCGACAAGCGCTCTTATCGAACGCTCGATCAAGGCGATGTATAGCAGCTAGATGTCCATTATATCCGGTCGGTTCATCCGCACGGTGAAATAATAAAACTCGACCAATCACTTGTGAATACTCACCTCGGACGCTCGCGAGGTTGTACGATGACCAAGAGTTGCGAGTGACCTCGAAATTACGCTGAGAATATCGTACGCTGAATCTATTTTCATTGGATGAGAAAATTTTAACAAAATCGTCAAAATATCTCAACAGATTATATACACGCTCGCACGCTTCTATATCTCTTATTTCTACGTGTTTGAACAAGTAATATCAAAAGGTAAAAGGTTGTTAATAATAGATATTAGTAAATATAGAAATTTATTGATAATAACATTGATAGAAACAGCAAAGCAAACATAGAAAAGAAACCACTTCTCATTTTCAAGTTGTTTTCATATGAAATTTTTCGAAGATTGTTTCAAATAATTCAAAAACTTAACCAACGTTTTTTTAAATAATAAAATTTTAATTCCAAAAAACTTTACTAGTCTATCTTAGCTATCTTAACACGATGTGGCAATTTTGGATCACCATATTTATTTGTTTTACGCAAAAGGCGACGGTTTTACTTCCTCCTCTTTTTTCCTCCTCTCGTCGAATGAGAGAGGAGAGGAGAAGAATCGCTCGGAAGCTGCGACAAGAGGCGCGCGCGCGCGCGCTCGCGACGCGAGTTATCAGTTCGATAACGCTCATCCTTTGAACGGCCGTCGAGACGGACGCGGGAGATCGTCGGTTTCGAACGACGTTTCATCATCTGTTTCCTTCTCCTCCTCCTTCCACCTCCTTCATCATTCGTGCGCCATTGACGAGTGTGCCATCGCGAGAGAGAAAGAGAGAGAGAGAGATCTCAACGACGACGACATCGACGACGTATGGACGTCACGAGCTTGCAAGTCTCCCACATGAGAGATGCGTTTTCAGAAAGAAAGAAAGAAAAAAAAAAAAGAATAAAAAGACGACGAATTAAAAAAAGCGTTATGATTAAAATTGTATAAAGTTATAATTAAAATATAACGAAATTTTACGCATTAAGCAATAATGACAAATAGCCGTTTAAGTTATCATCCGTAGTTGTTATCATTTCTCATTGCTATTTTTAATTTCGATTTGTTTGCAAATGCAACTTTTATAACATAATCTATAATAAAAACAAGAAGAGAATGATATACATGTAGACGTTATCGGCGATTGAACGGGCGGTTGAACGTGTGAAATGTATAAGCACACTTCACTCTCCGTCCGCATAAAGCAGGAATGATGAAGGAAAAAGAAAAACGTCTGATTTCTCGCCGCGGCAGATAAGGATTCTGGCATGGAATGTAAAGACGAAGCGATAACGGATCGTCAACAAATTTATTCCGCAAGGGACACTCACCGCAATATATTCCGCAATTTAGGCACGTCCGCGTCGGGTAATGATGGGAATTACGCCACGATCAAACTCGCGCGTATTTAAACCGCAGCAGCGTCGACGATAAGACGTGCACGTTCAACAGAAATGACGCGCCAATGATCGCTCGGGGTAATTACGCTTGGCGATTAATCGCGTTATTTATAATTCCCGATACACTCTCTCTCTCTCTCTCTCTCTCTCTCTCTCTCTCTCTCTCTCTCCGAGAAAAAATGCAATAATCCATACATCTTCAAACTCATCTCCGTAAATTCATCGAGCGTTACTAACGTAAGTAAAAAAAAAAAAAAAAGGACGTTTTTTTACGTTTCGAGGACGCCACCGACAGAATTTATAGGACGGATTCTATATTTTGTATTTGGGATATTTTGTATTTCCGATGAAACTGATAAGATGAACTCTATATTACCGATAATCTATAAGGAAATCCCACCCACAATTCCTCATATAAAGAAATTTTTATTCGCGACTTTCACAATAATAATAATAATAATAATAATAAACTGTAAGCTGTATATTACAGTTTTGTATACAATAATAAAATGCCTAATAAAATTTTTTAAAAAGATTTTTGGAGAATTCATGACTTTTCCAAGAATTTTTGTTCAAAATTCTGATTTAATTGACGATTTGCTGATGGTTGACATTATAAAAGTAAAATTACGTACAATTTTTTGATAATTTCACTAAATTTTTTGAAAGAGATAGAATTTAAATTTCAAAACAAAATTTTTAAAAATTCGCCGAAGCTTAATAAAATTTCAGGAAACTTTTCGGAAACATTCTAAATTTTTTTCAAAAAGAGTAAGCACCCTGCACATAAGCGTCATTACATATTATATTATTTCCATATATAATTATAAAAAATATTTTGTATTACTTTATTATTTTTCAATGTGTATTACAACTACAATTATTATTGTCGAGCCTCGATTAATGCGTGGGGAAGTGGTGGAGGTGCGGCGCGATATATCGACATCACGATATACTTGCTCGTGATGGAGCTTTTAACGTCGTCGTTATCAGCAGCCAGTGCGAGACCCAGGCGATATCTCTCCGTCGGGTTTCTTCGGGGATACGGTAACGTAAGCGTTCGTCGTGAAAACGCGCCTCGGTCACGTTCGCGGCCGCTATCGCGATTTCAGATCTTTACAGCGGGCTGTCAATAGAGCGACGCCATTATGCGTCCACGGCGCGCGAAAGCTGCAAAACCTCGTCGATACGCGACGCGACGCGCCGCGACGCCAATAAGCCCGATTCGAATTCAAGAAACCAGATTAACGCGACGGTTACGCGAATAATATGATATGTAGATAGATACAAAAATAATATGAGCAAAGGATAAAGTATGATATAAAGAAAAATAAATATAATGCATAATTCGTAGAATTGCATTTTTTTTTCTGACGACGTAATGATTAAGGAAAGAACTGAGAAACGCATTAAAAATTTTTCAGATATAGTATATAGAATTTTTCCAGAATTGAAAAATAAATTACAAAATAAGAGAAGAGGTAATAGTTATAAAAATTAATACTCCAAGTTTAAAGATTAAATTATTTTAAAGCAATAATGAGTCTAATAAATTTCATTTGCAATATTTTCATGCAAACAATTAGAAAATAATTTTAATCTTAATTTTTTACAATAAATTCATTAGAGTTCGATAAATGTGTGAAAATAATAGGATATAAGTTAAGTAAAAATTATAAATAATGAAATAGTTAAGTACTAGTAGAGAGAGAAAGAGAGAGAGAGAGAGAGAGAGAGAGAGAGAGAGAGATAATGCCTCGTAAATAATTTATAGAAAGGTAACAATAATTTTCCATAAAAGTCTACGAGATGTGTTAATTATCCGTGAAAGAAAGCCGCGCAAAAACGACGCTGCTTTTTCGCAGCGCGACAGCGGAATATGGCGGTTCGGGGCTTTTCAGCCGTTGGCTTTCAGAGCGGCAGATAATGAACGAGCACCCTTGCGCCCGGGCACCACCACAACCGTTACACTTCCTACCTACCTACCTACCTCGTGCCGCCCGCACCGCGGCGTTCCCACGACTGCCACCCTCCCCCCCCGGATCTCACCCCCGATGTCAACAGGTGGGCGCTCGCGGATGCCACCGACACAACCTGGCGACACGTCCTGGGACACGTCGATCGTCCTCGTCATCCTCCTGATCCTCGACATTCCTCGTTATGCCCTGTCGTATTATTGCGAAGTACCGCGCAGTTTAGGCGCAGATTAATATTTCGACATTACAGACAAACCGCCGGACAAACTCCCGAAATCCTTCCAAAGATTTGAAAAAATCCAGGAATAATATTTTTCCGCTCTGTATTTTAATTTTATTTAAGCAATTAAAAGACGAAGGTATTGTGCCACTGTTTTTTAATTCTTTCAAAAGTTGGAAATTTGAGAAATAATTATATCTTTATTTGGAATATTTTATAACCATTATTATTATATAATAATAATAATTTATAATAATTCTTATAATTTTCGTAAGAAATTTCGTAAATGTGTGTTAAAAAAGAAGGAAAGAAAATTCAATTTTAATTAAATTATATTTTACTTTCTATTTAATTCTATTTTACAGACGATTATTATAAATAAAAAAATTCCTCAATGATGATCTCTTATAATTATAAAGTTTATATATATATATATATATATATATATATATATAATACATGTACAAAGATGCTTATTCCAGGGGATGCTTTTTTCAGGTACTGTTATTTACAAATCTTTATCAATTTCGCGGAGAGAGAGAAAGAAAGACGAAGAGGAAAAGAGAGGAAAGAGGGAGAAGAACGTTGCATCGACAATTGCGAATATGACGATAATGTGTTTTGCAGAACGAATCAGCGGTTGGTGAATGTTTTCACGCGGCTCCTTTCGCTGCATCATTACAGATAAGTTGTATGCATCGTTATACTCCCAGAGAGAGAGAGAGAGATATCGCGTCATAATTCTCCCGATCATCCCCCGTTCCATCGCGAGAATCGCGTGTGATGAATTTTAAATCGCGACGCGATCTTCTCGAGTGTAATCGAAGCGCCGCGGCCACGTTGTCGGAAACGTGTTGTTAAAACAACACCAACGATCAAGTGCAATCTCTGCGTGGGTACATCAGGGGACGTTGATCGCTCGTTTCTTTTTCTTTTTCTTTTTTTTTTCTGGACCGTGTCGCCGCCGCGCGATTTTCGTCCGGTCCCTCGTCGGCGGAGTCGACCGATAAGCGACCGCCGCTGTTTTCCAACGATCGCGGCTCCCCGCTGTATGCGCTTGCAGATTGCATTGTTGTCTTGTCCCAGAGATCACCGCGAGGGTATCGGCCTGAGCCCGCCGCGATATCGGACGCAGAACGCGATACAAAGCGGAGAAGAGATGACTTTCCCGCGGGATAAAGACGGCCGCGATCAGGCGGAACAATAAGTGCTGTGCTGACTGTCTTGAAAAATGTGTGCACCGCGACCGTTCCCTTTCTCCCCGTTATTTCATCGTATTTTTTTTTTTTTTTCCCTACGATCGCACGAAGCAAATTTTCTCGCCGCCAGTTTGACTTTTCTCCAAAGATATCGCGTCTATTTCCACCAAACGCACTTGTATTGTTCTAGTGTATATTTCGTGTATTGCGCACATCGTAAATTATTTCACGGCATCCTTCTTTATATTTATGCACTGCGCCGTCATTTTTATAAAGTCGATGTATCGCACGTTTAATCTACGTGGTACGTTACAGATACGTACCTTTGTTGCGGCACGCGAGCTCTGCTCTGCTCTGCTCACGTTCCCGAAAGCGGGGTGTAAGCCCAGTTTTGCAACATTATGAATTTCAATGAGGCGTGCGTATAAACGGCGCGTATCGATTTTAGCCTTTAGGCGGCGGTGCCGTGAAATTTTGGCTTACAGGCACGACGAGGTATTAGCGGGAGTTAATAGATTTTCGAGTGGATGTACCTTAATTAGCGTGCCATTATCATTGCGCCGCTGGACGAAATATTATTTTATTAGCGCGCGTATTAATGTCATCTTTCATGAATATTTTCCAGTTATTATCTAACGCGCGAAACCGATACAAACTGCGATACACGACTGTTCGGCTTTGTTAATTAGAAGGCTATAAATAGCGCTGGAAAATATGAATCGTAAAGAGAGGTGTGATAAAAATATCCTCTTCCTCCGGCGGCGAGGAACTCGCGGACAAGGAGGACGCGCGACAAGTCTACGCTTATCCAAATGAATGCAAATTAACGGCGGGACACAAATTATACGTAGTTCCTTGTCTCGCGCTCGATAAGAGGGGATCACGCGGCGATCCGAGCGCGATAAGGCCGTCTTTAACGGCGTCGGGTGCATCGCGCCCGAGACGCGCGAGGCGACGGCGGCCGAGCTCGGAATAGGTAATTTCCATGATTCATAATCGTTATCTGCGTGATAATATGTTTTTTTTTTTCAAGCGGCTCCGCCGCCGATATTCCGAGTAACGAGTCATCGGCGAAATGACGGGGTGGCGAAATATTCTCGTTATTATCTGTCGAGCCAGCCTGTCACCTGAACCTCCCCCCTTCCCCCTCCCAAGGCTTATCCGCGCGCTCGCGGATTCTTGAAATTTTATGAAAGATGTCCCCGAAACTCTCTGCCTTCCTGCGCGACTCACGACGCGTCACTCTATTTTTATAAAATAATGCCGAAGTTTTTAAGATAGCAGGCGATGAAAAATGAGCCGCACTTTCTCGCGAAACTGAGTTTCAAGGACAGAGATCGTTATCGCGAGACTGTAGAACATGATTAATTCGTCATATCTGCATCGTTTAAGTTGCAGCCTTATTATCACAGGTGTGCAACACGTTTCTTGTTGCGAACGTTTAGTCACTCATTCTTACACTCGTCAAGGTCGCCGTTGAACATGACCGACTCATTTCGCGTTGACATTAAGCGCGCGATTCAAATTGTCCGCTTCCACTTTTTGCCCGCGTGTGCAAGTGTGACCGGGGGGCGGCTTTTCGAGTTAAATCAATCATCGCAAAAGTAAATTAAGTCCGATCGAATTAAATTAAATATTAAATATTAAATCCCTCGTGTCGTTGTAGAAGAAACGTTCGCGGCGCGAACGTTTATCGCGCGTTTTATCGTTAACACGTCCAAAGTCTCCATTATTCCTCGGCGATTGTCTCAACGGGTTCAACGATTATTCATCGTCGCGGCCGATACAATTAAGACTCGGAGCGAGAGCAGCCGAGACGAATGACGTCGTCGCTTTTTAAGGAGGAAAAAAGAAGGGAACGGCCGCCCGCCGCCGAGGACCGTCGTCGATAGGATATCAGCTGATGATGATGGTCAGCCGGACGGAGATAGTAATAATGAGTGCGACGGCAGGAAAGTTTCCATCGGGCGAATAACCAGTAAAAGAGGCTCCACGAGTACGAAAGAAACGGGAGAGAGAGAGAGAAAGGGAGAGGTGGAGAGGGAACGAGAGGGCGACCGGATGATGGACCGATTACGCTCTCGGGTACCGAGATACTCGACCGATACTCGGCGGACTTCTAAGAATCCCAAATGCCCAAATCGTCGTCTTGTACGTCAGACGAATTCGCGATCTTCCTTTCGTTCTTTCTCCGCGTAGCCGAATTGCGTTTCGATACCATTAACGTCCTCCATTTTCGTTTCAGTCGTTCCCAGAACCAGATAGACGTTATATTTAGGTGTTCATCATCATTCAGATTAAGTATCTGAAATATCGAACAGTAGTAACAGTGACGTAAATATGTGTGTGTGTGTGTGTGTGTGTGTGTGTGTGTGTGTGTGTGTGTGTGTGTGTGTGTGTGTGTGTGTGTGATGACAAGTGTATGAGAGTATACAGGTTTATTAAGCAATAAAAATACGATATAAGATTTCCCTAAGCTCTGTGTGTGTGTGTGTGTGTGTGTGTGTGAAAAATTTAGAAAATCAAATTAAAAAAAATTCTTTGCTATAAAATGTTTTAATATTGAGCATACTGCAGTATCACTTATACATGAAACCCAATTTAACACTACAAATTATATTAAAAAGTAACACTAAACAACAGCGTTTTAAATATGCAAATAAGATTGTGATTAATCACAATTAATCGCAATCTTCCAGTATTAAATCTTTCCGCAAAAGACTTTATTTACATTTTAAAAAATATATACATAATGTTAGTTTACTTAGTGCTGTACTAGTGTGACAGTAGCTGATACAAGATCATCACGCATGTAAAATGTCAGATAAACCAGTCCATACTTTTCAATTTCGCGCTTTTTCAAACATCATGCGTAAAGTACAAGCTCTTAACCGCCGGCGGCGGCGTAAGGACACTCCGACGGGAGGGTAAGGACGACGGTAAGAACGCGGAGCCCGAACGAGAGGGACCCTGCCGAAAGTTAAAAGAGAATTCATCCATAAATAAGCGCGGCTCGCGAGATTCGCCTCGGCTCGACTCGGCGAGAGGAGGAATCGGCGCGCGATCTTCCAACGGAATAATAATGCGGGTGAAATAAAACCGGCCTCCCCTCACCCACACCCACCCACCCACCCACACACACACACACACGCGCGCGCGCGCGCTTACAGTGAAGGAAAAAGAGAGAGTACCCACATAATATCCCCATAGAGAGATGGGAAGATCAAACACTGAAATTACAGCATTGTGAGCATTCCTCTCGTCGGGCCACTCTTCTTCTTCTTCTTCTTCTTCTTCTCTTCTTCTTCTTCTTCTTCTTCCACAGCGTTGCGCATACCGATAACGTTCTCCCCTCTTCCCCTCTCCCTTTATCACTCTTGCTCTCTCGTTCTCTCGTTCACGTTCAGCCTCTCGCGCGCCCCGCATAAACACACACTCGCCTGCATAAGGCTCCCTTTATTATCGAGTCTCGGATCGCGTGCATATTGCATCGCGCCGGTACCGGACGCGACGTACCGGCATAAGGACGACGTACCGCACCGTCGGATCTGTCCATGGACTTCTACGTACACTGAATGCATCGTAACGCGGGATATGTGGACACTTCTGGGATGGATCCTTCGATCAATCCAGAAATCCACGAAATCTTGTACTGAGAATGTACGCGATATCGCACGATACGATATTTTAGAATTGTGCGATAAGTGAAGTGATTTCGCGAATCGCTTCCTCTGGAGGACCGAATGACGGAAGCTTAATATTCTTCTTTCCTTTCTCGACCTACGATTCTAATCTTGATCCTGTCTTGAAATTTTAATTCTAATTCAAGAAGCATCTGTCACCGCGTTATTTAATATTTTTAATTAAATATGTGGAATATTGGAAAGAGACTCTGAATTAAGCTGAAAAAATATCCTTATGCATCGTACGTTGAAAACTTCTTCTGTTAAAATAAATTTAATATAATTTCGATGTCAAGATTTTTCAAATCTTCCCTCCTGGTCGAATGATTTAATCGATAGCTTTTTTCAAATTCTCATCCATTTCATTTTACAAAATCGACAAAATGAAATTTCGCGCGCGCGCGCGCGAGAGAGAGAGAGAGAGAGAGAGAGAGAGAGAGAGAGAGAGAGGCAGGCTTATCACGCGGCACACCTGCGCGCTTTTGTACCCCGCACTCGGCGATAAGGATCAGGTCGAACCGTGTGAGAATCGACGAGGACGAGGACGGACGGCAACATTCGTCAGATCGATCGATCGCCCTCGTCCTCCTCCTCTTCGTCTTCGTCGTCGTCGTCGTCGTCGCCGCCGTCGTCGTCGTTTCCATCTCGCGCGGAATGCATTAAGCCGGACGTCGTCGTCCTCTCCTCGCGAATGGAACCAAGTGAGCGGCACGCAGACGATTTTTAAGCAGATAGGATTCCACCGCACACCACGCCACACGCGCTCTTTCAGACACTCCCACAAACACGCAGCAAACACACAAGCGCGTAAGAGGCGATCCGCGAGCCGCATGAAGCGCGAACGCGGAGAAGAAAGCGAGCGAGATTCGGTGCGTAGGTCGAGTTCCTTTTTTTTTTTCCTCTCCTTCTCTCTTCTTTTTCCCCGAGTCACCTGTTATCGATCTTAAACTTTAAGACGAGTTAGTTTTTTGGGAGCATCTTCTCTCCGCGGATAGACAGAAAAAGACTCGCTTGATGAATAAGTAAAAAGGATACTATATATTTTCAATTTATTAAATATATCGAAAACCAAAAATTAATTGATGACTGTTTTATTTATACATACATATCAGCACCCCGGGTAAAGATAGAAGAAAGATAGAAGATAAAGAGAGGAGCCTTGTTGCTTAATGTATTCAATTATAAATAATAAATTTTGAAGAAAGTGTGTGTATGTATATGTGTATTAGTAATTACAAATACAAAATGTAAAAGTATTACAGTATTATTTATCTCAATGTAACAATAATATTGTACTTAATCAATTTTTTTGTCTATTTAATTTGATTTCCTAATTAATTAAATCTTTGATTAAAAATTTAAGTAAACTTAAGAAAACTAGAAAACAGCAATAATAAAAAGTACAGTTTTATCCTTCCCGATAAAAAAAAAAAGCAAAAGTAGAGTGTCGCTTCTTTTCCATGATAAAAAAAAATTCAGAGAATACGGAGTAATGAGAAAGCAGAGAAATGTAGATAAAATGCTAAGAACGGAATAGAGACAAACGGGATAAAGATCATTCCTGAAGAAAGATAAAGGAGGAAACCTTGTTTGTGCACAGTTATTCTTTTTAATTCAGGCGCCATAAATTTTTCAAACCGACGCCATGACGGGGTCAAAGATCACGTCCGTCCCTGATAAAACACTCGCATACATACATATTGCACACACGCACACCACACACACACACACACACACACGCGCGCGCGCGCGCGCGCCTTTCTCCATGTGGAGAACCCGGGTTGCCCTCAGGGGGGTTGCGGCAGTCAGTCTACAAGGGGGTGCGCGGCCCCCCCTCCTCCCAGGGGAGGTAGAGAGAGTGCAGCGGGAGACGTAGCGGGAGAAGGAGAAACTAACCCCAGACGATGCAGGGGCTGATAAAACTACGAATGATAACGTCTGCGGAGCGCTCGCCCGACTGTTTCTGACTTTTCGCGATAATCTCGTGCCTCGCCTACTGCCCCCTCGCCCTCCCAGGCGATTTTATCCGGTGTATTTCCTCGCGCTATGTGTGTGTATGTGTGTAGAGGGAGAAAGAGAGAACCGTCTCAAGGTCTTATCCGCGAAACCGGTCCTCCCACGCTTATCAGCGTGTCCTCAGAAAAGTGCCTCGCGATGTCGCCGCGGCGATTACAGCGAGATAAACCGTCGATCGATCGTACGTTGCCCGACACACATTTTGCAAAACTCACCGCGACAATGGGTTTTCGCCTTACGTCACGGACATCTCCGAAAATGTCTCGCTCACAAAAGTCCGCACACAAAGCCCCGTACACATTTTTGCAGTACGACGTATGTTTGCTGTTCAATAGAAATTCTATAATTTATATAAATACTTGTAAATATGTTTTTGTTATCACACATTTTGCAAAATTCATTCGACCAATTCGCTTACACGTCACGAGTGTTTTCGAAAATATCTCGAAAGTACACATTTCTATAATATGACATATACGTTCGCGGATTCGAATAGAAATTCTATATTTTATATAAATATTTGTAACATGTTCATCATCAAACTTTTTCACTATATATTTAGAAAATTTATTTTTCGCAAAAGTTCCCTTAGAAGTTCGTCGAAAGGTTTTGTGACAGATCGGATAGTTCAGTAATGGAACGTAATTTTTACCTCAAGTATGTAATAGATAATTACGGAAGACGGAGAAGCAGCCGTGAGTCTTCTCACGGAGGACAATCATTAGCATTGGTATCAATGATATAAGACGTGATGCACACAACTATTCTATTTTAGATTTCTAATTCTTTCAGCAAAGGTGCAAAGCCGCTGGGATTTGCTTTGCAAATGATTCTTATCGGCAGCTCACATTTTCGCGCGCGACATTGGGACAAACTTGTATCACCTCCACTTGTGTTTTTCTTCACGCGAGACATACAGAGCGTCTGCAAACAATTGGATCGCGAGAGGCGATTTTGGAAACGAACGGGATTCTAATGCTCATCTTTTTATAAAAGGATTTTGCACCTCCCCCCCCCCTCCGTTCTTCTTCCCCTCCTACCTTTAAGCGTGCGGCTTGTTCCTACAATATCTTGTTTAGTCGGACAAATAACGGCACGCGCGCGCTGCCGAAGACACCTAATTGCCCGCTCGTATTTGCTCGATAAACACCTTCAGCGGTGTACATTCCCCCCCCCTCTCCCTCTTCCTCCCTTCCTCTTTCTCGACAGCAACCCGATAACGAAAAACAGGCGTCTTTGAGTCTCATATAGCTTCTCTCTTATTTCTCACTCTTACATTCGAATATTATTGACGCTGACGTAGTAGCAAATGCTGACGATTATATATAATGAAATAATATACATAAAATAATAAAAAGTTTAACAATTTAAAACGTGAAATCAACCCGCTATCAACCCGATTAACGAAAACAGACGCCTTTGAGTTTCGTTATATAGCTTCTCTTATTTCTCACTCTTATATATTCGAGTAACCGTACATTATTGGCGCAAAATAACGAATGCTGATGATTACATACGATAAAATAATGTACATAAATATTAAAAAAATTTAACAATATTTAAAACGTGAAGATGTTATCGATCATTTTTAATGCAAATAACGCTTAAACAACAAATAAAACCTTTCATGCATGCGAGATTCCTAAGCAAAAAAATCAGATTTATTAGATGTTTGATTTTATCGAAATAAATACGCTGTATATTTAATTAGAAAAATCTATCGCAAAAAATTGAATCAAATAGTCAGTCCATTATGCCGATGCAAATTCTACTATTATTATATTTCCTGTTGACAATGCGAAATATTTTATCAATACGAAATTAAATTACGTACGAAATTGACATGAAATTAAGCCGTTCCAGATTGTTCCAGATCTCATCCCATCTCGCTATTCCTACATTCGATCGCAAACCGATCGTCGTGCTGTGGTTATGGCAGTCGATTAAAAAAAAAAAAAAAAAAAAAAAAATCAAACGACCGAACGATGCACTTTTCTCGGGACGCATTTCGACGTGGGAAGCTTTAATTGCCACCGAGAGATCGTGCTTAATTTCGACGTTATCGCGATCGGCAGTTGGTGGTATCCCGGCTCGAAATGACCGAGGCGCCACTCTTATCTGAAGAGGTTCGGATAAGCCCGATGATTGAGGAGAAAAGGGGCTCTCTCTCGAGATACATACTGGCGCTGCTCGCGGGAGAGGACTGGAGAGGCAAAGAGGCGAGGGGAGGGGGAGGGGGCGGGCGCAGCATCCCGATCGGGATACACGCACGACGATCTCCGCACCGATATCGTAAAATGGCAGGCACCTGAAAACCGTCCGATGATCTTGGACGAGAATGTTACTACGAGCATCTTGAATTTCAAGGCGAGTTATGCCGTGAAATGTCCTTCGCTTTTTTTTTTTTTTTTTTTTTTTTTTAACGATTGATCTCGATGGATCTCACTCGGGGAGAAGTGAATTGTCGGGAACAATAATCCTGAAAAGTACAAGGGGTGCAGCACCTGACTCTCGAATGACGAAGTTTTGTGGTTGCTTCCGATGTTGTATTATTTATTTCCTTATTTTTATACTTCGACAATATTTTTATATCCGTATATCTTTATATATACATATTTGTAAAAATCGTTGTAGATTTAATTAATGTAGCAGATAAAAATAGAACTCCCGTCTTGTGTGATAAGACACCCAATATATTGGCGGAATGGATAATTCGCGTTACTCGCCGTTCCTGTCTATAAACATTTACAATTGCTTAAATCTATTTATTTATCGATGCGCGATAATCTAGCATGAATAATTTTACATAACTCGCCGCGGCTGTGTAACAAACGTTAAATTTACGTTAACATTCGCGTTTTGTAAAACTGATGCGCTCGATAAACATCTATTCATCGAGCCTTATCTTTTCAATTTTCTATTTCGGAGAGCTTCGCTTCTTTCTTAAATTTACGATCGAGCAAAGATGATTTTAAACAACAAAAAAAAAAAAAAAAAAATTAATAAAGTTTATTTATATTAACATTTTCATTTTCTATTTAGCGTCTCTTCCGTTACTACTTTCATTTTATAAAAACTACGAAAAGATTTGTATCGCAATGTGTAAAGAATAAATATTTTATGTTTTTAAAAACTTGAAAAACAATGCTTCTAATTTTTCCGGTGTTGATAGATGCATCGGATAACGTCAATTAATGCATCGTTGTCTAATTCAGATAAGATTGAAAAGCTTGCTGTTCGACGTATATTCATATTCATTGGTTGATTCATACATGGCATGATTCATGTCGCTGACGGAAGAAGAGAGATGTTGATTGCACGCGTTAAATGGACATCAGCGATTTATATGAATAAGATGAAGATATAAAAGAGATATAATAGGCAAACCAAACCTGTGACTTTTCCCAACAGGCAGAACGAGACAAAGATCACTTCTGTGGAATTTCTGTCGATTCTATTAAGTCGTGATCACATTGTCATTACAAGCATTAATCTTAAATCGTTTACGATTTGATCGATCGAAAAGGAAGATCGAAGGGCATGGGCGCGCATATCGCGGGGCCGAAATCGAAAGAGATTTCGAGGGAATCGGGTAACCATCTAGCTTCTCTCGTTGCCTTATCTCAAGAGACTTGAGAAAACGCAGACGCTTCGTGGTAATCTGCATGGTATCGAATCGTGGTATCCCTAAAAGCAACGTTAAGATGGGCGGAGAACCAAAAAAGGGAAGAAGAAAGGAACACGTGATGCGAGAGATATACTTAATCTATTCATCTAACGGGGAAAAAAAAATAGAATAATAAAAGATATCTAAAACAGATAAAAATCAAAAGTGACGTTATATCTCTCATTTGATAAAAATTTTTGTAGTTGAAATAAAATTGATGTTTGTTTCCTATTTTTTTCCGTTTCCCCTGTTTTAGATTTTTTTTTGTATCTTATCTCAATTTATGATAAAAGATCTCGTGATAAATTTTGATCACTTATCTTTTATCATAAGTTTTTGTGAAACTTTAATCTCGCTTTTTTTATCTGTATCTTATTTAAGATTTTTAAACGTGAGGAAATATTTCGAAAAATTTCTGGAAAATTTTCTGGAAACTTTTAATAGACGGAAAAAAATTGCAAAAATTAAAAACTTTTTAAACTAATTTCTTTCTAAATAAAAAAAGCTGTTAAATATAATATGAATATAAAATGATATGAAATAATAATTTGGCTTTTAATAATATTATATATTTTCCATATTAAATGCTTTTATTAAATGTTATAGCGATTATAAAGCTACATCACATTAAGATTTATAGAGTTTTCATTTAGTGAATATAGGTCAATACAAACATTGTATTATTTTTCTTAAATTCAACAAATAACCAAGATAAAATGACATTAAGTCAAATTATGTTACTAACTAAAAGACATTCATATTTTCGGCACACATAATTGGAATATACATATACAATATATAGCTGTTAAAACATCAGCAGGCAAAACATATACACACGAATCGATTAGCGATGCAATTACATTTTTTATTACAGCAACAATCTTCTTTTCAAAGAAGGTAATCTGACACAGTGAATCAGCCATCGGATTCATTGGCAATTACAGAAAGATATTGGTTGGCCAGAAAATATTTAATTATTTCGAGAAAGTTATCGGAGGACAAACTAACAAGGAGAACTCGTGTAACCAAAATTCCAGACACGAACGCATACTGTTTTAATAAAATAAGATAGCCTTTATGTCGAAACTTTTCGAAAGATTTTTATTGCACATTGACTCTGACAAGTCAAAATTTTACACCAAAATGTATAATAGTTGTTTCTCAAGAGAGTATATTTAAAAGATGAATGAATCAAATTTTGATGTTAACATCAGTATTTGCGAGGCAAATTCTACAAAAGTCAGAATTAAAGTTACAAATTCATAAGTATTAAGATTTAAGGTAATAGTATAAATAGGTAAGATATAAATAGGAAAAAGTCTGTCGATGAATCAGCTTCGACATGCTTCAATAAGTTTGTATTTTATTACCCTTCTTATTTCGTAATTTCATTTATTTCTATTTTTCCTGAAAATTTTAGTTTATTTAAAAATTTTGAATAAAAATCTTAAATCTCCCGACATTAGAACATAAGCGGTAAATCGTAAAATTCAAACAGTCCATCTTTCTCGCCGTGATAAGAAGAGAAACGACAACGATAAAAAAAAAAGGTTAACAAATTTAATTTAACAAATTTAATGATTGGGAAAAATGTCATTTCATGCAGCGATTAATAAAGCTTTCGATTACAAACGGAGACTTCTCGAGAGAGAGAGAGAAAGAGAGAGAGTAAAGTCTCGATTTCCCCGAGTTCAGAAAACGCAAACGGAATTTCTCCACGCGATTCTCCACGCGAAGATCGGCGATCGATCGCGGCGGCGCGGCGGCGACGGGAAGAGGCGGACGGACGGACGGACGGACCAAAAACGGCGTTGCGCCGCGCAATCTCCGCACGTGTGCGCGCGCGAGGATACACGGATACGACGCGCAAAAAGGCACGATCGCGATACCGCGGTCGTAGTATCACGGTATGCCGCGACATGCCGCGAGCCGAATATTAGCGTAATGAGCTGATAGCCGGCGATATCGTAGATTTTAGCCAGCCGCGAGCGTCACGTACGTCGTGACATCGAACGCCGGATCGAACGATCGAAACGATCGCTGACGCGCGCGAGCGAGCTACGGCGCGTGGATAATCTCGCTTGCGGAGAGAGAGAGCGATAGATTTCGCTAATCTGGATTAGGTAAACGGTAATCGCATCGATTGGCGGAAACCAACGATTCGCGGTTGCGAATGCGTTGTCTCACGTTGTGTCGCCGGTATCAATCGGAGCGTATTCGAGCGTATTTTATCGTTTTCGAGCCTGACGAAAGCGGGATTAAAGCAATATTTATAAGAGCATAAATAAAGCGAAATCGAAATTTAAGAGATCCGATTATCTGTCTGCTGAAAGGGCTGCTCAAAGAATTATGAGAGATCGATTCGGAATAACTGGGGAAAAAAAAACGAGATACGAGTTGGAGGACAAAATTATAATGATCGAAAGGGAGGTAGTTGGAAATTTAAAAATTAAATTTTTCCACAGAAATTACAAGGTAGTCGAGAAACTCAGATAACTCGATCGTAAACTTGTTAAGCGTGAGGAAATAATGTCGTATAATAAATCTTCGCCAAGAAGAAATTATTTCTAATTAAGATCACATATAATAACTAAACTATAATCATGATCGATCGTGTGCAATATGCTTTCGACTTCAACGGGTCTGCAACAATCTTTCAAAATTTCCGGGACGATCAATCGAACGGAGTCCACATTTTTTTTTTAATACATATAAGAGTGATTCAGAGCACGGCAGAGGAGCAGAGAACGTCGACGGGAAAAAAAAAAGGAAGAGACGAAGGAAGGTCCATCGGCGACCTTTATTCTCTCCTCGCCCGATCCCTTATTCCGTCGCTGCTCTGCCGGGGACGTCTCTCGCGGTTCTCCCTTTCGCTCCCTCTCCCTCTTTCCCTCGAAGGCCCTTCTTGCCTTCGCGAAGAAACGCGCCAGAGACAACTATCGCGCCGTCGATCTCGCCTAGTTAGCCTTTCTTCTCCCTCGATTCTCTTCCGCGCGTCGCCTTCCCTCCTCCCTCCCCCCTACTCTGCCCTTCGTGCCCTCACCTGTAGGTGCATCTCGTCCTTCCTTCAGAGAGCGCGGAACCGATACCGAGGGCTCGTCTCATAAATACAGCAGAGGAAGCTGAAGCGAAACGGGGCGACGTGGAACGGGGATAACCGAGGGGAAGAAGGAGGGAGAGGGAAGGGCGAGCCTACAAATTGCTACACCGCATTGTGGTGTCACTCCGATCTGTTACGACACGGCCCCGGCATCTCGCTGGAATGGTGTCCGCCGCCGCGCGCGAATCAGTTCTCCTCCTCTCCTTCCTTCTCGTGTTCCCCCCCCGTTCATACCCACCCCTCCTGCGCGTTCTCTTCGCGGTGTTTGGCCGACTAAGGGCCGTGTGCCGGGAGGACCACATGTAGGGTCTCCTCCACATGCGTGTAAACGCACCTTTACACCGATAACCTGCTTGTTCCGCCGTAAGTAAAACGAGCGGGATTTCCTCTTTCGGATCTTTCGGTACACGATATGGGAAGGGGACGTCGCGATTCTTATATTGCGGGTATGTAAGGGTGAGTTCCAGTGGGTGTGACTGAACAAAATCAAAAACCTGACGCCAGACTTGAAAATTAGATCGTCGGTACGTATTGCGTTTTAAAATATCAAATATTTGAATGTTCAATAAGTTATAAAACAAGCGATTAGCATCTTTGCGCGTAGATTCTTGAATTCTAAAAAAATGAAATCTTTAAATATCTTGTGCTCAAAATTGGAATTTTAGCTTTGAGCTTTGAGCTCTTCTATACTTGGATCTTTTATAATTTTTAAGCTCTTCTTAAGAGACTTCCTAAATGATGAAATTCCTTAAGAATAAAATAATTATCAAAATCATCAAATCGACGATCAGGTCATTAGTCGTCAATAAATTTACGAGATAAAACAATCAGATGCGTTGAACGTTGAAGTCGCGCCTCTGACCAACGGACACGAAATACATCTCGCACGGACTCGATGCGCCGGCAGAATGCAACCGGCTGGCTACACAAGACCAGCATCCGACGTGGCGGGCATGCATCAATGTGTTCGGCACCGTATCTATTAGCGACACGAGAGCTCGCGTTACATCTCGCTCTCGAGAGGAAAGGCGACAGAGAGAGAGAGAGAGAGAGAGAGAGAGAGAGAGAGATCGTCCGATCGTTGGATCGAAGAGAGCGTTCGATTAAGCGGACGAAAAGACTCCGGAGGTGTCGCTATCGAGTGATCTCCCCACGCGATGATACGCGAGAAACTTACCAGAGGAATCACATCTCCTGGGGGAGGCGCGGTCGGCTCGTCATATTAGCAACGGTATACTGACAACAACAACAACAACAACAGCAACAAGAACGGCGCGGAAGAAAGGGGAGACGCGCCTCCCTTGAAAACAGTGTCTCTCAGACATCTTCTTGAGCTTCGTGGGCTTTAACCACTTTAGCCTTCTTCTCTCCTGTCGATCTCTTATTTGTTATTAATTAAAATGTGTAATTAATATGTAATTGCATATAATTGAAAATCGATAAATCTGAAGAAGAGACATCTGGCCGTCTTGATTTTCCGCTTTTCGCGGGTGGACGCGCGGGAGGGAGGACCTGTTGATGAGAACCGTCGCTTTGCGCGATCGATGGCGAGAGAAACGATGGGAGATATTCTTTACGGCGAACACGATTCAATAAAGCATTCTATAAAATCATCGCTTATTAATTTGACGCTCGTGCTCGGCGGGGGTCGCCGTTGAGACCCCCGCGGGGCGCCTCCTCCTTTATCCCGCGCTCCGTATCGTCGATCGCCAGCGCGATACTCGATCGGGGCCTGAGAAGGAGAAAGAGAGAGAGAGAGAGAGAGAGAGAGAGAGAGAGACACGCGGGCCCTCCCACAGGCCCTACGTAACACTGGGCACCCTCAGGTGGCGCGATGGGCCTCGGGCGCCTCGTTTCGAAATTGCGGCGACGTTAGCGCGAGGGAACGAGAGAATTTACCATGTTATTTATGGGCGCGGGGATGCGCCGGGGGAAGGCTGATGATCTTCGTGATATAACAGGGATGGGAAACGGGCCTTTGTATAACGTAATAGAGAATAGATATTAATAGATTCCTATCGTCAACCATCCAGGTACTCGAAGGTACGAAGTTTTCGTACATTTATCGATTTATCTAAAAAGTTTAAATTGTATTGCAATTGTAAATTGTACGCGTCCCGTCGCGTGGTGCTACGCGCAATTTAATTCATCTCCTAACAATTTCCGCGAAAAGGTATGTCGCTGACGATGACGTCAGGACGTCTCTCACACGCGCTACTTTAATTCAGATTACTTGGGTTTAAATTAAATTAATATTTAACATCTACATGTAAATTCGTATATATATCGCGCAAATAATTTCAGAAAAAAATTCCTTCCAAAATTCCCTCTCACCTCTTATGGGATTTTCAAGAAGCGGGGGATGCTCCTCTCTTGGTTAATCGCCTACAATACACAGATGTAGATAGACTTCAAAATAAATATCCGATGTAAAATAATAAGAAGATTAATGGTTAGATTAAGTGGTGCAGCGGGAAGAGTGATGGAAACCATGACGAAGGGCGTGTGCGTGTGCGATTAATGCGCATAAATTTTAATCGAACGGGGATGACCAAATTTACGATTAATCGCCACCGCACTACATACATGTACCGTATTTATAAACTGACGGAGATACGTGGCCGGGCGCGAGAGGAGGTACGGTTGGCCGCAACTGGCCGTCGTGCGATACGAGATAAGGGAGGCACCGCCGAGTGCAGACTACAAAATATTGACGACGTCAGAGGGACCTTATCGGCTGGCGCGCTTTTCGCCCGCGCGGCCGAAACTCGCTTCGTTTTTTTTTCACTTCGCTTCGTTTCGCCGTCGCCGACTTCCGAGTCGAGTACGAAACGTGCCATCGGAATTCGCCGTAAAAGGCAGAAACATCGAAAGGGAGGGAGGGAAAGAGAGAGGGGGGAGAGAAGCGGCGGCGGTCGTGCCGCTCCGAGAGTCACGGATCGCGATCGTTATCGCCGTCACATGTGCAATGCACGGCGAAAAGTATCGGCGCGTTTATAAAAGTGCCGCCCGCCCCGATTCCTGCGGAATCATTTCTACGTGACAGAAGGTTAGTCAAAGAAGCGGTCGGCAAAACGAGAGATATAATAATACGGGGGAGAAGATGTTTTTAGCGAATTCTTAATGTTCCACAAATCTTTTTAATGATTGCGCTCTTTGCTGAAAATTTTTACGACGAACTTATTCTGAAGATTTTCGGCAGAGCAAGCGGAGATTAAATAGCAAAATTTAAATTTTTTATCAGTTTTCAGGTAATTTTAATTCGGAAGTATTTTAATTTTGATAATTGATATGAGAAATACTAAATTTTGAAGTAAACGTTTTAAAAATTGATAGCATTTTAAATCTTAAAAAAAAAAAAAACTGATACTTGTGCGGAAAAAAACATATTATGAAAATAAATATAATTTCATTTAAAAAAAATGTTAACAATCCAATAAAGAATTAATTATTGTAGCGATCTTAATTTGATACAAAGAAAATAATAAATATTAATTTTTCCTATTAAATGAGTCTATAAAAGGAGAAAGATGAGAAAATCAAATTAATAAAAAATAAAAATTATAAGATAGATTAAATGGAATGTTTAATCACGATAATATCTCTCGGATTTATTTTAACTTAACTGCAAATAAAAGCAACAAAGATATGCGAAAAGTAAAGTAATGGCGACGAAATGAAAGGGGGGAAGATGTATTAGCGGGTGGAAGAGGGGAAGACGGGCCCACTATTTTAACACGGCGTTATTAACTCAATTACGGTCGCTCCCAATTAGCAGTCACGCGCACGAGCCGGCTTCGCAATAATTACTCGGCCATTAACGTCGGTGTCCCACGAGAGGGCCCCATTGCACATCGCAAACGCATGATTTTCCTGTCCCGCTATGAGGGACCTCTGGAAATAATCCTAGAAATTTTTGGAACGCTAAAAATCCATGCCAATTTTCGTACTAGTGTTAATGTTGATATAGCGATACACTTAATACAATACATAATAAAATTTGTTTAAAAATTCTGTTCTGAATTAGGAGTAAGACATAATGGAGAAGTAGTATTGAAACAAAATTAATACTTCTTTTACGGAACTGCAACGTTAAATCTAAATTTTTTTAAGAGTTTTGTATGGTTAACACGAAATTGCACGAAGACTCCCCCCCCATCGACCTGAATTTTTCAGTGTAAAATTTTTCCCAAAGATAAATTTCGGCGAAAAAAGTAGAGAGCATTGTGGAGAAATTGTCGTGACAGTAACTGGACGCGAATGATTTCCTCAAAACAAAATCAATGGGTTCGCAAAACGAGAATATTGTGAAACAAAGTACCAGAAAGAGAGAGAGAGAGAGAGAGAGAGGAGAGAGAGAGAGAGGGGAGAGAGAAGAAGGGGACAGAAAGAGAAAAAGAGGGACCCGGTCCGACGAGTCGCCCGCCACGTGAAAGTGGGTTCCAACTTTCGTGATCGAGCCACGTGATCGCGAGATCGCATGCCCGCCGCGACAAGGGCGAAGGGGGCGACGAAAAGGATCCAGACACTGGATCTGGGCCCGGGATCTCGTCTGGCCTCGATCGTATTGCGATCGCAATGCGAGAAAAGAACAGGGGCGAGAGCATCGGCAAGAGATGATTCGCGGGAAACGGAGAAGGAAATAATATCATGAGCCGAGAGCCATGAGTCGATTGATTTTTTTCCGCTCGCGCTTTCCTTCGTACTCGGAAAAAGTGGACGAAGAATTACGCGACTACTAATAACGACATTCGTACGTAAATACGCTTATTTGTTTTCGAAAGTTTCCGAGTATCCGAGCTAATTGACGCATTTTAATATAAAATTTCATGCCTCGAAACATTATTACGTAAAATTAATTACAAGCTTGAATAAATTAGCTGACATATTTTTAACATATTCCCAGATTTCTGTGCGTAACTAAATTCTGTGCATAGATAAATATACTATATGTAGGACTCGGAAGCTGCGTCGGACAACGGTCGAGGATTTGACACCCCCCTCGTCGAAGAGTTAATTATACAAGCGCGCGAAATCCGCGTAATCGCGATAGTCACATCTGTCATGTCGAAACGCGTGCGTGCTCATAGTATGAGACTCGTTAGAATCGAAAGGTCAGCTGACAGGCAACCGAACGTGTCACGTTATCAGGTAAGCAAAAAATTCGCACGATTCTCAATCGAACGATAAGAGGCATAAACAGAATTTAAAATACGTTAATCAACGTATATTTTCTTGGATACGCGCAACTTGTCGGTTTACTTTATTCTCTTAATTCTTATTTTAGACATTCTTGTAAACCACGTGACTTTCCTCACAACTTAGTAAATTCTTCCATCATATTCACAAGCTAGAGTTTTCTTTATAAAAGATTAATATTCTAATATTAAAATTAATAGATGTAATTTTGTGGTGTTAAAAAAAATATGGCAACCAAGAAAATTTTTTATTAGAATGCCTTTAAACCAATAATAAACATGAATAATAATAATAATAATATTAATAATAACATTAGTAATATAAATAGTAATATAAATATAGTAAATAGTATAGTATAAATAGTATAGTAATAATAATATAGTATAAATAGTAATATAAATTAGTAATATAAATAGTAATATTAATAACATTAATATTAATATTAATGTTACTTTTATTGAATATTTTTATATTTCATCATCAATTAGTTATCTATTATCATCTGAGTATCATATCGTCTAAATAAATATGTAATTTGTTAGATAAAAATTTGTACTCTCGATATTATTTATTGTATTTGTATCAATCTTATATTTTTTTATTATCTTTATCTTTACTATCTTTACTTTTTTTATTATCAGCACTTAAAAAGAATGTGTTTCGTAAAAAATATCAAATTATAAGCAAGCTAAATTTTTTATTGAAATAAGATTTTTCTTCATTCTTTATAAAATCTTATAAATATACATAAATTAACATAATTTTCCTAACATTTTTTTCTATTAATATTATTTTATTAAATTCTCTAAGCATAAAACAGAAAAGTAACTTTGTACAATAAAGTTACAGATATAGAAACTTAAAATATACATTTACAAGATTCTGATGTCAGAAAAATTGATTAACAAATAATACTAAATTATACATACAGCAATAAAAAAATTTGCTAAACATTCCTATTTTCGAAACAATTATATCTAATCTTTCGTCTCCTCAGGTCTGAAAGATAGATGTTGAATGAACCGTTTTGTCGCAAGGAACTCGTTCTCCTTCGCCACCGTTGCAAATTAATTTATTCGGTCGTTGATTTATTCTCGAAGGAATTTATTGCTTCCATCAACAGAGAGAAAGAGAGAAAGAGAGAGAGAGAAAGAGAGAGAGAGAGAGAGAGAGAGAGAGAAGGTAGGGGGGAGGAGCGGAAAGAGAAATGGCAATTTTTTTTTAGGTTAAAGTTTTTATGCGCGTTTTATATTTTAAGTTTTATTTTAAGTTTTATATTAAATTTTATATTTTTATTTTCTTGGTAATTCGTTTCAACATAAAGTTTGTATCAAATTTGAAAACTTTTGAGTCCATTTTTGGTGGAATTACAAATTTTGCAAACAGTTTACAAGTTGCTCTGGAATTTTCCATGTCGAAATTTTTAGTAATTACTTAACTATCGTTAAGGTCCATTTCAAATCAAGAATAATAGAGAAATAACAATTCTATTAGCAATTTGCGAAATCTAATTTGCAAGAATAATTTCATTTGTTAAATAATATTCAATCTTACATTTTAAATTTCACTATTGTGTATAATATTATGTAATTTAAATATTATTTCATATTACTACATTTTACATCACAATCAGTTAATTATAGGCGTCGCACATCGATTTTCGATACGGTACTTTCGGAATTCGATATTCTCGAAACGTCGCAGTTTCGAAAATGTTCGCCAGTCGCGCGCAATATTCCGGTCGTTCAAACCGCCAGTTCTCCCGAACCATAATTTTTCATCCCCTTCTTGAGCTCCAATTCAAAAGAAAGTTCGAATCAATTTGGCGATTAAATTTAACGAGAGCTACCTACATTTTCTCGCGAGATCGCACACGACGATATTCAAATCTACGACACAAGCATGGGAGTACAGAATCTTTCGACGCGCGAAGGAAAAAGCGTTGTCAAAGCGCGTATGTACCAAGCAACGACGAACGAACGAACGAACGGACGGACGAACGGACGGACCGCGTCACGCACGTGTCACCAAGAAGCACGGAAGAATAAGCCAGGTGATAAAAGCAACATATTAGCAACTCACGTTTTAGCGGTTTGGGGTTGCTCTGCTTGCGACGTGACATCCTCTGCGCTCTGCCATCAC
This sequence comes from Pogonomyrmex californicus, assembly GCA_024349325.1. Taxonomy (NCBI): domain Eukaryota; kingdom Metazoa; phylum Arthropoda; class Insecta; order Hymenoptera; family Formicidae; genus Pogonomyrmex; species Pogonomyrmex californicus. The sequence continues at coordinate 373,620 of JAECZD010000018.1, read as the reverse complement.
CCGCTCAGCGTGGACATGTCGCGTTGCGTGGGCGCAGCGTGGCGGCGGTGATCACAGGTGAGATTTGGACGGTCAACAAACCGCGGACACAGCACACGTGCGACAACGGCTAGTACGTGGCGGGAACAAGAAGAGTGAGGATAAGGCGACAAAGAGAGAGAGAAAAAAAAAGAGCAACGAGAAGCCGACGATCACGGGACAGGACGGGACAGCACGACGTAGCGTGAGAAGATGCACTTCCGACACGGCACGAGAGAGGCCTCGGATTTTCGTCCGCAATTTTCGTGATGGTGGAACGCGAGAAGATCGTCAATGTGCAACGATGACGACGACGACGACGAGAGCAACGTCGTCGACGATGACGGCGGCAACGACAACGACGACAACGTGCGAATGACGATCGACGACGCCGGCAGCGCGGCGCTTCCGGGAAACGCGAACGCACACACCGATCACATGTGCAAACGCGGCCGCTGTCAGCGCGCAACTAAACAAATGCGCCGCCAAACAGTCCCTCTACTCCCCACCCGCGTCGCTGCGGCGTGACCGCGTGAGCGCGCTAGTGGGATGGTTGGGCTGTCCTACCGAGTAGGGGGCGGGGGTGGCCGGCGCGGCAAAATTTGAATGCCGCGCGCATCGCGCGACCTACGAACGACGTGCCATCAGTAGGATCACGTGAATTCTGTGACGTTGAAAATTCGAACGCTACCGCCATCTCGGAGAAGGATAAAGTTAAATCATGCGAAAACAAAGACGAATGATAATTTACCAACGTGTGCGAATCACACGGAACTCGTTTGATGAAACCGCCGCGTGTTAACATCAATCCAAATAGCAAAATGCCAGCACTGTGCCAGCCGATCCGATCGTGACTTCGCAGCAAATTTCAAGCTGCTGCTTCACAATTAAGCTTAGTTTTTTGCGGCACACTTTCTCATCGTAGAATAATGACAAAAATATGACAAAAATATGATAAAAATTGCTTGCTATCTTATTGTGGCAACAGATATGTAGCAGATATCGTGCAAAGTTTCAATTCTCGATTTTTTTAAATCGATCTTACAGCTTTGATTAATCCAGTGAATTGATTCTTGAGATCAAAAATCGATCTTATAAAAATATAAGATTCCACACGCATTGATTGACTTTTCGTATATGTGTATATATTTAATCATATATTTAAATCATATATTTTGTTTCAAAATTATTAATTTTATATGTATAATTGTTTTTATATTTTCATTATACTTAATTTATTTAGTATATCAAAATTGATACTTTTAAAAGAATGAATCCAAAAAATATAATTTAAATAGACCTATTAACATTACTGCATTAATCTCTTATAGAAATTTAATATTGGAGATAGTGATCAAATATTTTGAATATTAAAAGCAGAGAGCAAGCAGTGGACATTAGTTCAATACATTAAAGATCCAGGTCTCGATTCCTGACAGAATCAAATCATTTTTACACTCGTGTCTGGTCTTGACGGTCTGGCAAACCGTAAGAGTGTTCTTACCTATAGAACCTCCTCAAAAGTTTGCCGTTCGCCGAAACCGGCATTAAAAGGTAAGTCCTATATATGCCTGTGCATCACCTGCGTGCACACCACAGGTATATGAGAAGTAAAACAGGCTCTAAGCCTGTAGAAAAGGATGTAGAAAAGGAGGAAGAAGAATATTAAGAGCACTGAATAACAGTGTTTTTGCTAGCCAAAATAAGTAACTTCCAGTATCATGTTGGCCAGTATTAAATTAAATTTTTGTAAAGGATCGCAATATAAGTAAAGACATTCAATAATTTAATAGCGGATCATTTTGCACAAATAGATATAATCAATCTTAAAATACAATTATTTATGCAATTATCATTTGTATACAATATAATTTATGCAATTATCATTTACATATAATATAATATTTAATTATTTATATTATTATATGTGTACTTAAATATTATAAATATTTAAGTACACATATAACGGCTGCGTTCCGATATTCACTGCCAGCACTAAAAATCTACAATATACGTGATATAAAATATATATTTTCAGTACTGGCAGTGAATATTAGAACGCAGCCAATAATATAAATAATTAAATATTATAAATAATAATATTGAGCGCTGACGTCTTGCTTAATTTCTGTGTTCTTAAAATCAATTATTTATTGTGTATTTTATGAACGTTTTCTACTTAGAAATTTTAAACGTATTTGTTATAAAATCACGAGGAGTTAAGAAAGCTAAAATCTTACAAAAATTTAATTCAATATTTTCTTATAATATTTATAATTTCAGCTATCACCAGGCTACACAGGCCATATGTATTTTAAATCCAATATCTGGATATTTTACGCTACATGAAAATGTAGAAGACGTTAGCGGCGAGATATTGATATTTGAATTTTCCCGCGCTCTGTTTTCAACTATACTGATAGGAGTGGGAGAAATATCTAGATGTGTATACGTGAAATTTCACCTATAGAATTGGCAGCTCTGCTTTAAATGGCTGTATGCTATCTTTGCGCACGTGTTGTCTGTTAATCGCTACTAAACAAATAATGTACATATCTCGTATATAATTTTGTATTATATATATAATTTGTAATATATATATATATATATATATAATTTTATCTGGTGTACGAAGAAGTTACATTAACTTTTCGTAAATTAGTTGTGATAGAAGAAAGATAATTTCGTAAGTACTATACCTAACCTTCGTAATACGATATCTTTGTAGCACATTCTTTAAAGTCGTATCAAACTGAAGATTAGGGTCGAGAGATTAAATTGAAATTTAACTAGTTAGAAAAAAAATCAACTTTAAGTTTAGTGAATTTTATTCGCGCACTCATGAAATTCTAATTCAATGTCACTCAGTAGTCTGATACAGACTTTACAGGTTAACATTTGAGGTTACATTTTATCATTGCAACTTGTTTATAGATTCACAATGACGACGTCATTAGCAGCGCAACTTAAAAAACTGAGAACTCCGCAGACGAATTTGTTGCTGCAGGATAAGAAACGTCCCAGCTTGCTGTTTGATCCGAAAGAAGCTGCGAATTTGGACAGAGATACTGTATTGAGTATTGGTTAGTTTTCTCTGCTTGTGTGGTGTGTGTGTGTGTTTGTGTGTGTGTGTGTGTGTGTGTGTGTAAATATATATAATATAACATGTATAAAGATTTTATCATATAAATTTTTTATATTTTTATGAAAATTTATAACAGAAATAGTATTTATCTTTTATTTACCTATCTGGTAAATCACTTTTTTTAATAGTTAGATTTGTTTAACGAATATAAGTTATATTTATAAATTTAAAGAGGATATCTCAATTTAAGTGATTTAAGCTCAAAATTTAAATTATTGCTAAATTATAAAAGAAGAAATATATTTATGTAGAATTATTTTGTTCTTATTATTCCTAATATCTATACTTTCTTTGTTTCTAGGTCAGAGTGGTTTACAAGAATTAATAAAACGTTCTGTACTTTTTAATGATTTTCAAACGACATTATTTGCTCAGAGCTCTGTAAGCTTTGAAAGAGCTGTTTCAGATGCTGAAGTGAACAAGAAACTGGATGCAAATATTGCAAAATTTTTATTATTAGCAACTCCTTACTTTTTACTGAATGCCTGTCACAAGGCATTAGAATGGCTGATATTCAGATATCATATTCATCAATATAATCGAGATCAGTTTATACTTTTGATTCTGCCGTATCATGAAACTCGCATATTTGTTAGGTATGTATGATTTAAAATTCTCTATTTTTTATTCGTAATGTTGATTTAAAAATTAGTGCTATACACAATGGCAATATACTTTATGAGTATCACAGAATATATATAAATGATTTATATGTAAACATAGAAATTATTAAATTTTTATTATTATATTACACTTTAATAATTATATTTTATAATTTTTAATGTCTATTAAATAATGATGCAAGTTTATATTAGAAATTTTATAATGTAAACTAAAAATATTTTAATTTTAACTTATAAAAATATTTTTCATTTTTCTCATACATATTCTCATTAATTTTAATTAATTAAAATTTTATGATTTTGATTTTTAAGAGCTCTGCAATTGATAGATTTATCAGACGAAGCCGACAAGTGGCATTGGTTAGCGCCTTTACAGAAGCATGGAGTGCCACTAGCTTCTGCAACTCTCGTTAATCATTTGTGCACAGACAATGGACTCCTAAATACATTATGCACTCATGTCAAAGAATGCACAAAGACTTACTCTAATCAGGCATCTTGCCTGACTACCTTATACGCTAGTTATACTACTGTAGTATTAGGCGTACTCGAACAAATGTCTACTGTCACTGAAAATCAAGTGAACCACTTACTGCAGACTCTTCTTGACGGCTTGAAAAGTCCCATTCACAATTTTGCCGCAAGCAGTTATATGATCATTTCGTTATTGATAATGAAGGTGACTTAATTTCTTCTGTCTTAATTATATTTTAAATAAATAATTTTGATTTTACAGTATGTATGTTTTAAAAACATAATTTTTTATCTTACATTTTCATCTTACGTTTTTTTTTACATACTATTTTATAAACGATTACTATTACATACTATTTTATAAAAATTATAATAATTATTATAATTTGCGAAGAGAAAGGCATGTTTTTTTATCTTTTAATTTATAGAAATATTCATTAACTCTGTTTTTTTTTTGTGTTACAACAAATTTATAGGTGAAACTCAAGGCTAATACTATAGAGAAGTTATTGCTTAATACTTTCAAAAAGACATATCTGAAGAAGGAAGCTACCATCTTACTGTTTCATTTCTATCAAACACCAATTAATCGATTGACTGTTGTACCGCGAGAACTGGTTTTCCAATTGTCTGACCTGCCTTGGTTTCCCGAGACAATTGTCGCAGTTCATAAATTGGTTAACACATCACGATTTATTGTGCTTTTTCTTCAAGCTGCCTGCCAAATTATTGCCGAAGATCCTGAAAGCACCACCAGTGTGCAGAATATGATTGGCCACATACTGATACAAATTAGACTCGATGATGATACGGTGGATGCTATTTTATCAAGTGTATCAACGTGCGAATTTCTCAAGACTGAGACTTCTAAGGTTGCAAAAGACTTCTTGGCGAAATTTTATCAGAACTTTGAGCATAGTTATCCGGAAAGTTTTGATCGATATCTAAAAAATTTGATGAAACAGAGCGAAAATGACAAAAATTCTAAGCAGACGTTACATTTTCTCATTTCATGGCCTTTCGGTACCACGGACACGCAGGAATCTGTCGAGATTCTGAACAAATTGACACACGTCAACGCCATGCAACGAGTGACCGCTCTCGAAATACTCGCCAAGAACAATGTGAGTGTGCCCGAGAGCTTTCGCGATATGATGACGAGTACACTTCAGGCTAGATTCTGCGACAGTAACGTTAACGTTGTAAAAACTCTACTGTCTTTTCCCACGAAGAAATTGATTAGCCTATTACCCACAAGCACTCTCGTTGATGAATTGTTGGTTCTGCTATCGACATGTCACACGGAATCGAGAAAACCATTAGCAAAACCGGCTTTGAAGATACTTTTAGAGCTTTGTGAAGAGAGCGACGATACAAGCGTCTTCATCATAGCTTTACCGTATCTATTCCCGGCCACAAATGAAGACGTAGAAATCGCTATGGAGGTTCTTCACTCCAATTTCGCTAAGAACAATCTCTATATGCAATGCGTAATAGAAGATATCAATAAATCCCAATTGGTAAACGCCGAAGCGGTGTCTTCCGCCGCTTTCCACAATATCCTGAACTATGAACTGCTACCACCCACGGAAAGCATAATGAATTCCATGCGACAACAAATATCGCACGGTGATGCGGCATCTCTATTCTTCAACATGATCCTATTAGGTTCGGTCTGCCGAGTACCCGTGGGTTCAATGCCGGCTAAAACTGCACGGGAGGCTATCGAGATGGCCACAGAGATGATCAAGACGTATTCACGTGTCAAATTGCTGCGCGATTGTAATAACATCACTGGCCACAACATTCAAATGGCATTGAAGCTCACATCTGAGGGAATCCTGCCTCTTCAGGTAGGCACTTATGTTCTCGAAATGGTACATAGGCGGCTGAACATCAAATCCGAGTCGAAACTCGACTTCGATGACAACACAGAGCGAAGCAATCTGATTTTACGACTTCTAGAAATTTTCATCGAAGGCATGAATAATCATCATTGGCAGAAACATTATTCCAGATGTCTACAAATCTTCTTTCAGCTGCACTTTGCCACGGTGAAAGATCTCATCTGTTTCCTCGCACAGCTCTACGTGAAACCCGTCAGTGTGCAGACGTCCTATCATTGTCTGCAGATTTCCTTGCTGTTGCTAAATCAATGCAAATCCGTCCAATGGGCTTTTCAAGATTTGGATTTTGTAACCAATTTATTACTTTCACTGTCAAGACGTAATAATAATTGCAGAACGGTGGCATTGGATATTTTGAAAAAGCTAACACAGACTTTTAGCTTTAGCGCGGAGCCGTTTTTCGTGTTGCTTCAGGAATTGGCAGAAAGAAGCGCGGAGATCTCCCAGGATCCTGACCAACTTTCACTGCATCTCTACATTCTTCTCTCTCCAGATCCGGATGTGTCTCATCAAGTGAAACAACGCAAAAAATTGCAGCAGGCTCAGAAATTGCTCTTCGATGTGGTGATGCAGCAGGATCAAGCATCGAAGATTCCCTTAGATCGAAGATCGCAGCTTCTTGATATCCTGATACATGTTAACAGCGCTGAAATCCTTCAGCGATTGGCTCCGTTGGGGCTGCAACTTCTACAAAAACTGAAGGAAAATCCAAAAAATCGATCGGCTGGTAGTGCCTTACGAAATATACTACAACGTTTCAACGGAAACACAATTGACGCTCTGAACGACGAGCAAGTGTGGTTGCTCTTTGAGACGAGCATTCTGGAATACGAGTCCTGCGCGGTTACGGAATCCGGCGAGGAAACGTCGCCGAGTATTGTTTTGCTAAGACAGATCAATTCCACACTCTTCGAGAATGCTGGCGACCTCCAGGCAAGGATCCTGTCCAAAGTGTTGGACGTGGCAACTGATTGCGAGATTAGCAATGTGATTTCCGCCGTAGGCAAGGTGATCCGTCGGATCCGCGTCGATGCAACGATCGTGACGTCAGAGTTGGAGGCGATGAAGCTGAGCGGCAAGAAGGAAGCGGCGGACTTGGAAACGACAGCGACGAGTGTGACGAAGCGAAAGAAGCGGCAAAGTCAGATCCAATTATCGCATCCAGCGATGGTTCACAGTCGCTCATGGAAGCGCGGTGTCGCCTTGCTAGAATTTGCGCAGCATGCCGACATCCAACGTGAAGAGCTGCTTTACGGTGTACTGTTCGATTTACTGAACATCTGTCTGAGCTTGGAGGAACAGAGTCCGATTGAATACACGAATCAATTGATCTTGTCGACGATTCATCGGCTAATGATGAAAAAATTACCGGTGCGTGATGCCGATCTGCAAATCGCTCTCATCACCAAATGCATCCGAACATCGCGTAATCCGCAGACGCATCATCACGCGCTGTTAGTGCTGGTCGAGTTACTGAAGAGCGTGGATATGCGTCGTGCTCTCTTCAACATCATGCCTATTTTCACATTCATGGGCAACACGGTGGTGCGGCAGGACGATGCCTATTCTATTCAGATCATTATCAAGACTCTGGAGACGATGGTACCGATCGTGAATGCGACCGACGATGAAACGCACGCTTGCGAATTGCTAAGAATTTTTATCGTTTCGTTACCACATATTCCCGAGCACAGGCGGATGCCACTCTTCGTAAAATTGTTACAACTCCTCGACAATTATTTATATTTGTATTATCTGTTGACTTTCGAAAGCCATGTAATGAAGTCCGAGCATCCCTCGCAACGATTGGATTTTGCTCTTCAGGTGTCTCAGGAAATTCCACTGCAACGATTGCTTCAGGTAAGTCATCGAAAAATCATTTCAACTTAATGATTCATTAAAGTGACTAAATTTTCTATAAAATTTCTATAGTATTTTATAATTTTTTTTTTTTTTTAAGGGAATTATTTTATATATCCAGAAATAAACTGAACTTTTCTTTTCGATTTTCGCTTCAGATTTGCGTGGAAGTGGTCAAATTTATCAAGATCTTACCGGTCGATATTGAAGAAGAGCAAGGTAGAAAAATGGCGATGAAGTTCCAATACAAGTATATTTATGACTTAACCAAGTCCACGCCGAAGAGCTTTCGACTCTACAAGATAACGGCTATCTTGTTTCTTAGCAATCTTTTATCGTCTCAGGACTTTATCAATCGCGTGGCCGTGTTAAGTCAGGATGAGGCGAGTGAGATGAATCAGTACTACAATGATCTAGCAGTCGAATTGATCCTCTTAATTCAGACTACTTCGAAGATCGCCGATCAGCACCAGAGCAAGCCAAGCGCCAAGTACTGGAAGGTGTTACTGCATAATTTGTATGATGTTCTGGATTTGGTGAACAGTCTGCTGCCGAACGCTCTGTTCCTGCAGAGCATCAAGAATTTACTAAAACATGAACTGTTGTCGGTGAGGAGGAAGGCTTTGGAATTGCTAAATACAAGATTACTTCAAAAAAAATTTAGCGAGGAGGATCACGTCAATCTTTTGAGCTTGATCAAATCTTTGATCGATTTCCTCGATGTTGAAGTGAAAGTTCCAGAGAACCAGGAACAACAAATTGTACAACAGACAGTGTTAATATCTTTGAAGCTGCTGGCGAAGTTATTGGCTGGTAATCATCCTGCCATTTTTAAACCGGTATGTATAATATATTTATTTGTTTAACATAAATTTTTATTTGATATTCTTATTTCTAAAAGTCTTGAGTGAGTCATGTATTAATCTTTTTTAGGAGAACAATTTATTTGAATTGAACCAACAATTAATTACCATTCGTTAAAATTATGTTTATGACATACTTATGATATATTTATGATTTACAGATCCTGGATATGACAACGGAATTTTTGCGGTCGAAGGATGGTCCAGTATTAGCCAGTGCAGCATTGTGCGTCGCGGAACTGTGCAGCTCTATGCGAACGCATGCTTTGCACTCGCTTAGTAAATTCGTACCAGCAATTTTGAAATTACTAAAGACCCATTGTCATCAAAACGTGCCGGATGTGATAGTCATTAGTATAGTGAGTGCTTTGCAGAAAATAGTGGAGTCTTTAGGAAACTTCTTGTCGCTCTACTTAGATCAACTCTTGTCCGAATTAACAATGCTAAATTCTCTATACACCGACACGGAACATTCCAAGGTATTCGTGATTTTTAATAGTTAATAATATCTTTTTGAAAAAATGCTAATTGGTTTATTTTTTTCTTGTATTGCTTAATCGTTCTGCTTACTTGTATTTGCAGATTGGTGTCGTAGTTTCACGTTTGAAGGCGACGACACGAAAGTTATCTAGTTGCATACCTCTACGCGTGTTATTGCCGGCTATCAACAGGACTTATGAAATTCTGTTAAATGACAAATCTTACAAGTGTATACCATCACTGATGAGTGTACTGGCCGAGTCCTTCGACAGCGTGCAGCCAGCAGATTTGAAAGTGGAGATTGATAATCTCGCTGATTTCTTCCTCAAAGTTCTTCAATTTCGCGAGAGCCTCGAAAATGATATAGGGACGGATGACAACATGGAAATTACCTTGAAAGACATCGTCGCGGTTGAGGAGAGCGCCAGTAAGGCATTCGTGTCACTGGTCTTGAAGTTGAGTGAAGTTACATTTAGACCATTGTACGGTAAGCTCTATGGATGGGCAGCGAATGATACGCAACATAAACACCGAAATATAACTTTCTACAGGTATGAAAAAGATAATGATAGAATTAATCCATTAAATTATAGTTCTCTACTTATTTCAAGATAATTTTAATTCTCACTTTGTGACAATTAAACATTTAACTATCAGTAATAATTATAGTAACAATAATAAACAATAATTAAAACAATAATAACAATTGAAAAATTAAACGACTTTTAGTTTTTAATAATTGAATCTTTATCTTGGAGATCAGTTATAATAAAAATAACTTTAAAAATATGTCTATTCCTCGATACAATACAAGTGTGAGAAATTATTTTAATGTTTTCGTTAAAACATAACAAATTAATAAAAAATAACTTTTGTTCAACATCGATTCTTGAAAAGATATGATATTTAATTTCTCTTTTTAGATTATCGGCAAATATAGCAGAGTGCTTGAAGTCTTTGTTTGTCCTATTCGCTGGGCTCTTTTTAAAGCACGCGGCATCGTTGCTAAGCAGTAACAATACATTCGTAACAGATACTACACAGGAATTGACGCTTCCTGATGAATTGAGCAGAATCGAGCTAGTGGAAGCGATTCTGCTGACGCTTCACCGAGTGTTCGGATACGATGCACACAACTTCGTCAGTCAGGACCGATTTGAGATTCTCATGCAGCCGATAGTGGACCAGGTGGAAAATACAATGGGCACAAGGGAAGAGTACGAGAATCGGGCTAGCCGGCTCATCGTACCTTGTATAGCTTCTTTTGCCAGCGCCATTCCCGATGATTCATTACATAAACAACTAGTCTACCAAACATTGCTAAAGACAAGGCACGCAAAGCCTTATGTCAGGAGCACCGCTTTGAATGCACTGGTAAGATCGGATATGATGATCAGTTTAGTTTAATTTAGGTATCATAAAATACTGTGCAGAGAAGTTTTTTTTTTTTCACTGCTTTAATATTTAGTGAAATATTTTCTGCACATAATGAGCGATATTGTGTGTTTAATATCTCAAGTAAGAATTAAATGAAGAATTAATTTTATATTAAAAACTAGTTGTGTAACTTATACGTACTTGTGTTTGATTATAATTTATGAACGAATCAAACTTGTGCGTGTTGTTTTTTTTTTCTTTATTTCAATCTGTTTCAAATTATTTTTATTTATATTTTGACAATTATTTGCTGTTGCGATCTAGGTGGAAATCGCAAGAAAACTTGGCGAAGATTTTATGCCATTACTGCCGGAAACTGTACCGTTTTTGGCAGAGATGTTAGAAGACGAAGACGAAACAACGGAAAAATGTGCGCAGAATGCCGTTCGTACTTTAGAAGAAATTTTAGGAGAGCCTCTACAAAAATATTTTTAAGTGTTAACACTGAAAATACGAATATATAGTGAAAATACGAATATATAGTGAAAATATGAATATATAATTACATTTTGTAATGAAAACATTTATTTTATAATAAAGGATGTATAAGAATTTTTTAAAAATACATTTTAACGTTTATTTAAATTATTAATTATTTGTAACGTTATTATAATATGTATAAAAGATAATGAAATGATTTAATAGAAAAAATTAAAAATACAAAAAATGAATATAAAAATAAAAAAAATAAATAGATAAATAACAATTTGATTAAAGCAAATTTTTCTTTTAGTATTTTAAAGATTCGTAGTGTCTTAAAAATTTTCTTTTTAAATTATTGAGAGTTAAGTAAATAGGAAGGTAAGTAGATAAGAGAGATAGGTTTGGAACGAAAGTTTTGACAATGTTATTACAAAAACGTTGATTTATTTTTAACTTATCTACAATCTTAGACGAAGTATAGAATATATTATTTCCTTACATTATAATACAGAGTAAATATGCGTATGTAAAGTCATGACATAATAGGCTCACGAGTTGCATGATATCGAACCCTTTATAGTCCATTTATATTTAAAAACGTTTTCAGTGGGAACACTGGGCCCTTTTTCAGCAATGTATTTTACGTTATGCGCAGCGATTTTTACATATCACTTTTCGAAATAAGCGAATACAGCAAACGCTCAAGAATTTGCTGTTAATGCAATATGGCAATCAATCGCTTAGCGCTAAATATACGAGAAAAAAGAAATGCAAAGTTTCCATTTATACTCTCCACGCGTTCTTAGCGTTAAGCGTAGCATCGTCCGATTCCGAGTTTCCCCGAGCGAATGTGGAACGATAATACAAGAGGAAGATTTTCGGAATTGCCGCAGCCACATTCTGTGCTGTATGCACGGTGAGATGCCACCTTCGCCATCGAATGCTGCGAAAAGATGTGTCTTCTTTGCTTCTTCCGGCGTATCTTTGTAGCTAATTGCGCAGGATCATCGTGAGAACTTTGGAATCCTTCAGAGATCGATTCTGCGGCATCTTCGTGGATGGCTTCAGGCTTCCACGTAGACGTTGGTGACTTCTCGTTCTCCAATACCAGTGGTCACATGCGCAATTAGCCTGGGCCCCTGACATCACACATTGGGCACATCGGTGGGACCTCGAAGAGCCATCTCTTCAACATGCGTCGTGGCCGAAAGTTTTCTGAAATGCAAAGAAAAGATGCATTTATGCATTTATGTGTCTTCCATGCCACTATATGTATATCATTTAATTAAAATTTTCTTTTTCCGAAATCATGTATTGCTACAAACATTTAATAATATTATAAATATTAAGAGGAAAGAACTAAAATCTTTTTCTAATAATTTTAATGAAATCTTCAGATCTCTCTATCGTGCAGTTTCTTCAAGATTTTGACGCAATTATATAATAAAATTCCATAATAAAAATTTCGTATTATCGCATCGTTATTATTAATTTAGCATTATTATTTTTATGTACTTTTCGCATTTTATTTTATGTCTTTTTCCTTTTTCTTATATACATATATAAATTATTTATAATATCCAGAAGTCATATATAAATAGGATATTAGGATATTTCCTGGAAAAAGTTGGAGTTTTCAAAAAATTTTATTCTTGAAAATAAGGGAAGTTTATGGAATTTTATTGGAACTTTGCCTTTAAATTTAAAATTAGAAAAATTATAAGAAATTTACAAGAAATTTTTTCTTAGAAAAAAAAAATTGACAATTTTGCTTTTGTAATATAAAACAACCCATCAATCGGCGAAATTAGCAGTATATATTTATATATAACTTGTAAATTAAAAAAGAAATCTTATACTTCCATCAAAATGATTAAAAAATGCGCGCGATAACATAAATTTATTTCAAAGTTATATTTAACAACACTGTAATTTTATCTGATATTTTGATTTTTCTAAAAAAAATCGAGTATTTTGAAAGAATTTTATTACAAGATTTAAATGCGGACATTTGTTAATAAATTATGCAAAAAAAAAAAAAAAAAAATAGTAAATTTGCATTATATTGCATTTTAATAAGTTTTAACTTGCTTTACAAATTTACACGGGAATTTCTATTCTAAAAATATTTAATTTTAACGCCAATATCCGTTCCATTCACGTAGCGCAATCTCTCGAGTGCAGCCGGTGATTTGCATCCGGTAATTTCACATATCAATCAGATCGCAACGGTCGAGTTTGCTATTTAGCTAACCAGATAATTCTCGTTAAGCCTCCAAAATTCGCCTCGCGATTAATACGAATTAACGCGAATTAACGCGACACATATGCCCGCGAGAATGTACGGTGGCAGCTCGCTCGTTGTTCGAAAAACATAACTCGAAACAAGAGGGGCAAAATATCCAAGTGTGCATACGCTCACATAAATACGTATGTATATCGCAGGACGGATTATTTGGCGTACATCGATCTCGCGGCGCGCCAAATGTTTATATTACACTTGGTCGCGTCACATAAGCGAGCTGCCTGGCGCATGGTGCGTGTTGTGTTTATTTTTTTTTCCCAGCGTGCCTTCCGCCGTCTGGGCGGGCGCGCTGAATTTGTCATTCGAGTTACAGGCGAGCAGGTAGGCGAGCGGGTGGCACGTGCCCCGCTCGACGTGTCATCGAATTCTAGGCAGCGAATCATGAAACTTTTTTCCTAGCCCCCGTCTAAACCCGTAAAAAAAATGAAAAATTTCAATAAATTCGATACAAACAACTCTGCATTAGAAGCAACAGACTTGGCGGACGTAATCGTATATTCTGTAATACGGATCACGATGAAACGTTATAATCTACGAGCGATTATCATTTATTTGTTATTCAACATTTTTTTTTTTTTAACGCGTCGATCGATTATAGAATAGTGTAGTGTTTTCAAGTCTCCAAAAATTTTTTTTTATCTTACAATTAATTAAGAATCTCATCAATCTCTTCAATCTTAACTTATCATTTGATTAAATTTAAGAATTGTCAATTGCAAAAACTTAAAAATAATCATCTTTCATATTTCTTAATTATTTTAATTGAAAGTATTAATTACTATTTGCTAAAATGCTTTATTATTATATATAATATTATTTCAAAAATTATAATTTGCAGAAAATGGACAAGAAAAACAAAATAATATGATTTAGTTTTAAATTAGTTTTATATTATATTAGAAATTCTAAAAGTCACTTAACCGATAAAAGATGCTTTCCCATAAGTCTAATTAAATTTGTTATCATTTGTTCTTATTTAATATTTCATAAATAATAAGGACAATAGATGACATAACTAAACCTGTGTCGAATTGTATCTATGTTGGAAAGTACACAGAATTAATCAGAAATGATGAGACCAATACGTCCTAATACGTTTATAAAATTATGTATATGTATTTTCCTAAAAAAATTCCATACCACTAAATATTAGTACACATATATATATATATATTGAAAAATTCAAAAAATACTGTATCTTTGTCAGTTACGCTTTCATCAAATTAATTATATATAAACTATTATTAATTATATTATTAATCAAGTATTTTCTATAAAAGTCGCGAGTTTCGTTCGTGTCAAAGCATCCACGTTATCACTGATTTTGTGATATTACGGTCTATTTATTTTATTTAGCAAATATTTGTATCAGTGAAATGCAATGAGGAAGTTCACTCACCTCTTTCTAAACTGGAAGATGATATAAACGATGATCGCATTGCCGATGAATAGCAAAGCTATTAGGACTGTTGGCAGCACAATGTCTGTAATATAATTCAGATTTGATTAATATCGATTGACTAACGTGCTGTGTCATCTTGTTGATTCGATTTAGCGATACACTTTGATCGCGCGCGTTCAGAACCTCTCACATCGCGAACTGCTGTCAGTATTTTAACTAATAAAATTATTGATTGTGTGATAATCATTATCGAATAAATTAATGTGGAAAATGAATATTCGTGTACGTGATGTATATTTCATAACGCATAAAATGAATCGGTCATATAGATAATATTTATGTCTAAAGACATTTCGATATAACTGATAGACTTTTAATTAGAAAATAATATTTAATTAATAACAAATGACATATTTGATACTTTTGTTTAATAACAAGTGACATATTCATATTGATATTCGACAGATTGGCCGTTTAATTACGACAAAATGATAAAAATATTATTTTAACAAGGAAAAGAGATTCTGTCATAATTCTGTTATGTTTAATATTAAAAATTAATTCAAGTATCGTATTATATTATGACAGAATCTTTTCTTCATTGTTAAAATAATATTTTCATCATCGTTGTAATTAAATGGCAAATTTTTCAGAATTATTTTTAATATAAGATATATTTATAGATATTATTTCAAAACGTATCACTTCAATGTATGCGTAATTTTTACACACACACACACACGCGCGCGCGCGCACACACACACAAATTGCACATACGCATTACATCGGAATGACGTTTTAAATCTTTAATATCTATAAATATATTTTATACTAAAAATAATCCTGCTAGTTTATTAGCAACGGGGAAGTGGGATAAAGACATATATTGCGAGAATATGGAAAATTCATATTGACAACGGCATTAAAAGTGCGGAAGACTTGTCTCATCTCCGCCTTGAATCCACGTCATCTCTCGCTGAGCGTCATCAACTGTGGCATACTGAACTTTGGACGCTACGGCGTGTAACTGACCGAAGTCAGTTTCTTTCATAAAGTCTTCCTGCCTGTTCGTTTTATAATTCGATATTTTTGTCACGTCGCCGTCACCAACATAACTCATAAACTAAACGATATGTCAAGTGACTCGGCCGTAAATCAATACTCGTTGCAGATAATAATAGTTTAGCATATTTAGCATTCAACATATTTCTAGAAACTGAATCAGACGTCGTCATTCCAAAATGAGGAAAGAAAAGTCATCCAATTTTTCGTTATACATTTTGACGATGTACACGTTAAAAACATCTGTTAGCGTGTCTTACATTTAATGTAAATGTACTACAATACATATTCAATAGATTACATTATCGGTCTTACATCTATTTCTCAAGCGATTCTACAAGAATGTCAATTACAATGTCAATTAACATTAGTAAAATTTAAAAGCAATTTATTAATAAATTACTGATATAAAACGATAAAAAGATTGAATTATTATATGATGCAAAAAAAGATAGGACAAACATTACAAAAATGATTGTATGTCATGCAACGTTTACGTAAGTACAATTTTCATAACAATGGTAAAAATTATCTTATTATCTTCAATCAAGAATGCTATATAGATGTAATTTTTTTACACAATTAATTAAAAAAACTTAGTCATGAATTCTTGGATAATAATTTATTCGTTATACTAAGAATTTATTAAAAAATTTCAAAATAAAAAAAAAAAGATTAGATGTATGTATTGACGTTATCTGCAATTAAAGTTTACTTTTAAAATTCAATTAAAGAAAAAATAGTAGAAATAATTATATAATGTAGCTATTTATTTAAAAAAAAATATTTTTTTTATCCTAAATTTCTATATTATCCCAATTAGTAAATATATTAAAATATTGGAAATATTGAAAATGAGTTGAAATGAAGAATAAATCACTATAAATCAAAAGCAAAAACAATACAGGAAATAAAAATTCTTTATCAACTAATATAAAACTCATCATTCAATATATTCAAACGGTAAAACTATAACAGTTATTAATATATTATAAAATAAAGTAGTGTAATCATATTAATTGAAATGTCTAATTTTACTTCGTAATATTTATATATGCGTAAAATAAGAATAAAATTATCATTTGAAAAGACTCAATAAAAAGAATTATTAATATGCTAATATTTGCATCAATATTAACAGTTTTTATTTTTTTAGAAGTTCATTCTAAACTACTAATAATCATTTCCACTGTATTCCAATTTTTTTGTTTTGAAAGAGTTTAACAAACATTTTCTGCAATAAATATCATTGAAGTAAGTGCAATTGTACTCCGATATCAATCTCATTATAGCTAGGCAATTTCTACGTCACAATCATGCAAAAACACCGATTACGAGCTACGTGCCTTCGTAATCATGTTTGAAAGAACATCTCTTATCGTGTTATTGGCGAGGCCAGGTCACTAGACTTCTCAAAGCTAATTGCACTAAATTAAGAGCTTTACTTCAAAGCTTGTCAAACTAATGAGAAATTGTTTTGTATTTATCACTCACTCATGATTAAATGATTTTTTTCATCTAATTTTATTTTATTCTTATTATCACTTATCAATCTTAATTATCTCCCTAGGATAATGTTTCTGATACTATCAATAATTTAGATTATTAATTTAGATTATTGTATGTGAAATATGATTGGCTAAAATCGAGTGTAGATAGAATTAAAAATTTTAATTTTGAATTTTTTCATCTTATACTGATTCAATAAAAATCCCCAAAATCTTATTCGTGTATAAAGAGATAAAAACTCAACTTTTCTAACACTTTTTCAAAATTTTTTCGTGAAATTCGTCAATTTGTCGAATTCAAATAATCAAATTATATTTTATCAATATAATTTTGTAGAAATAAAAATCAATTGTTATTATACAAAATTATTATGCTAGGAAAAATATGAAGAGATTTGTTTAAAATTATCTTTCATTATTATTCTTAATTCTAAAAAAAATTTTTATTTCTCGTGTCAAATATAAAAATTCGTGAATTTTAATATCACTGTTTCCAACACGTGAATTATTTTTACATAAAAGAAGTATTATTTTTTTTATAAAATCAACCTCAAAGAATTTCCTCGCAATTGTATCATTAGAAAATTAAATAAAATTATTAGAGAAGCGTCTCCATTTTACGTGCAACAAACTCCAAACTCTTTTGCATATCACAAATTCACCAAGCACTCGCGTCGCTTTACATAACACACAAGTATAGATCTGCGATTATAGATCTCAGATTATCCTATTGATTAAGATCGGATTACTGTTTTACCGTATACGAATCGAATGAAATTGCCGTCGTATTTACAGGAGAAAAAAAATCGCGAATTCAGTTCACTGACCTACGACGTAGTCCGCCTGCTTCATCATGGCCGATTGCGCCGAATCCATAACGGGGCTGATGCTACCACTCGCGACTGCGTCCTCGCCGCGTCCTATTCTCACCCCCGTCCCAAGGATATTGTCCCCGGACAGGCTCGCTAGATGATGGTGCTCGTTCTCCGTTTTCACAATCACCGCTGACGTGGCTGTGAGCAAAATTAAAGTTCCGGAGATTTAGCAATTGATCGACAAAATATAGGAATTGGCGAAAGTTTCATCGCTCAGAAAATATATTTTTGTTAAAAATCTTCGTTTGACTGAATTTTTCACATTAAATTAATTTCCCAATAAAATAAATTTTCCGACAAAATTTGAATTTTCGTTACGTCACGGATCGTTTTAAAGTTAACGTAAATTAAAGATTTATTTTAAATCAAGGTTAATCAAATTTAGCAAATTAAATTTTCTTATAATGATACAAACACCAAAATTAGAATGGGAATATTCTATAAATAAATAAATGATCTACGTCGTCTCCGTGATGTTTGATAAAAATTTCATAAACTAAAGATTTTTTTAGTTTTATTATTTAAATTATATTCTCTATGATCGACTTTTTGTACAAATATTGTATTGAAATAACTATAAAAGGGGCAGTGCAAAATGCAAAAGGGAAATAAATGCTGCATTTTATCAAATAATCTTCCATTGTAATGCTACATAAATCCTGCAGTCTCGAGTGATGTTGTCGATAAGTTCGGAATAATGCCGTGAACATACATGATGTAATCCGGATTTGCATGATAGGACAACAAGCACCGATATCTCGAAATAGCGGTCGACACAAAAACAATCTGACGGATCATTGCAAGACCTCGGTAATCTCGCGTATCGATCTTGACGATTCTCCCTGCGGTCAAGGGGAGGAATAAGCGATTGGCCTGCGTAGGGGTGCTTCATTACAGATCGATAGGGTCGCGGTTTCTACGGGGGGGGGGAGTCAAAACCGTCATCACTCTTGAATCGCTCTCGAAGTATCTCGATTGCGTATACTATTCTACAATTAACATACATTGCTCTATCGGAAAGCCATTCAACTTAACTCCATTTTAATCTCACTAAATATGTAATTCGTTTAACAATATTGTGTATTTTCAAAAAAAAAAAAAAAAAAATATGAATGGAAAATTACGTTTTCTTTTTAAAATTACTCTAAAATTAATTTTTAATTAAATAAATCGTTTCTCTGACAATTTAAATAATGATATAATTACGAATTACTTTTAAAATTATTATAATTTATATTCAACACTCTTGTTCATTTGTTATAAATAGCTGCAAATTATTTTGGTTTATCAATATTTAATATTGTAGAATATAATATATAATGTAATATATAACATAAATACATAATATTTATACATAACATATCGTTTTCAATTAAATGTGTATCCTACATTTAATATTATAACACACGGAAAGAACATTTTTGTTGGTAAATCTAAAAATTTGGCTAGATACGGATCTGAAAACGATTTTGTTGGCCTTCAAAATTATCATATACGATGTTTAAATTGTTAGAAGATTGTTAGAAGATTCAACATTTTTGCAATATTATCTTCATATTTAAGTGTTCTACAAAATAATTTTGATGGGCCAACAAAATTATTTTCAGATCTGTATTTGGTCAAATTTTAGAGTGTGTGTGTGTGTGTGTGTGTGTGTGTGTGTGTGTGTGTGTGTGTGTGTGTGTGTGTGTGTGTGTGTGTGTGTCAGAATCATATTTAAAATATACATATATTTATCATTTAATATCATATTTAATTCCATATTAAAATATATGTTAAAATAATAATATATTATACTCTATTATTCAATGCAAAAAATTAATTTAACTTTAATTATAGAAATGATATGATTAAATTAGGATTATCAAAAAACGCAAAGTAACAATTATAAATTAAATAGTTCAAAAGTCAAGCAGTTATATTTGTATCATCAGATACCGCTCAAGAAAATTTAAAAGTGACATTAAATAAGATCTATCAACCGACACAAAATAAGAGTTGTATAAAAACGAATAGTTTAAAAGTAAAACAGTTATGGTTTATATCACAAAATCCGTTTAGGAAAGGATTTACAGATTCCATGCCATGTCTAAATTCTCCTCTCTGCATCTCTTTCCTGAATATATACAACACAATGTTCTTATCGACGTACCGCTTTATCTGACGACGGCGTGCTCTTGCTTAAAACTCAGAGCAATTCGCGAGACCTAATATCACTAAACGAATACTCCGACGATCTCTCCGACTTCTTCGGGCGAATTGAATGGGATCGTAGAAACGAGGCGAAATTTCCACAGGCGAATCCGCGGATTGCGGCGTGCTCGCGAGCTCGTACGTACCGTTACGTATCTCCCATCCGATTCTGGAGCGCTGGTTTTTCCGCCGATCTTTCGAGAGAAGCCGCGCCGCATCCGGGAGGCGACCGCCCCGCATAAAACACGTTTACGACACAACACGCATCCGTCGTTATTTCCAGGGAGCCGCAAAAAAGAACCCCTCCGGGCAGAACGCCTTTTTTCCTAACGTTTCTAACACGTCACGTTACCGTTAGCGCGGAACGTGCCCCATGGAATTAATCCTTCTTCCTCGTTCCCCGGCAAATTGCGAAATTGCGCGCAAAATTTTAGTCTCCTCCCGTTGCCGCCGCCGGCGCCGCCGGCGCCGTTTCGCCGGAGAAAAGGAAAACGCTGCGAAATCACGCGCAAGTCCCTTTAGCAAATAATAGCGGAATCGCGAACAAAGCGCTTGCACAAACTTCGTCCCGATAAGAGCAATCTTGACGCGTTATATCACATATGGGTGATAAGTTGGTACAGCACGAAAAAAAAAAAAAAAAAGGTTTTATCTTTTATTGCAAATTATCGCAGTTCGTTGTTGCTTAAAGAACATCAATTTTTGAACGGAACCCATTTCGGAAATAACACGAGGAATAAATTCTCATTTTTATTTGTTACTATCTCAGAATTAGGAAATGTACGAAGTGGTGATTTCAACTTTTAATAATTCAGTGTATGAATCGATAAATGTGCTGTGATGCTGGTTAAATAGTCATAAATACGTGGAAAGAACGTTTTGCTGGAGCTAAAAATATGGTTTGAAAATAATTCTATTTATCAAATAATTCTGTAAAATAATTACGTAAGTAGTTGGTCAAATCGGTTGCTGGAATATCAAACATTTTTTGCAGTATTATTATCGTACTTATGACTTTTACATGATTATTACGATAGTCCAACAAACTTATTCTCAGATCTGTATCTGATTATCCGATAATCTTCTTAAGTGCTTTAGTAGAAATTCATTCTTTTCGTGCAAAAGTATCTTTTATGCCGAGATTAATCTTCTGACATTCCGAAGCGATTCCGAAGCATGTCCTAACTAATTAGAATACAAAATGTAATTTATGATTTTTATCTTGTTTCATTCTATTTTCTCTGTGCAAAATTTGTAAAGTATTCTCTTTTAATCCGAGCACCTAATTTTTCCGACGCAACTGGTCCAAGCTGCTAATGTAGAACTGACGATTCTACCGAATCGTGCTAATATTTACCGAGGCGCGATTGCGTTTACCAGAAGACGTTCTCGGGAAACCTCGCTCCTCTGCTTCTCCCTTGAAACTAATTTCCACTCGACGAAGAAACGTCGCTTTCTTCGACTGCCGTATTACTCGCGAGCAAACGCTGCGCGATGACTATAAATACTGCCATTACTACACAGAGTGTTCCAGAATCATCGAATATATCATAGTAAAATCACATTCTCGTCCTCGATTAATTAATCAAAATAACCAGTTTAGTAATAAGAATACCGTAGGAAATAATTATTTTTCATCTTCTATATTTATTGTATGCTGTAATTAAATTCTAAATCACTATTTTGTTAATGTAAAATTCCATAAAATTATTTCGCATTAAATAAAAACTTATTTTAGTATCTATCTTTTATCTATTAAGTTCGGATTTTGCGTAACAGTAATGTCATTTATTTTTAACTTTATTCGTACAAAAATTATCCAAATAGCAAGGTTGAAAATTGGAACACGAGACGATTGATTTTTAAATGTCTTTCGTGAAAATTTTTTTTAATCATCCTATGTCCTGATTTTAGACTTTGTCTTGTCTTGTACTCTGAGTAGAGTTTCATATTATATATGCAGTCCAATAATTTATAAAGTAAAACGGATACAAGTAATTTACAGACACCCTGTATATTCATACGAAGAATCGCATGTTTAATCAAGCGCAAACAAACAAATGTTGAATGGCGGAGTAATTATACCGACCGGTGCGCCTCCCGATAAGAGAAAATAATTTCATAAATAAATAATTTCATAAAATTTATAGTAGCTAATGTTAACATTGCAAAAATTTCATCACATTTCTATATTTTGAAAATATTAATCTAAAATATCTCTCTGAATAATACTATATTTTATGCATTATATTACTATAGTCTAAATAAATTTTTATTTCTATTTTTCGTTTTATTGCGCAATTATTTCTTATCACTTAGAAAATAATAATAAAAATTACGAAATCGGATATTTAATGATTGTAATATCGAAATCTCATGACCTATTTTATCCGTCAAGATAAGTAAGTACGATATAAAAATATAATTACTTATATAAATTTTTATATAAAAACTTAACATAATTATTGTATATTATACCGCACAAAATTATCCTTTTATAAAAAAGTAAAAAAAATTAGTGCCAAATACACGCGTCCCAAATTATCTTAATAAATTAATATCGTTTAGATTAATTAATAATGTTAATAATAGCATTTCAATTTCTGCTAAAAAAGCAGATACCACAATATTACGGCAATTTAAATAAAATTATGATGCATACTTCATAATACATTCGTTATATCATAATGCTTTGATATCAAAACTATTATAATCAAATATTATAAAATATAATAGTAGTTATATTGTAGCGTGATGGTAAAATTACATTTTTTAAGAAGACATATGATATTCGAGAATATTTTAATAAAAAATTTTTAAGATATAAATAAAAAAATACATTTTCTCTATGGAAACAAAAAATTTTATCAAAAAAAATGTAAAATAATACAAAAAAAAAACGTTATTCAAAATATATTTAAATATAAAAAGCTTAGCTGCTGCTAACACATGTCACAGTAAGTCAAATGTATGATAAGTAAAAAATATCTAAAAGATATCTTTTAAAAATCTTCTAGGATCATTTCTGGATCAACTGAATAATCTTGGTTTTGGTTAATAAAACGAAAATCTACAACATTTAATGATTAATTAATTTGTAACAAACATACTTCATCACTTCCATGATGGTGATATCAATTAACGTGACAATTCCAAATTCGTCCAATGTGACACGGCAAAGAAATCGAAGAGTTTAACTTCCAGTGAAATTGAATTATTCAATTCACCGGTTATCACCAGTTATCGATATTCTGGAATGAAGGTTATAAATGAATTTTTCCATTACAAGTTGAAATACTTTCAAAAAAATCCTACATTTTTAAGGCATCAAAGAAATATAGAAAATCTAATTTATTGAAAAACACTCATGTAGTTTTCAATACATAGAAAAATGTATTGAAAACAATTACAATTACAATAAAACATAAATTACGGTAACATACTCACGTACTATAATAATAATATAGAGAACAAATTTGGTGGTTTAAACTTCACTTTAGTCAGCATATAAATTAGTATTTCAAATAAAGTTAAAAGTGTTTACGTATGCGCATTTAATCCGATACATATTCAAATGTATACATTTTAATATATATGTTTAGCTATATAAATATTCGGAAATCATTCATTTATGTTGAAATATCGCGAAGTATTCTTAGCTCTCCTTTCTATTTCTTCGCGAGATAAAAGTCTCGTAGGTCAAATGTATTATTTTCAGAATAATTATTGTAATCAAATGTAGCTGCATGAAGCTGCTGTTTTCTTTCATTCATCGATCATCATAACATCATAACACGTGTGAACATGGAAACGCTCACGCGACAGTCGTATGATTTCCGTCGTACGATCATGGGATGAGAAAAAAAAGAGAGAGAAAAAGGAGATTAGAGGGGCCATATCGCGTATCAATAATAACTGAAAGGCGCTCGCTCAGCGAAAGTTCGCGAGGGTGGGAATCATCGTACGATGCGTTATCGCGACTCAATATGGGGAGATTTCGATGAAGTTCACTGATTCGTCAAGGGTCATCGGGTCACTCCGCGATACTCAATGCATCGGATCACTTTTTTTTTTTCCCTCCCCATTTCACGTATGAAACACGCGCCAGTCACGATGCTAATACAACTCTTTTACGAAAATAGATCGTTCGATAAGCACGCGAAAGATAATAAAGCTTATCTTGTAGCTATAAGCGGATTCTCAAATAGAACAAGATGAAGAGAGCAAACAGCTCATCGTAGTGCAACCAAAATGGATTATTATTATTATTATTATTATTATTTTTAGGATGTATCTCACAAGAAGCGCAGAACATATCCGACAGGTAATAGCTGTGAATTCTGAATGATAAATTCTGGCAAATTAAGATAATTATAATGACAAATGCACGAGCAATACTTTTTAAATCTTTATAGATTTCTTTTTGACAAATTGATTGCAAAAAAAATTTCAAGAAAAATAAACTCAGGTCAGACAAGGCGCGTTCAAATGTTAAATCCTTTGAATAAAGTAAATGTACATCGCTTTTGATTTTTGTTTTTTAAATTTTTTGTTTTAAATATCATAAATATATTTATTCAAATGGAGGGACGTATACAAAATGTACATCGTAACTTTAAATGACAAACAATGACAGATTAGAATTTGTCTTAAAATATTATGCATTTTAACTATATATAATATTTTATATATTTTAAAATAATTTTAATCTTCCTTTCATAAATTTTGTAAATTTATAAACGGAGATAATAATAATCTATATATATTTTTGTAAAATGAATTTTCGGAATGTTGTAAATTTATAAATGGAAACAAAATTTATAAATAACAATCCACTTTTCAGTATCAATGAAAATATATTCCAAAATAATGGTACCTTACTTATTAATAAAAAAAGATCACGTATTGCCTCTTTAAACATGGTTAAACGAACACCGTTGCAACGCAACGTACTGAAACGCTTTCTAATGTTGTGGAAGTATTTTTGTTCGTCGTCAATAGTTGCCAATTGTCGATAGCATCATCATCCTCATAATACAATTAATCTCTGAGTAGCCGAAAAAGGATAACTAGTGGTTTCAATGCTTTTAATACGATTCGGAATTGTTTCGTGGAATAACTATGAAGAATCTATACGTGTAATCATGAAATTTTCGAGTGATATTACAGTATAACAATATAACTTTGATATTACCTATAGATCTAAATTCTTCATCATGATTCATCACTTATTTTTCAATATCTGTTGTTTTAGAGTGAGGATTGGATTTGAATCCGGTATCATTCTAATCACTAATCGCTTATCATAGGCATTGAACTACTTGTTATTCTAACAAATATTCTAACAATATAATAAATGTATCTAATGTATCTATTTATAAATATTATTTAATTCAAATTAGATATTATATCTAACAAATACATTAAATATATTAAATATTATTTAATATATAAATTATTATTATTTAATATATAAAATCAATTAATATATATATATATATATATATTTGATATATATTTAATAGACATATTAGACATTATATTAGATACACTCTTGTATAAATTTAGGCTTGGAGGCAAAAGAATTACATCAATTCAAGAATTCTCAGAGATTAAAGAAAAGATGACAAATATTTTGAAAAATAATGCAAGAAAAGCTTTGTAAAATTGTTTCCAAAAGTTAGTAAAATCTATGAATATAAATATATTCTGAACAAAACATTCTGAAAACATTGGTTTTCAATGAACTTAGTTAAAGTGCATTTATCTAAGAGCACGTTAAGATTTATTTTGCAAACATGATAAAAAT
Organism: Pogonomyrmex californicus; assembly: GCA_024349325.1. NCBI lineage: Eukaryota > Metazoa > Arthropoda > Insecta > Hymenoptera > Formicidae > Pogonomyrmex > Pogonomyrmex californicus. The sequence goes on along the minus strand of JAECZD010000018.1, from coordinate 347,236 downwards.
AAATGTCAATGAAAGTTTCAAACTACGTATACACAAGTGTAATATCAGAAAGGTGTACTGCATGCAAATATTGGAGGCCATCTCACACACACACACACACACACACACACAAGTTTTGCGTTAAAAAACGCGAGGAAAGACATAAATTTGAAAACGTTTTCGAAACCAAGATATTTTGCTTTTTTACATCAGCATATGTCCATAGGTTACTGTACTCTTCTCATGTTTGTAATTCCGTGACGGTCCAAAGTCCAAGTTCTTTAGTATAGTTAGACAAGAGCTGAATAATGTCAATGCGAGCGCTGTTGTGAATTACGTCATTCTTTCTCGGAAAAAATTAATTTTAGAGCGAGCATGAAAAACGGAAGTTCGTTCTTAGCGATATGGACAAGACGAATTAGACGGCTTTTTCTTGATCAAACCTTGATCAACTTCCACATTTAAAGAAGCAAATCGTGTATTACACAGATTGTTTGTTAACTTTTTATATATGTTAAATATATGTGAAAATGCGTATCTGACTATAAAATAAATATAACAAATGTATAAAAATTATTTTATTATTGTTATTGAAAACCGCCTTTTGATAATTCCCTAGATCTAGTTAGAAATACTAGTTAGATTTTTTTGTCATTTCCATGATGAAACAAAGTGTCAAAATGTTGTACGTACAAGTCTGTATTTTTCGTTAAAGAACAATTGACAAGCCAAATGGGAGAGGACGATTTGTAATTTTCGAATAATTGTATAGTGATGACAAAATTACAAACTCAGTCATACAACATGTCGCGCTGTATTACTAAATTACACGAGTGTCGGTGTCTAAAGTAAAGGAAAAGGAAGGGAGAACTCCAGAGCGTACGAGATGCGGTCGTTTCGTTACGTTACATCAGTCACGTATACCACGTGCAGAAAGAGTGATGCGAGTTGGCACGCAAGGTCAGCTATGGGTGATTATATCGGAAAATTGTCTAGTCAGGAGAGAAACACTTACTTATAAACAGCCATAAATACGTTGCCTTTGAAAATTGCAACAGCGATTAAAGTATTAAAAAAAAACCTCCCTTCGTTCCATCTTTGATAAAGAGGAATCTGAAGTTACGTTAGAAATTCCTATATAGGAATTTTGTTCGTTAAATCGATTATTACATTTTTTTTTTTTTTTATCCAGTTTGGATAATTCTAATAAACGACGAAAACTGCCCTGGCCTTAAATTAGAATTACAATTGATTTAACGTAATATTTTTATTACAATTAAAACCGATCCTAATCTCGAGAACGTAACGTGGGCTTTTTCGAAAAGCCATTTCTTCGTAAAAACACTTGGTTGGATTGCTTCACTTTGCGCTGGGATGTACCTCGCTGAATCAACATATAATTTAACGTCAGCCGTGCAAACAACGAACGAACTGTCGTTTTTGCGACAGCGAAATTTAATTCTGCCACTGTCGCACAGACGAACTAATTTCCTTTGTGCAATTTTTTTTCCAAGTGGGAAACGGCGCTCTAATCGATTTTATCCCAATCAACGGAATTTTACATCCCGTTGCGGGCTCGATTGCTATCGGGATGACCAATTATCGTTATTATCCTTTGACGCAAGAGGCTTACGTTAGATATACGGGAAAAGAGGATATAATACGATATTTCTTCCTCTCAGAAGTTCATGATGATGAAATAAAGTTTGAAATATCATAATAAAAATAATAAAATCCGTATCTTCATGGAGAGTATATAATAGTTGAATAAAATTAAATATTGTAAATATGAAGAGTACGAAGTATCAATTTTTACTTAGCATTATTAATGTTTTTATATAACTGATATATCATTCTTATTAATTTTCGATTCTCAATGAGAATAGTATATCAGCTATATTGATATGCATTAATTATCTCGAAATTTTTATTACCTAGAAATTATTACTGAGCTGATTACTTGTCATAACTCATTCTCGGGTAATGGCGGTTTAATTGCAATTATTTCTCAATGCTTTGCGAAAATTTAATGCAGTTCGATAGGTCACACTGATCAAGTCTCAGCTAAAGAAATTTAATAGAGCTCGATATCGTATCGAGCTCTATTTAAAATTAGAAAATTATAATGTCACAATTGTGACTTAATTTCGGTCATTTAAAATTTAAAATAGCGAAGATTCAATTGTTTATATTTTCTTCAGTGTGTTTACATTTAGAAAGAGATGACACATGATACTTTTCGCGTGTTTACATTAGATCTGTGATCCTTTTTAACTGAATTTCTTGTACTACGGTTCACCTTTCCTCTCTTTCTCCTTTCACACGTTGAAGAAAAGAGATAAAGAGATATAATCATGTAGAAAGAAATTTAGATAAAGTAATAGGGCCTATTCTTACTACTTATCTGTGGACCCGCCCAGATTATATTAAATAATAATGTTTGAGTTAATATGAAATATAGCGGATAAGAAGCGTGTGACACTCACTGATCAGGCTCCTGAAGGTATCGGTGAATATTCGAATCATTGTGAAGTCTGTCTACTTCGAGATCCGATTAAATATCTATTATATCTCGTGTCCCGGCCGTCTGTCAGCTGCTGCTGCGCACCACTACCATCACACGGTCCCTGCCACACGTTGCTACAGTTGCTACAGATTCTCTCGCACTTGTGCCGCTTCCACTAGATCCTACCAAAGGTCCGAGGGATTCGCGTTAAATCTCTTGAGAACTCTCCCCACACTCTCCCTCTCTCCCTCCCTTCTCTCCCCCTCTTTTCCTTTCTCTCTCTCTCTCTCTCTCTCTCCTCTTTCTCTGTTTTTTTTTTCTCCTTTTTATTCACACGAGACTACCGCATGGTCCATTCGCAAGAGAAACAGGAAAAACGATCGAGATTCCTCTGACGAGTCTGAAAAATTCGCAAACAGATCGCCGTAAGAACTCGTTGGAGAAATCGCGATGAGATGAAAAAATCGTGGGTCAACCGAAGCCACAGGTAATTTGCGATCCGCTGATCCAGAATTGTCCTCGCCCTTCTCCCGCAATCGGGATGATGAAATTCAAGATCTACCGTACGTCACAGTCCAATATCTGAGATATAATTTTCTTGACGCAGCGCAGAAAATTAGTTTCTGATTCGAGATTCTTGTCTTCGACGCCGGAAAAATTTCAGTCTTTAAATGTGCCTCTTCCGCATTGAACACAGTATAAATCCTATGTCTCTTGTTGTAAAAACTTATTATATTATACTTTTTTAAAACTTAAAAAATCAATTCGGGATAAGCCTCCTGTCGTGTAGGAAAAACTTCCTTATCGTAGAATAAAATTGCTTATCTTCCCTTAAAAGATATTTTTTTTTTTTTACAATCCTTTTTGTTTCTTTTACAATCCTTTTCCTCCTCAGTGAAGGGAAAACTTCCCTTCCTTGAAACAGGTCCCTTGAAAAATTTCTGAGATTTCTTTTTCGAAATTTTGCCTCTTGCGCCCTCGAGAAAGCTCAACACTTTTTCACCTTCGAGGAAGGTTGTCGGCCGGAATCGCTGGAATCGCTCGAAGTACGTCTTCTCTTCTGTCCGGATCCCGATTCCTGACCAATTCGGGAGACCGGGGATGAAAAACGCGCGCACGCCGTCACCGCCGGGAACGCTCTGCCGTGACTCGCGTTATCGTCATCACGCGCTTGCCTCCTCCTCCTCCTCCTCCACCTCCGCCACCTCCTTCGCTTCGGAACTGTACTTTGACACCGACGTCGCGACGTCGTTGCGGCACCGACTGAGCGGGATCGACGCTATTTCGTCGGCTTTATTGTCCGCCGGCAGCGCGTGGCGTAACGCCTCCGCCACTCGCGCCCTTTGACCCCAGAAGGAGGAGTGAAACGGAAGAAGCTGCGTTATCTCTCCCTCGTATGCAAATCGCTTCCCAGGAATTTTTATCGTGAAATTTTTATCCCAGTCCCGCGATGAAAGCCGATGCTTTCCTGGTAATTAATCAATTCTTTGCACGAGGATTTGTTAATACGACGTGATAGCGACATGCGTCGTAGGATGGGAAATTGGCTGATTAAGCCTAGAATGCACGTGATTCGAAATAGATTAACATTTCAAAAGGAGATCTATATATATTTATAATTGCCGCGGTATCGTATACTATTGTACGATACGTATATAAGTGTTAACGTGATCGGATTATGCAACCTCGTGGATTGAAAACTTTTTTAAATCGGAAAATAATCTTTACATTAAAGGTCATTAATAAAAACCAATGCTCCACAAGTCCTTCGATTTTTCCTATACCTATATGAAAGCTAAAATAAAGTAAAATAAAATTAATTCTCTCAAACGGATTTTTAATTACCTTTTAAGCGCACAATGCACAATAAATTTATAATAAATTACATTAATCTCTTGAATATGATTTAGGTACAAAGTAAATTATATTTTTTCAAATTATAATTATTTTTCATTGTAAATTTGGTCGCATATTTTTTTCTTATTCTCATGTCTCCTTCTTTTAATTCTGAGTCATTTGTTAATGTAAATTTGAATACAAAAGACCTAATGATCTTGTTTGTGTGTCTTCTCTGTCGGTCATAATTTGAAGATGTATCAATGTCTTTAGATGTCTAACTTGCATTACTGGACCAAAACATCTCTTAAGTCCATTCGAAGTTCGTTGTAATGGAACTTGACGGTATGATGATATTGTCATAGTGGCCTTGTTGCGTGACAAACATGTTATGCTTCCAATGGAATTTACCAGTTGCAATCTTTTCAAAAAACATGGCACAGAGTGAAAGAGAGGGAGAGAGATAGAAGAGAAAAAGGTAATCTCTCCTATAAAAAACCAGAAAAAGTGAGTGAGTGAGAGAGAGAGAGAGAGAGGAACAGATCACGAAAGTTTTGTTCCATTTTGCAGAAGCAAAGGACGCAGAGCGAGAGCTAGCATATCTCCACTTTTTTGCTTAATTGTGACTTAATTTCCGTGGAATGTATGGGCTGAAAAGAGCTTTATAAAAAAGCTCTTTCATCAGCTTAAACCACATTATCATGATCTAAAATTGGAAAAAGGACGCCAATATTACAAAATAGTTAAATTATTTATTAATAAAGTATCAAAAAACTTTCATTAGAAAAAATCTTGCTGATAATTTTTTTCAAAGGCAGCTATCTCAATCCAAAGCCAAAAGTTAAAAATAACAAAAATAAACAAAAAAATCGATTAAATTATTTTACGGAATAATTATAATTTAAAATTTTGTATAATTTTATTGAAAATTTATAACTGCAATGTCATATTATTTATGTCATATTATTAGCTTGAAATACGTTTTATTAATATTGCACATTGTTTCGTATTGTGGTATTGACATTTTTAAAATTTCTGTGATAATTTTAATCCAATACCGTAGAACTTTAATAAAAAAATGCATACGCATCACATGAATTGAATTAACATTTGTTTTATATTCGAAACTAAACCTTCGAAAAATGTGTTTATATAAACGTTTATACGTTTATTTAAAGTGATACATATCTGATGCTGCTGGCGTGTGTGGTATAAATTTTAATTCATTTCATGTTATGCCGTGCGCGCGACTATAATACATTTTTGTTTCTTTTTTTTTTTCTTCGTTTAAGCTCTCTCTCTCTGTATAATCGTTGCCCAGATGGAGATACCTGGTTGCCGCCTGCGTTTCCTTCGCAAACGCACTCTCTCGTCTTCGTCACACACGTACCCTCCGACGTGTGTTTTTCTCCTTCCTCAACCGCACCGATGAGTCATTACGGTTGGGTACAAAGTCCGTCGACGGGTCCGCTCCCTTGCCTCTCTCCCGAGCTATTCTTCTCTCGCGCCGCTCTCGCGCGCGACTCGCCAATTCGATTACCTAAGAGATTCCTTTACGCGAATTAACCGGCGCGCTTTTGCGACACCGCTGCCGCTGCATTTCCCTTTCCTAATCCGATCGCGGGTTATTTATTGTTTTTATCCCTATCCCTGCCTCCCTGTAATTTTCGTGCGCGACTCTGCACCGTGTAGTTACAGCTCGTTAAGGCATAATTAACGACTCAATTGCCACTCTCCGGGTTGGTCGAACTTTGCCCGCCACGCAACACGCGCGTGTTCACCAGGAATCACGATTTCACTGCGCTGCGATCGATTGTTGGGCCGCCCGCCAATTTTCGTTTTTAAGGGAGTCTCTCCTGGGAACCGGAACGTCCGCCTAACGTCTCCTGGAGACGCCTGCCCGGTTGAGTTCTGATCTTAAATTTTTATTATCTAGATCACCTTGATCACCACCTTGGTCATCATTTGTCAGAAATAGTCAGAAATAGCTTTTTATTGGAAAATCTTTTTAAATATTTCTCTCTGAAGAATTTGTGCTTCTAGAGCACTAAACTTTTAGGACGATCGCTTTGAGAAATCCATCTGATTTTTTTTTCTTTTTATCAGAATTCTTTTTGATTCTTGAATTTTTTTATCAGAGATTTCATTTGTCGGAAACTACATTGACTTTTTTCTTTTTAATGCTAATATATTTTAAATTATCTTTTTAAAGGAGTTTTTTTTTTTTTTCAAAGAATTGATTTTTTTCAGAAGAATCACTTTTTTCAGAATAAATCCTTGAAAATAGCAGAGATGGAAATCTTATTGGTAATCTCTTTGTTCAAGATCGAACTATAGCCATCTTATCAGATGGCTCACTGACTTTTCTAGTGTTATTTTTTTCTTTTCGGGGGAAAAGAGATTCTGAGAGAGAACATTCTCTTCAAGAATATTCTCGTTCGTACTAGGAGATTTAGAGAAAAATCCTCCTCGACTGTTCGACCGCACGTATCAATTCTCTGCTTTTGCAAAATGTCTCTCCTCCTTTTAAGGAGGATCTTCATAAGTAGTCTTCTTCTTGTAGAATCAGAGCTCTTAGAGCATTCGCTTCAAAGCGAACGCGACATACTCTACGGGAACAGTAGTCTCTTTCCTCGAGAGCTCTATTTTACCAAGAGACCCGTTGGAATCCTTCGGCATCTCTCTCGGCGGAGCGACGATTCTTCCTCCACGAAGTGGATCGACTTTCCCCGCGAGAATCTACTCGGTGGCGATCTTTCGACTCGGTGATCCCGCGATGACCTTGACGATGCGCTCTCTCGGCGAGCCGAGGTGCGGCGGGCAGGGCTCCTCTTCGTGGTCGCGTGTCTCGAGCTCGCGATACCCCCGCGCGTGCGTGGCGGTGATGCGTGATCGCGGGTAAGCGTGCGTGCGTGAACGTGAACACGAGCTCTCCATTGATAAACAAAGGGCGGTCGGTGATGAGGAAGACGCGAGGATGGTGCCACTCGGTATATATCAGGAACGCCGATGGCGACTGGAGGAGGCTCCCGCTGGCATCGGCAGTTCACGTTGTTCCTCCACCGGTGAGGGAGAGAGAGCCTCAGTGCCACCGTGGTGAGGGTAACGACGAGAGCGAGAAGGGAGGGAAAACGACGTATATGCCAGCGGGAGGGAGTAAACAGGGCCAAGCGTTGTGCTCCCCCTCTTACCCCCTCCCCGAGGATCCATCCCCGCTCTCGCCACGTCGATGCGCTCGTCGAAAACAAGTTGGCCGCGCTCTTGGCGCGTGATAGGTCGATGTAGACGTGAACGTGTCGGACGTTTCGCGGAGAACGTAGGGACTAGAATCGATTTTGGTGGTGGGCAAACAGCTGAACATACGACCGTGCATACAGCTGTGCGTGGCGCGAGACTCGGTTAATTTTCTGTATGTAACAGAAAATTCTGATGTTGAAAACTAATAATGAGCCCCACCTGCCTATCGTCAGGCCTTAATAAGTTCTTAAAAATAACAGAGAGAAATAACATTTTATAATTCTATGCGAAAATATAATAATTCTGCATAAAATTTCGAAGCAGACAACAATATATAACTCGTCGTCAGAGTTTAGTTCAATAAATTTACGCCATAAGTTTAATAATACTTAATAATATGTATAGAGAGAAATTTAATATTCTCACATCGAAATTAAGAGAAAACGTAATTATATTAAACTGACTAGATAATCTATGAAGAATTTCAAACGATCATACAAGAGCTATATGATAATTTTGTAATACATTGAGGGTTAATAATGATTTGAAATCTTGACTTGCTCTTCATTATTATACAAATTAAATATTCATTACGTGTCAGGAATATAACGAGTAAGTCTATATATAATTTCACCTCTTAGTCTGTTAACATTTCAATTGATATGTCTTTCTATTGCATATATATATATATATATATATATCTCATGTTATCCTAAAAAAATCTTCAACGTTTACTAAGAGAAACGATAGTATTTTCTGAGAACAATTGCAAGTAATCTCCAACAAGCTCGATTGACTTCGCTACAACATTTAAACAAAGTTCTCGTTTTCAGCATCAGATCGAGGCTATACTTTCACGAAGCCAGCTCGAGCGGTGCAGCTGCGCTGCGTTGTTTTATTCTACTAACTCTAAATTTATCAGCGAGAAGAAAGGTTAGAGAGAGAAAGACAGATGGAGAGAGAGAGAGAGAGACAGAGAGAGAGAGAGAGAGAGAGAGAGAGAGAGAGAGAGAGAGAGAGAGAGAGAGAGAGAGAGAGAGAGAGAGAGAGAGAGAGAGAGAGAGAGAGAGAGAGAGAGAGAGAGAGAGAGAGAGAGAGAGAGAGAGAGAGAGAGATTGACGGGACTAACTTAGAGGAGGGAAATATCCCCACCATCCCTGTTGCCTTTTCCTCCCCTCAGGACCAAATCCGTTCGTCTGTTCTTCCTTCTTTCTCCTAGTCGCTCGCGTTTCTTAGCGGTTGCACCGCTGCACAGGGACGATGTTGCAGCTGCGCGACTTCCGAATTACGTATGTATCTGCTCCGAATGCACGCGCGAATACGCGGAACCGAAATGCTCTTTTTCCCAGAATGATGAATGGAAAATCCGATTTTATTTATCCGGAAATTGGGGTCCGTCTGCCGTTTCGTGTCGAAATGGATTTCCTCGGAGCGTGCAAAATTGGTTTTGTTTCGAGAGCGATTGAAATGGAAAAGCACCCCGTGCTGAAGATTATTTCGTTTTATCCCCTTTATTCATTAGAGAGAGAGAGAGAGAGAGGGAGAGAAAGAGAGCATAGCTATCTTCTTTTTTTATTTCATTTGTTGTAAAAGGGAAAAACACATAATACTACAATATAAGAATACAATATAAAATAAAATCACAATAATAAAAGAAATCTAGAATATCATTTATAAAAGAAGGAAGCTACATCTCGCTTTTGAAATTACTTAGCTCTTAACATAGCGTCATTTATATCTTTCATAAAAATGTTTATGAATGTTTACAAATATTTTAACGTTAGAGAAATGTTTCATTACTACTATAAATTTTAGTTACATGCATTCTGATAAAGTCGTTGTTTTCGGACGGATGTCATATGTTATCTTATCAATGTGATTTGTTGAAGGCACATTTTGTTAATTAATTTCCGCTGCTCTGTCTGTCTTTCTCTCTTAGCTTTTCTCTACGTTAGTGTCGGTACACAATAACTATTTAATCTTTAAGCCGTAAGAAATTGATCCAATCATAGTCGATTATTCTTTTCATATTCGATTGTAATTGGTCAATCTCTTACTTCTTAAACTTTAAGTCACCTATTGTGGACCGACACTTAAATATTTAATATTCGTATAAAATTTAAACAATAAAGACAAGATATGTACTTTTCCTGAGGATATTTTTAATGTTTGTGGAAAGTTAAATTACCGGAAGCGTATTTCAGCTTTGTACAGCAAGATTAATTAGTGTTATGAGAAGTTTGAGCTTAACCTTGTGCTACTTTAAGGGACAGCGAAGAAGAAGCGTTCCTTAATCTCTTTCCAGCCAAGGATCTGTAGCTATCGTAAGCCGAATGATTGTTCCTTGGGAACGAGGCAACAATCCGCTGGTGGAAAAACGGAAAAAGGATAGATAGCTTCGCACAAAGCAACTCGTCTCTCTCTCTCCCTCTCTCCCCCGCTCCTTCCTCTCTCGGCCACTCGGATTTTCTGTTCTCTTTCTTTGTCCGCCAGTTTCAGGCGCCGCGGGATGATATTTTACGAGCTTTAATTTGGGCCACAGCTGCCAGCAATATCTCTTTCCACTGTCGATGCTCCAACGTGCTTGAAAATATAACGTAAAGTGCGAAATTTACGCGAATGGGTGAGATGCGTTTAGGAACGACAGAGACAAATACTTAACAAACGAGAATAGATAGCGAGAGGAATAATGTAAACAAATATTTTTTGTAAACTTAAGAGATACACAATAACTATTATCATTAATAATAATGACAAGAAATTTTTATAAAGATAAGAGATAAGAAAATAATAAATTTTATCAAGAATATAAATAGTAAAAGGAGTACGTTTTTTTTTAAGATAAAAGTAAGTAAACATAATTAAACTATTAAACGATAATTCTCGTTATAATTTGGATAATTATTTAATTTTCTAAGAATTTAGACGCAGATATTTTTCTAGGCAGAATAAATAGTAATTTTGTATTATGAAATTAAGTATTTTATACCTTTATTAATGTTTTAATTAATTTAATTTGGGAACATCATTTAGAAAGATTGTACTCGGAACAGTAATTGAACGATGCAACGGGGAGACTGGATCAACAATTTAATCACGCTTCCGCGCTCGTTGATGATTAATGACTCGTTAGTAATTAATCCTCATCGGGGCAGTCGGGGTGATTTCTGTGAACGAGCTAAAGAGAAAGAAACAGAATGCGAGACATTATTTAGCTCAGAGATCGCAACGGATGCGAGGGTTCAATAGGGAGATCATTACGTTGACCTCACATTCGATATCGGTCGCTTCGATCCAGTTAGAAGAAGTATTTTGTATATAAATCGCAATTTATTTCAGTTTCACCGCGCACTTTGCCCCTAAATAGCCGATTTTAAGAAACTAGTAAGAGATAATGTATGAGATGTAATTTGATTTCGATTTAAACGGGTTTACTAATTAAATCGCAATTTCAATTTTCAAGCCTCAGATATTTTTCACATTTTTGTAATAATTATTAATTTTTAAATCTATAAAATGCGATGGTGGAGCGCATTTTTCTCGAGATTTACTCCACGATGAACTTCTATTTTATATTAAAATTAAGTATATATTTATTCTAATGTGTATATATATATATATATATATATATATATATATATATATGGATGTACATGCATCTACATTTAAAACTCCATAGTTTTAATTCGACAGAATATCCTGTATTAAACATTATTATAATTGTAGACTTATATTAAAGAGCTAATGATTTCGAGGAGTTGATAAATTAAGCTATTATTATTGAAAATATAGAGATGTAAGAGGTTATAAATAATTTTTATGCAGCTTAATCAATTACCTGTTGTCGCGAATTTCTTCTCGAGTTCTCAAATTTGAATAACGTTTTCCCAGAGTCTATTGTATGGAACGAACGTGACGTACTTTCGTGAATTTCAAGGCTACTTGATAGCACGTATTTTTTCTCGCGTCGAAAGAGGCACGTGACGTCCAGACAACTGACTTCGCACGACGAAGACGACGACGATGTATGGTTGCCTTTGGGGACCCCCTCTGCCCTAAGACTCTCTTTCAGTCCATCCTTGTCTTTCGTGCCCCTTCCGAGAGGAGTTACGTTTCGCTTCCTCCCTTCCCCGAGGAAAGGTCCCCCCCACCATTTTCTCCGAGGGGGAATAAAGCCCCCCTCGATAAGCAATCATAGGTAGTGATGGCACTTCGGCCTATTCAGATACTGGCGAACAACAGCGTAAATATGCTCTTTATTTCCAAGATCTCTAACTACCAAGATCAAATTAAACTTCTATCGTAATTTCTTTTTTATGTTATTTTTATTTCGCTTAATTTCTATTTCATTTTCGAATAAACATCTGTCAAAATTGAATACTTAAAGAGAGTTTTTGATAACATTAAACTTTTTTTATATCATTTTTTCCAATACTTATTTGAGTTTAGTTTTTTTTTTTTTTATAAACATAAATTACATGATTAACAAAATTAAATCTAAAAGATTCTATTTACGTATATACAATTTAATTCTTTACATTCTGAAATTTTTCAGAAAGTAAATAATATTATTTTATTAGGTAACAATATTACATCTTGCCTTTTCTTAAATTAAAAAAATTAAACAATAAAGCGACATTATTGTTTGCACCCTAATCGTTGGGTGATAACAGGAACTGGAATAATGTAAATTTTTATAGGGATTCGGTGCCATCACTACAGCCGTTGGGGGATTTCCTACGCGAAAGGGCCGTATCGATTATATCGCGCGCCTTGCTACGTAACTCGCGCTATTGCGTGAATTCACGCACGCAGTCGACGCACGCGTGTGGATTAATCGCAGGAAAAGGACGCGTTGTGATTGTTAACCAAGGGTGGTAGAAATGTAGATATTATCACAGAAGAAGAAGAATGGCGTTCGAAAAAGATTTAAAAGAGCGAGAGAGAAACAAGCTATAAATTTCTATCTACGATTAATGTTTTACCTGTCGATCTTCCATGAGTCAGATTTTCGTTATCTAATTACATTAAAATACTAATTATTAATTAGCTGCGAAGTTAGTATTCATAAATAATACGATAATAATCATATCATACGTAAAGAAAACAAAAATATGGTATAAAATAATACGCTTTACAATGATTATTATTGTTATGGACATAATTAGTGCGGTATGATGAACGCATTTATTAGTACAATAACGTAGTATCATTTTCTATGCATATTCTCGGTACAAAACTGTTTAATTTCTGCGTATGTACGTAATAAGATCCGAAACATTAACATTTACGAAATAATCGAATATTCAATCGTATCGATAAATAATTCTCACTGCGAAATAACAGAACAAAGAATGTAAATTTAAATACAATGACAGATTTATCGTGTACACATTTATTGTACGCGATAAAGCGTATTAGTTCCGCGTTACAAGTACACGTTGCTTTAGTACACGAAAGTTTAAATTAAATCCCCGATAGAGAGAATAAAATTCACCCATCGCGTAATGGGGAGGTATAATTCCATAACAAGCTAAATAAAACGCTTTCGAATTTGCTTTCGCGTACATGTAAACAGAATGGATGATAAACGGATGTAAAATATGACACGGACAAACGGACGGGCTGAAATACTACGCGTAGCATAATGAATTTATCAGGCAAGTTCTTACCTACGCAACCAGGTAACTTGGTAGTCTCGTTCCATTTGCCATTCCTACACTCGAGCGTCCTTTTTCTCTCCTTGCTGTCGGGAAACACGCCGCCCGACTTGCATAGGAATGTCCGCGAAGTCAATGTACCGTTCGACACGTAACTTCCGTTCGGCGCCGAGATCTCCGGACAGCCCAGCACTACAAGCATAAGTTCATTTCCACATTGTGTCTTCCCAGTTGGAGCACCTTGCTCCAGTTAAAAATTATGATTATCGACATCGACTTCGCGCTCCTTTCAGAATTTCCATTGTTTCCGTAAGACCGCCACTGCAATTTCTACGGATATTTAAGCGGCGCGAGCTGGCGAGTTATTAAAAAGTTTTAATCACTGAAATAGTTAACAAAGTAGCTAATGGCATTTCAAGAAACTTTTAAATTGACGGCAAAGCTCGAAAAAGCGGTCTCTCGGCCGCTTGAAAATTTTGCGGTTAAAATTAAACTTCACATTTCTTTAGTAATATTTCTAATTTTCCGCAAGATGTCGCATCGTTTGTGAACGAGAAGAAAGAGACTTTTATCAATTTCTTTTTATTATTGAGAAATAATTTCAGGATGCAAAGTGATCTTAAATATTTTGCCGTTTAACCCTTTTCATTATAAATCTACTTTTGTATAAAAAAAACTTCTTAAAATATAAATTTAATATCATCGAGGATTCTTAAACGAATCAATCAACGAAATGTTAAATAATTACCCATTCCAATTCCAGCAATTGTTGAATAATACTTTTTATTATCCAACAGTTGTTGGAATTTCAATAATTCTAAAGTGCTAATTTTATTCAAATAGCGTGATTAATTTATTTACGCTAGACCTGCTTTTGGCAGAGCACAAAAGTGGCATTGTTGACATTATTATTCCTGGGTTCATCGTCGCGTAAAGACGCGCGTGCTCGCGACACTTGTCTCGCATTTCCGAGTAGCTCGGAGTTACTCTCTTCGTTTTTTCGTTTTTTTCGTTCTTTTTTCTTTTTTTTTTTTTTTTTTTTTTTTACCTTGGTACTGCAGCAGAAAGCCTCGGGCGTTGTAAAATCTCTCCGAAGCGACGAAGTCGAGGGTCAACACGTTCGAGTTGGACACGACTCGAGTACCCGCGGCGGTGCCGCAGAACTCGAAGAGAGTTCTGCCGTGGTCCCGCACTCTCACGATGTCCACGCAATTTCCATCCGCGTCTGGAGCTGCGAACATTTATTCGCCATTACCGCTTGAGATTTGTTTGCGGAACGCGGGTATAAAATCGGGCCGCGCGTCGAGCGTTTATTTTTTTGGACGGCGATCGAAAACGCGCGGTTCCTTAATCGCGATCGGTATCACATGTGGCACATATGTGTACCCGGGATGTTTCTGTTTGCGTAGTAAACTTAGTTTTCCGTTAACAAATCGTTATTCATTCAACAGCTCGGTAGAGCTGGGAGCCAAAGTGGAAATCGTTGAAATTCAACTGGCTGGCTTAAGTAAGGACCGTAAATTTCGAAAAAATATACAGTGTCATTTCTAATGTTGCCAACCAACCGTATACGTGTTTAGAAACTTTATTTTAAGTTATTGAGCCGCCGTGTTTGTTTGGACCATAAATTATCGGAGTTGGCGACGAGGAAGAAACGAAAGAACTACCGGAAGACGGACCTCACGTTTGTCACGAACGGTGAACACGCTTTTGGTTTTACCGCGAGCAATTCAATTTTTATCAATTTAACTTGTCGCACTCTCTCCGACGAAATGATGACCGGGGTTAAAAAGCACACTTACCACGGATATTCAAGTCGTAAAAGGTCAGAATTATCCTCTGACCCGGAAACGTTCTGAAGGTCCACCCGCACGTTTCTCCGATGTAATATAGTGGGTAACCTGGAGTGTTGATGTAACCGCCTTCCCCGATCACCTTCACCTCTTGATTGCAGTATCGTCCAACCGCAGCTTCTGTAATCAACAAGAAAATTCCCCATGCGGTTTGGCGATACAGCAATC
Organism: Pogonomyrmex californicus; assembly: GCA_024349325.1. NCBI lineage: Eukaryota > Metazoa > Arthropoda > Insecta > Hymenoptera > Formicidae > Pogonomyrmex > Pogonomyrmex californicus. The sequence continues at coordinate 331,997 of JAECZD010000018.1, read as the reverse complement.
TATTTATACATTTATGTGATATAGCGCGAACTAGTTTCACAAAAATTGTGTGTCGTAAAGGAACATTTTTTCGAAAGCGGTAGATTTTATATATCTCCTCCCGCGAGATAAAATAATTTTTTTATATGCATTTGGCATAAAAAACTAGTAAAACTAGTAAAACTAGTAAATCATAAAATAAATCGTAAATCGTAAAGGGATTAAATTTTTTTCGTAAAATTATTCGAGCAAATTCCGATTTGTGTCACGTGCGTTTAGTAAATCATGTTAATTCAACGCTACCCTCCAGACGCCCAGTTCTCCAATTAAATCTCTCCTAGTTACAAATCATTGCCGACAGAGAGAGAGAGAGAGACGCTATTCTATCGCTGTGAAAATGAATTATTTTCGAGGAAATGGGGGGGAAGGCAATATTGCCGCGTTTCAGTTACAATAAGGCCACCATTAACATCTGCATCCGTTGCGGTCTATTTGTCGTCGCGCGATTGCACGGATCCCTTTATAGCGCGTATTACCAGGCCAGAAGGCGAGGGTGTCCTTGCCCCAGTTTCGCGAATAGGGGTGCCATTTCTGGGGGTGGGAACTAGATATGCTGGCGGTGGTAATAAGGGCGATGCAGGGGAAATTTGGTCCTCTGTCCTCCCTCTTTCCCCTCCGCCATCTCTCAGTATGCAACGTATCTATTGCAGCGTTTCCAATATTTCGCCAAGTGTGACGGCTTTCGCAAGGGATATTTTGTTCTGTTCTGAATAGCGAGCGATCTTCGTTCGATCTATCGTTTTCGAACCTACCGAGCGCTTGTGTATTCACTTGCATTTGCAAATTCTGTTGAATTATTCCTGACACTGAGGTACCTTATTAAGGAACGATTTTATTTAATTAACTATATCAAAATTTATTCGATATAAATTAAAAAATTTTTAGTTGATAAAAATTTACAAAAAGAATTTGCTCTGAAGTTTCAAGATTAATTTAATATTGTTCAAAATTATTTTGCATAGATATCTTTCTTTTTTTTTAAATAATTTTAATATAACTATTAAATAATTTAATAAATATTTATTATAAGCATTCAAATAAATAATAATTTGATTATCATATTAAAATAAAATACTGTCATATTATTTTAATAAGTGTACGTATATAGATATGTGTATTTATATATTTAATGAATAGTTTATGAAATATTTTATGTTTATATTCAGAATGACTAAAGAAATCAATAATCATAACCGTGTACCTGTTTCAAAATTTTATACAATTTTGTCTAAAATATTTCTCCGTAATTTTCACGTTTTTTCGAGATATTTGCTTGCGACATTTACAGGTCACCCTGTATATTTATGGGAAATCACTATTTTTTTTTTTTTTTATTCATTTCAAAAGAATCTTGTTAGATATTCAATACAAACATCTGTCGCTCTAAAATATTAACATATCTAAAAACATTCAAGCGTGACGTTACATCAGTTGCGATGTAAGCTATAATGCGTGCTCACGTAATTTCTGCTGGTATTCCGCTTATGATAAGTGATAATAATAGTGGTAATAATAAAGTGGTAATAAGTTTTGAAAAATGGGAAAACCGAGCTATATATCGAACAGTGAGCCACCAAGCCCGGGGGGGAATGTCACATTTCTTTTTTTGACGGAGCTTTCCACAATACGTGCGGTTCCATAGAATGGCGGGATTACATGCCCTTTCCGCAGCGTCGCCGTTGCGCTCGAGCGCGATGCGGTGTGGCACGTTGCATTGTGCGCGCGCGCGCGCGCGCGATCGGATACACCGTTTCTTGTGTTGTCGTCGGGAGAATTTCAGTGCACATGCCGCCCGCGATCCCACGGTCAATAAAGATCGTAGGATCGTCGACAGCTGCCGGACAACCGGCCGATGGCGAGATAGAAATCTGACGCCGATTTCGTCGGTCGTGCGGCACGTGACGTATCGTGCATTTCTCCGCCCCCGCGTGACCTATGCGTCCCGGGGGGGGAGGGAGAGGGATGCTCGCTTTATCGAGCTTGTCGATCATCGATTGCGCACGCCCGAACATCGATCGCCACGGAGCAATACAGACCTCCGGGGTTTTCCGCCGAGTAAGTAAACCCAGATTGGATAAGATCTAGAGATGCTCGAATTTTAAATGAAAATCGAAAACGCCGTTCCCTCGCTCGAAGTCGATAACACACAATTAAGCGAAAAGAATTAGAACCAGTTCGGGAAATATAGAAAAAAAAAAAAAGATTTAAAACAATTAAGGGGAACAATTTAAGAGAAATAGATTTCCAAAAATTTTCACTGGTAAATAAATTCAGATTTGTAATAGCCAGGGATACTCGATTTTATGTGAAAATTGAAAATACTGTTACCGCTCGTAATCGATAACAATTAAGAGAAAATTAGAAACTAGTTTGGAAGTAGTTTGAAAATTTGAAACAGAGGGAAATATTTAAAAAAAATTGAAACAATTGAGAGGAATTTAGGAACAATTGAATAAAAATTGAAAATACTCGTGTGAACGTTAGCTATAATAATTAGCTATTAATAATTTAGTTATAAAGAGTGTTTGTGTTGGTAAAGTCTTTCTTGGTAATAGACCGATAAATATAGAGTATTTTAAGAGACTTTTATTTTTTCGTAAGACACTTGAGAAGATAATTAATCAAGCTTTGTATTATAAGATATCTGGCGTACAGTTACTGAGAATATACTCACCTGGTATGCAAGCGTATTTTAATGAGATTCCACCTGGACTCCAAGAATGCGCTCCTGGATGATCGATGGTCGCATTGTAGCGACAATGTTTCTGGCCGGAGCATCTGAATTGCAAAAGATCATAAAATAAATAAATATGATAGATTTATTTCTTAAAAAAAAAATATGAAATAATCGGAAAGACGTTTAATTATTCTTTCATTATCTTTCGTGCTAAGATGCCTTTTAAAACCTGTCCCAATGTTTACACTTTACTTGTACATTGAGATAGGTAACTTAAAAGTATCTTAATTTCCTTTATTCCTGCATGAATAAATTGCAATTTATGTAAAGTTTTTCGGATTACTATCGATTGTCCAACAGCCGCCAATTAAATAAGCGGCGTTGGCCATTAGGGGCTGTGAACGCGCTGACAAAAGCAGCCCCCGGGTTCTTTTGGGGGGAGGATGGAATTTAGGGGAGGGGCTGCGATTGTTGCTGCGCGATCTTTGTTGCTCGCGCTTGAAAGCAGGAGTGAATAATGAACGAGGGTGGATTTTCACCCCTTTTAAGAGGCCTCGCCTGCCCCACCCTGCTACGTCAACCTCTTCTCGTCGATTTTATCGGTCTCTGGGCGGAAATAAAAGGGAAATAACATTTCACCCACGCTTGCTCTTGCGAGGAATCTCTTTGAATTTTTTAGACTTGCCGGCGGCGGATTCTCAAATTGAAACTTGTGATTCTACGCTCGATCGTATCTCTTAGGCAATGATAAATCGTTCTGTTTGGCGATAAAATTTGTAAAGTTCGAATTTTCTAGAAAATTACAACGCCCTACAAGAAAAATAATTCAATTAATTACTTTAATTAAAATTTAAAATGAAACTCGAATGAATAAACAACACATGTGTTGTTCAAGTTTGCATTTAAATAATTGTAAGAGAAATACATGCGAATATATAATATTATCAAACTTTAATTACAAAAAAGATACGCTTTTTGTATTAAAAGCAATTATGTTCTTCCGTTAACATTATTATTAAATTATCATTTTAATGTTCTTACTTACTTTTAAGTCAGTAATAATTCGAGCAGCTTTGTCTATTTTATACTTTCGCGCAAGTAAGTATTACAATCTAGATCTTTCTTAGAAAAAGAGAGGTACCATTTTCTCGCAAAATGATTAATGCAATTTCAGCGATGTAAAATTTGCATCCCTCGGCACCGCTGCTATCCCCTATTTGCGGAATTCTCGGAGCGTGATGCTGTGTAAACGTACGGGGGAACCATTTAGCGGAGATCATTTCTCCTTCGGTGATCATTTAACGCGCGTTCCAAGGGCCAGAGGAGAACGTGGGCAATTATTGCTCCAGGAATGCTTCTACCCTTGCACGTCAAACGTCGAGATTTTACTCTCTCGACCCTCGATGGTTCCCGAGTGCGCTACAAGCAGCGAGTAAAAACGACGGGTATGTACTTATATCGAGGGTGGCAGGAGTGTCTCGATCGAGTAGCTGTTGCATTTTCGTAATAATGAAACTTTTTTTATGGATCATATTTCTGAAACATTTTAACATTCTTTGACTGCCTTTTATGTCGTCCCTTCATTCTCGCTTAATTATTTCAATTGTTATTATTAATTATCTTGATCATATCTGTGTTGATAAATTTTTACTTTTAATTAAGGAAAATTTTTGTTTACTAATATATTACGCATAAAATATTATTTCTTCTAAAATTTTATTACTCAATATTATTTATAGATAATATTAATTATAAAATGTAAAAACAAAACAAAAGTCTCTCTCTAATCTTTTTTATAGAAACAGAACTCTTAACCAAAGAGAAACCAAGGAAACTTTAATCGTTCGTTTCAATGTTATTCTGCCGAACGTAGTATATTTATAGCTTTAGTAGCAGTTTATTACAATGTTTGTAGTCGGCAGTAAACGGAATAAGAAACATTTTTTAGAGCTGCGGTCTCAAACTTGAGCCGTAACCGAACACTGTCTTGTGTTATCGAATACTTGTGTCGGGAATGGAAGTCCGATATCGTCGGCGAGGACTATGAAAATACTATCTAGCCGACGAATTGTCGATAGAATCGGCAATAAAATTACTTTTAATCGAAATCATGGACGCAATTGAAGAATCTGATACGATAGCTGACGTAAATTGTTTTTTAAAGTTACAAGAAAACTAATTTAAAACTAATTTAAAGATATATATATTTCCTTTTAGTATCAAGTATTAATTAAACATTTACATAATGCATTTAATAAATTTTTCTATTGTTTCCCTTATCTTTAAAATTGTTTAATAATTCTGAAAAAATGAGATGTTAGGTTATCAATTTATTTTATTGTTATTTACAAATGGATAGAATCAATTTACCTTTTATTCAAAGATGATCTGATATCGACGATGTCTCCCTGGTCGTCTTCGTCGTCGAAAATATAATTTCCTTTGAGCTCTTTCATGTTTGTCCACCGTCGTGTGCTACCTTTGTTCTTCCACATTTTGAGTTGCTCGAAACTTTTTGAATCTTTTTGACAGAATTCCGTATGATTCGCATGGTATTCCGCCTCCAGAATAAAGATGAATGCTTTCAATGACCTGCGGGAATGATATTTTTATGAATAATGCAACATTCTAATTAAATAAGCAGATTTCAATAAAAAAAAACTTCAGTCGATGAGAATTAAGTTGATATTTTTTATTATTGCTTTTAAATTTTTATTATTGCTTTTAATCTTTTGGTGTCAGATTTGATATCTATTGTTTACTTAGATATTTGCACATCAATATTTTAAAACGTTCCCAAAATACGAAATTAAATAGAAAGCCTAAATCATATCAAATAAGTTTAATGCTTCCTTTGAATTTCGGAAGTTTTAATGCGCATTAATAAATCATATTTATTAAGTTTACGGTAGAAAGTACGTGCGTAATATTGAATAAGCTAGAAAGAGACGAGATATTTAAAAATCGTAAATAAAGATAGACTTTAAAATATTTCGATAAGTAAATATTATAAATCTTTATAAATGAATAAACATACGATAGTAGGCTACACACACACACACACACACACACACACACACACACACACACACACACACACACACACACACACACACACACACACACACACACACACACATGTTTATTTCCTTTCGACAAGGTTAAATGAGTGAAAAAAATACAAGTTCTTGAAAAATACATATGTTCTTGAAAGTTTTTCTTAAACGCACGATAAAAAGACAAAATGACGAACCTGCACGTCAATCGGAGCAATCCGTGAGAGCACCTCTGCTCTTGGATCACCTCCATGTATCCTCCGTGCACTTTCACAGCCTTCAGAATTCTGCCGAAAGGCGCCTGGGTGGTGGCGATGATCCTGGGCGAGACACTGGCAGCGAATGTCATAAGCAGCAGCACCAGGAGACTCGTCAGGGTCGTCGCTGCCGGCCACTCCATGATGGTTGATCATCACAGTGATCTGAAAGTTTCCTCGCGAGTCTTGTCTCCAAGAAGGGATTAAAATTAGCCCTCGAGTGCCCACGCGTTCTGATAAGCGAAATCTCTTCAGAAGGTAGACGTTCGTTTCGCCTCTTCAGGTTCTCCCACGGCCACTCGAATCGCAGCTCCGCTGCCCGGAGGTCGACGACCCTTTACCTCCCCCTCCTCCCCCCTGAGAATTCGGTCCGATATCACCCTTTTGGGTCCCGCATAATCGTTTGTAAGGTCTGTAAATATAAATACCTTGTATTATACCTACGGACATTTTCAAATATTTCTGAAAATAAAATTCTGCCTTTTATTATATCACTTTTAAGTGCTTGCTTTAAAGTTGAATTTTCTTGCAGGCAGAAGATAATCAAGTTTTAACAAGATAATTTGAAATTCGTTTGTTTAATTAAAAAGTGAAAATTTGCTCGCGAACATTCCTGAAACTATCTCGAGTAAAGACTCGTCTAAATGCAAAATGATTTTGATTGTTTGAACGCTAAAATATGTACTGAAAGAGAATAAGAGCGCATTCATCGGTATTATTAGAGCTGGATTACTTTGCTGAGGCTTTCCGTTGAATGCGTTGAATTCTTAAGGTAGACCGAGCTCAAAAATTGCAACTGGATGAATAGATGTTGGAGGAAAGTGTTGAAACGAGGGAAGATGAACTAAGAATCTCGCGAAAAATTGAGAGAAAAAAGAAAAAAAACTTTTGAAACTATGCCATGGACGAAAAAAAAAAAATGTCAGGTATCACATTGCTTTGCAATATAATAGCTTGTTCCTTCATGCGAGTCGTGCTTATCTCGCGTAGCAAGAATACACAGAATACACAGAATACACAGAATACTTCCGAATACACAGAATTTTTAAATGCCAGCTACAACCCTTCTCTCACTTTCTTCATATGCCTTTTTCATATAAAAATTCGTCGTAAAAGATAATTGTACATTGGGAATTTTAAAATCCACATTAGACTAAATCACATTATTAAAATCACATTAGAATATTAAATAAAGAATTTAATAGCATATGACAACGACGAGGAAAAACTTTATAAATTAATATAATTATAATAAAGAAATGTTTGACATACATAAATACTTTTGTTAAACAAAATTGTTAATTATATTATACAAAAGTCACTAGAACTTGTTTATAATATAAATATAACCTTCGCTGGTTTTAAAATTAGCAATTTAGCAAAGTTTTGCTGACGCAAATCTCGGTTGAAACTCACCCTCGATTCCTGAGAATAAACCAAAGGTGTTCGGTGTTAGGTTCACGTTCGGTGCGCCGTCTCGGGGGATCGTTTCTGTGAATGTCTATTCCGCTTCGATCCAACTATTCTTTCGATCGTCCTCCACCTTATTTTCGGCCGCCAACCGACCTCTTAATTTTTCCGCTCCGCGATGGCGACGGTTTGTTGGTAGAAGCAAGTGGCCCCGTCGCGATCAATCGGCCACGGCCAAGTTTCCAGGCGTAGTCATCAGAGAAGACAACGGCGGCAACACGTTTCCCGTGACGCCTCAAGGACGGGGATTAGAATAGTACAGATAAACACTTTTCGTATTTAGGCACTCGTGGATGACGAAACTCGGCGCTCTCGATTCGCCATGGAGGAGGAGTTACCTAATGTGCGAGATAATCGTTGATTAATCGCACTCGTCAGATCAACTCGATTGCCAGTGGCTGAATTATTTTTTATGCATTCCTTGAGTGATGATTAATAAACGTCGGATGGCTGATAAATTGATTTTACTCACTAGGGCACTGGAGATGCGTCGGTCGACTAATTCTAATTAACATTTATTACGTCCGCAGCTGTGTCCGATTAATTCTGGTCAATAGGTATTGTATTGGGCTTGCTACTTAATTGGCTGTGGTTAAATGCGATAGGTGTTGGCAACACGAATTTGCATGAATTTTGATTAAATATATTGGATATTATTGATTGCATAATTTTGAAATTATTATCGATATTAGATTGAGAAATGTTAACTCAAATGTCATTAGGTATTTGTATGTGAGATTTTTCAATTCTATCTTGATATTTGTTTTTTTTTTATTATTAACAATTGTACTTTTTATTAATCTCTTATTAATCTGAATTCTTTAGTTTAATTTAATTAATCATAATCAATTAATCATTTGAAAGCTTGATGTAAAGAAGTACGTTTCAAACAGCTTTCATTTTTCAAAGAATATATATGATAATAATGTTTATTAAAAAAAAAAAATTTACTTCTTTTTCAAATTTACTTCTTTTGTTAACAGCAATTTACACAATATAATGTTCATTTTGTTTGACTTTCAAACATTTTAATAACGTATAAAAAGGCAACAGCTTTGTAAAACTATGTTTTGCCATTCGAGACGTATAATATCTTGATCAACTTTCTGAAGAATTTTCAGAAATATCTGAAAGATTCTTAAATCTTTTATCAAGCATTTTTTCTCACATCACACATTACAAGTATTTATCATAAATATCAAAAGAATAACATCACTTTTTTTGAATACTACGATTGGTACAAGTTAAGAAAAAAAGTTCTAATTCTTTTCTTAGGAATACAATAATTCACTTACGTACACGTTTCCACTTATATAAATAAACATATTCAAAAGTTGTTCAAATGAAACACCTTCGTTTGGTACACCTTCAAATATCCAAGATTGTAGATGACTTGAACATTATAAAAGTATCCTCACAACTAAAATGTACACTATTTGGTTACTGGTACACTCGGCCTGATCTGGTGCCGCTTGATATTCTAGATTTTACAATCTATCAAAAAAAAGTGTTCCCCCTCAACACTGTGTACTAAACGGCGCGTTTGCTGGCCCCCGGTTTTTAATATCCGCCGGCACGAGTTCGGTAAATCCCGGCAGACACCCGCTCATGTCGGTGATTCGTTGACGTATGGCCGCACCAAGTCGCTTGGTGTCGGCCAGCCTGATGATGCCTGCTGCTGCTGCTGCTGTTGCCGTTACTCCGTAGGCATTGATAGACAGTCTAAGCCGTGAATTCCGCGCCAGCCAGCTAGCCAGCCAGTCAGCGAGCAAGCGAACGAACGAACGACCGGCCCGGAAGCGGTCGGTGGTAGTTTCGGGGGGAGGGGGAAGCTACCCTATTACAGGAACCTCTCAGGGGTCCGTGCGGTACCCTCGTGCGGTAGATTCGTACCCTCGTGCCACGGGCGCTGGTTTTCGCGCTCTGCCCCCTCGTTCGATCCGCTCGTCTCTCTGACGACGCCATGTCGGTTTTCTTTCTTCTTCAACGACGTCGATCCCGGCCAGCTGAAGCGGGCAGGCAGCTGAGAATTTTGGGCTTTTCGCGAGGAATAAGGCATAAGACTTTAAAATCAATGAGATAGATCGATGTGATAGAAAAACAATGCGAGTAACAAGTCCGTAGATAATGACGCGATTGCGCGTGGTAATTTAATTACCGTCCAAGTTTGCGTCAATCTTGCTTACTTAAAAAAAAAAAATGTTATTAGGTTGCATGTATATTTAAAATTTAAAGAAAAAATTCATACCATCCATTTTTAATTATAGTCTGATTAGTGTTGTAAAGATAGTTTCTTTTTTTTTTAAATAATAAATGAATCTTTCCAAAATTAAATTAACGTACTTAAATTGCAACTGTAAAATAACAAAGGCATAAAGTTGAAGTCTGATGTAATTTAATTCACAATTCCGATTCAAGTAGCTGAAGCTTAGGTCGGAAACTTATTATCCTCTATAAATTTATTATTGTTGTCAATGAAAATTTTACAATGAGAATCTATTTCAAATCCCCTATCTGCAATCATCAAAAGAAATTAATTAAATTTTTCGGGGAATTAGATTTGTTCTTCTATTCGCTGTGTTCGTTAGTGTCTTCCTCCGTCTTGCGGGTCGAATTCTATTGTACAGGTTCAGAGAGATCTAGCTGGCATCGATCTATTGTGACCGGCACGCGTATGCTCGTGAACGTGCATCTGCGTGACAGGCTCTATCTCGTTTCGGATGTACACCGGTTGTCATCGATCCTTATTCGAGTCCCTGAATCGAGAAAGGCGCTCCCGAGTGCCTTGAGATCGTTTCTTAGTGAGAAGGATCGAAAATCGTGACACGCAAGAAAGCATCTGGCTGCCCGTTTAACACGAGTGCTATCATCGTTCGTCATTTCTTTAGGGACAGAAAGAAAAAGAAACCCGATTCTACTTTATCGATGATCCATCACGATCTAACGTACATAACGTGTAATTTTAAAATTCAAACAAATTAAAATAATATTCTGTATTTATGTCTGAAGCGAGCTATAAATCATCTCAAATGGTCTTTGCAATAGAGGCAAATAATAAATTTTTACAACGGGATTATACAATTGGATTTTTGTAACAATTTCGATAAATGCGAAACCACGAACGTACGAATCGATCGGCCCTCATATATCGAGAAACCCTTGCGACCCGTGTTGTTGAAAAAAATTAGATCGACATGTGCGGCCAGTCACGGCTCGTTAAATTCACAAACTCAATGGAAGCTTAGTCAAATTGCATTTCTAATTTCCCTCGCTTTCATTTCTCTCGCTGCACGCTCGACGAAACGCGCTCGACACTTTTTATCCGTTTCACCCCAAGAGGATTTTATCGATCAAACGCGATCGTATTTTCTCCTTTCCAGAAATCAATAATAAAAGATTCTCGCATGAAAGCTAAAAGTTCTAAATATTCTAAATAAAGTTTCTGTTATTTGTAAAACGTGCATTTAAATAAGATAATTGAAATTAATTTAATCTAATTTATAATTATAATATTTGCAATTTTAATTGCAGTTTACGATTATTCTATTTAGCTATAACTTGACAATTTTATTTACAATATAAAAAGTTTCAATTTGCAATTAAAGAAGAATTTTGCTCTGAAATGTGTGTGTGTCTGCAGATGTGGTTTGTGGCAATTTGCAACCCTCACGCGATTTTTAACAGAATTAGGTCCATCCGTTTTCTAAGGGGACTACCCGATCTTCCGATCGATCAGCTGAGAGTTACGTATCCTGTTCATATAAACTGTGAAGAAAGATTTATTTGTGTGAACTGCTATTCTTGGTGTCTTCGCGAGCCAACTCGCGTGCGCACTCCGCTTTTATTATTTCCAATAAGAACCGATCTCTATTTTTGACAAATATTTATTTTACTTCACTCCCTGAAGCTCAGAAATTCGTTCAAAAATCGATACGTATCCATTTTCTTTATATTTTTTTAATATATTTATTTATAGAGTTTTAATATAGTTTTAATATTTATTTATAGAGTTTTTCACATTTCTACATGCGATCATTTAAAGTGATCAATTATATCCTCATCTCGATGTAAAATATCAAAATAATTATTAACAAACAATTAAAATAAAAGTAATTGTTCTCATATGAATATGAAAATAGATGACTGGCTTCTGTCATATTTATACTATTTATTTCCCACTTTTATCATTTAATATGCGACAAATCGAATCGAAAAAATAAATGTTCCGCTTTATTTTACTTCTGCAAGGCATCGCCACTTGTTGAAGAAGTCAGCCGGGTAATTCGGACGGAACGACCCTTGATACAATTTTAGTGCGATCGATGGTTACTGGTCGGTGTTTTATGGTGCGGGCAAAAATAGCAGAGCGCGCGGGAACTTCGGCTTTCGTACAGCTTTCTTCTTTCTTATGTCAAAACGCTACGTTTTCTAAATCCCACGCCGGGCGCAATGACGCAAACAATGAAAACAAGCTTTGCGGCTCTTGTTCCGCGAGGCAAAGCAAACGCGCCTCGGATTCGTGAAGCACGTAAAAAATTTCAATGTGAAGCAGATCCTCGTTTTATTTGCTTTTTCTTGGAGAATATGAGAAAGTGATAGCAAAGATTTTGTGTGCAAATAAATCAACCGAAGTAACGATGATAAATATTTTAGATTTGTGAGACTTTGATAGTAAAAAGCTTTGATAGTAAAAAATAAAGTTAATCGCAATTGGAGTTACTGAAAATTAAAATCATTTATTTTTAGGAAACAAATCTATGGTACGGTAATGTTGGAAAATATTTTTAAACAACAGTGGTAACTTTTTTTAACGTATTGAGATCTTTAGGCGCAACTTTTGTTATAATTAATACTATTATAATTATTACGATTATAAGAATTATTTTAGAAGCATTTCATTTTCTGAATTCATATAATAATTACTTTTACTGATAAAATAATAAAGTTTAATAAGTTCATATCTTTCAATTAAATTAATGATTTGTAAAATTAATACAGTTTCGTTAAAAATCGCACAAGTAAAAAATTATATTAAAATTTTAGTTGTATTAAAATTAATTTAATTTAAATTATATTAATTTTAAAAAGCATTATAATAAGGTGTCAAACTTTTTAAAAATTAAATTACTTTAAATGATAGAACAGAATAAAACAGTATAACATAAAAGATTTTAAATTAAAAAAATTTTAAAAACTAAATTAAAAAGTTAATACGTTCAAAAAAGCTAATTAAAGTTAATTCTTTTAAATTTAATTAGTTTAAAAGTTAAGAAGTTTATCATTCAACTTCTAACTAATAAAAACTAGTTGCTATCCAACTTTGGTATAAAGAATAAAAATAATTGAAACAATTAATTAATTTATCATGTTTTACTCTCCAAGTATTAAATACTCAGCAATTAATTCGTAATGCTATTTAAATATAAATAATGACATTCGAATTAAGAAGAATATTAAAAAAAAAAACTCTTTCGAGAGGAGTGGATTAAAACGAAAGACAGACGAAATCTGTTCCCCGTGGTGAACGTTTTATTCAATCATTATTAATAATAATCGTCATCATCGTAGTAATAATAATCACCATAATCATCATAATGATAAGAACAATAATGATAATGGCAGCGCGCGCTCGCACCATGCCATGCCGTGTATGTCGTGAGCTCCATGTGTCACAATCCTCCTTATGCGGCTCTACGTGGTGGCTCACGTGTACGTGTACGTGTACATGTGAATCGATTCACCTTACTTCCGTCCTCTCTTCTTCGCAACAACACCTCCCTCGAGGCGTACAACAAACCGACGAGTTACCCAATTAACACGCAATTTTAGCGCGTTGATCTCGATTTTGATCCATGCGACTCCTTGCGACTGTCCTTTCGTCCTGTGTGCTGTGAGTGTGTGTGTGAGTGTGAGTGTGAGTGCGAGTGTATATGTGTGTCAGAGATATACAAGTTTCGATTGCAAAAGAGATGATCTATGAGACGCGCATGAACGAGCTCTTGCGTATATGTACAATTAATAAATTACAATTATAATTACACTGTATTTTGAGTATCGGTTTTAACGGAGGGATCAGGCGCTATTGTCACGTCACGTCGGTGCATCGCATTGTAGATAGCATTTATTAACGAAGCCTTATTGTCTGTTTCTCGACGCACACATCTGTTTTCATTGTTGCACTCACCATGATGGATTCTCTCGAGCCTGATGGTTCTGCAGCCTTTTCACTGGCCATTGTACAAATTATCTGATTATATGCAAAAATTATTTATTTACCTGCGACGGATTAGTATTTCATGTGTCGTACACACGGAAAGAAAGAACAGTTTTGCTAGCAAATCTAAAAAGTTTCACCAGATCTAAAAGTAAAGTTTGTTGGGTCTTCAAAATTATTATATACGGCAAATTGCTTGCTGGAGCAAAAAAGAAAAATTTTGCAGTATTATTACAATGCTTAAATGTTCTACATAATAATTTTGATAGTTATATATATATATATATATATATAAATAATAAAAACAGATTTAACCAATTTAACCAATGTTCCTTTCTTTTGTACGTTAATTGCAAAAAAAGACTGAATACGTTGATAATAAAATACGATAAAAGAAATAAAAACTCGTGTGACGTGATTATAACGCGTATCCCTATTTTTAGTTCTTTTTTTTTCGCATACTTACTCTCCCCCCCCCTCTCTCTCTATTTCAATTGATAAGTAAATAGGAGCTAGGAGTTACGCGAGACTTTGCTTTAGTTAGTTGTTGCTCTGTTGTTGCTTAATTAAATTTCGGCTTTAATACTCGGTTCTTCGGTTCTTATATTTCGGACGACATGAGCGCGACCACGTGAGATACCCTTGTTTTCTTCGAGATCTTCTGTTTTTTTTTTATTCTTTGTACGTGGAGTATGAGCTTACGCGTTAAGCCCGGGATCGGGCTTTGTGTGTCGAAGAAAGATTGTTACAACCCCCCCCCCCACAAAAGAGAACGGGAATGAAGCTAAATGAGATTACGAGAAAATTTGTTACGTGACTTGATCTTCTCTTCGGAAAGTGAACTCCCACGATTTAAAATCTGAACTGTAATTGTACTGTTTCGCTTCGAAAGCGAGGAAGAGTCAGGAAAATTAGGTCTCACTCGCTCTTAAGAAAAGCGTCGGTTAAGGAAGATCAAGAGCTCACGCGGGACTCGGGATTTGGAGCGTAGCGGTTAATCAGTGCGCAAAATCCAAAATCGTCGCATCTTCGCGGGTTGAAAATAATAACGCGTGCGTGCGTGCGTGCGTGCTTTCGCGTGCGAAAGTGAGCACGTGCGTGAACGTCAAAATTAGAGAATTACAAACTGACTTACACAATTAATTAATTCGACTCGATTCGCTTGTGTCTGTGTGGATTTCCCTTCACGTCGCGCCGCTTAAATAATATCATATCGATATGGTCTCGTTGAGAGAACAAAAAGGAAATAGAATGAGTAGTATCTGAGCATGATTATTGAGACTGCGTTATTGCGATCATCTTTTAAACGTTTAACCGAGTGATCTCGCGATCTGTTTTCTCTCGGGAAGGCGGGGAAATGGATTGGGGTTGTGCGTCAGGTGTGTCTCACGTTTTTCGATTCTTTATTCCCCTCGCGATAACGTTCCCCCGTAGTAATAGTTTTCGATTTTTTTTTTTTAAAAGCGATAAGGCATATGTCGGATATGTCAGCTGAGATCTTCGAAACATTTCTGGGATTCTGCGGTAACGTCGAAAGCTTTACAAAAATATCTCATCTTATTTTATCTGTCAAGTCCCCCCCCTCGTAGTATATCTCTTCCCTCGTCGCTTTTCGAAATCCCTCCCCCTCGTCCTTTCTCGTCTTTCGATGTTCTGGCGCTTCGATTCTTTCGACGATTTCCGCCGATTTGACACGACAAATTTTCCCTTTTTCCTCTCGTTCTCGTTTTTCCGAGGAGGAAACGAGAGAAACGCAAACTGGTCTCTCCCACCGTTTCGTCTCTCTAGCCAGCTCATCTCGCTCTTCTCATTTCTTTCCCAATACTTTTCTACTTTTTTTCTTTCGCCGCGACATATTGCGATTAAAGCGACTTATCACGCTCCCGTGCGCGCTACAAAAGAATAGCGAAGAAAAGATTTCAAATGTGCTGTCCGGGAAATCCTTCTCAGTTCTCAGTGTTCCCTTCCACTTGTTCTCCTTCTTCCGCGACATGACGATGTAGATGTTGAAGCCGCCGTTGTCGTTGATGGATGTGATTAAGCGCAAACTTTTTGGCACATTTGCATTGAAATCTTAAGGCAATTAAATCCTCGCGATGTGGTAACGCGTGTTTAAATAGATTCTTCTTTAATGAGATCTTCAAAAAGTTAATTACAAATCACTTTTGTCGCTCTGAATAATTTCAAACAAATAATTTTAACGCACACTCTTATTATTAAATTTTATTATGGTTTAATAAAATTGGAAAATTGAAAAATTAAAATGAATATTTCCGAGCAAATAGTTTCTGCCTCTACTTAAACGTAACAATTTAAAAAGATATTGGCCATTAATGCCTAATCAATGGAATGAAAATGTGTATTTTTATATGTGTATATATTTATGGGAATAAAATTTATGAGTAAAGACGAATATTTTATACGTTTATAAAGAATATCCACCGTACCGTATCACATAGCCAGGAATTAATTGCCCGGATAATACGGATTAAATGTTTCTTTCTTCGCTCGCTCGTGGCTCGATTTGGCATTCATACAACAGCACAATTGTTCGCACGCGTATATTCTACAGTTTTAACAGTTTTTTTTTTCCCTTTGTTTTAATCGCGGCAAAATCGCGGACGATCGAGTCGAGTTCGTTTCGCAGATGCGTGATTAGCGTGATTAAAATAGTCGCGGTAAGCTTGTCATTTATACGCGCTACTCAATTCCTGTTCTATTTCTATGTCGCTTACCTATACGAAGATAACACTTAACAATTTTATATATCTCCGGAATTTTGTTAGAAACGGGCATGTTTGCATGTAACGCGTATATTTATCGAAATCATGCTTACGCGCAAGAATGGGATGCACTTGTCGACTAGTGTTTTTTTTTTTACTACTCGCGGGATGAATTTTCAATAAGTTTTTTTTTTTTTTGATCCGAGGAAAAAGAACAATTCTTGCTTTTCTGGACATTATCAATAATCCAGACAATTGCGAAGAAGAAAGGACAGGAAGTGAATTGAGTTTGTTGTGTAAAAATCTGTAAATATTTGAAAAATCTGCGACAGCAGAAAAACACGACGAGCTGGAATTAAAATTGAGAAAATTTAAAAATTTTTCTCGTTCTACGTGAACGTCTTTTTCCCGGAATCAAAGATTCCTCGTTTTCCTCGAGATCCTAATTGTGCGAGGATCCTCCGCGATTTCCCGCTTGAATTCGAAAACTCGATCAGGCCCTTACTATGCGTATGCATCTCTAAGCTTATAGTTTTCTCTTCGAAAATACCGCCTTTTTTATTATTTTTTTATATATTTTCTTTTTTTATCTTTAAATTATTCCTCTTTCGGCGCTTGAGACGCTTGAGACGCCCAGTAGTTAGGTACGATTTGCAATTCCACTACGGTAACTTTTTCATACCACAATACTTATATGTACACGTATAAATATGTATGTGTCTACCCATAGTGTGTACGTGAGTAATATACTTTTTTTTAAGCCTCAACAACGTTCGCAACGTAACAAGTCGACGCCATAGTCTCGATCTCGGTCAAGATCGTCGTTAATTCCGCCTCGATGACGATCATCGACTGGGCACTTCGGCCATACTCGACAGACTCAAAAAAATATCATTATCATTAACCCTTCCTCAGGCCACGCTATATTTTGTCGCGTACACGCGAGATGTTCTCCAAAATTATATCTTTCTGCCGGCGAATATTTCTTAAACTTTTCGATTCTTTTCAATCTAATAATTAGCTTATATCACAGACTTGGTTAGAGGATAAACTAAGAAAGATGATGAGAATTTTCGAGATATCGTTGGCAAAATCGACCACCACTTTGGCAGATTGATTTCTGCAAAAAATTAAAGAATTAAATATTACTTTTTCTTCGATTCTAAGTATCATTGTGGAATTTGATACATTAAGGTAATTGAATTAAGTTGGAAAAATTGCGTGTGAGTATATTCGTTCGCGAGTATATCGCGTGCCCGAGGGATTAAAATCTTCTAACACACAACCGACAACGCAATAAACAATCAACGCGTAACGTCCTAGTGACGTCTGATCAACGTCTATCAGCTACGTCAATGTTAATCTATACAGTAACATTTAACAGACTATTAAGCGGTATTAGGCGCGATTTCGAGGACGACACCTAATCACTCGAATTAACGAAAATCTTGATCAACGAAGCTGCACCCGAAAGGTAGAAGGAAGTTGTCTAGATATACGTCAATTAAAACTACACATATCCGATATTTGACTTCCAAAATAAAAAAAAATACAATAATGAAAAGAGCAAAACCGTGTCATTAAAAAATTGTAAATTTTAGACAATGATTATTTTTTTTCTTTTTTTTCTTTTTTTTTCAAGAGAAAAGCTTCTTAAGTATGACAAAATTCTTATGTTACTTTCTTTGTACAAATTTCATTTATTTGTTTCTACATATTTAATTACACACTTTTGTAATTCAATTCAATTTAATCCGCATTCTTGCGCATTTTTCTTCCCTCTATTACTTAATTCTATGCAATTTAATTCTGATTTAAAATTTGCGCGTTTACAAAGGGCGTTTCCGGAGCTTGTTGAAAGTTTCTCTGAAATGAGCTTCCGGATACACTTATCCTTCTACCTTTCGGATACAAACAACACCACCCGTAACTCTCATAGTTAATCAACGGCGGCGTGATTAATCTCGAGCACTCGAGCCGACGCGATCTCGCGCCGTCTGAAATTCGGATTTCACGCGAATATAATATCTAGGTTGAACGTGGGTATGTGTCTGCGAATGTGTCTGTGAGGTAATCGTTCACGCAACTACACCATGTATGAGCACCTAGGGTAGGGTCCGCCCTGCTCTCGTTGCATTTCGCCGAAAATTTATTCTCCCCTCGTCCCTCTCTCGAATCGCGATATCCCTTATCGATTAGTAGCTTTATTATAGTATACGTAAACGACTTGCGTCAGTTAGTTTGGCACATTGCGCGACCCCTTTTTTTCCATTCGTTTTCTCCCATTCGTTTTTTCTCACGAAGTGAACCGTGTCGACGCAGGGACAGCGTTAAAAAATAAAATATACGATCCTCTCCTCTCTTCCTCTCTCGTCGCTTCATCCCCCAAGAGTCTCCGAGGGATGGTGGCATTCGTTGCGTTCGCGTGGTCGTGACGATGATCGCGCAATTAATTGATGAACAGTTCGAGAGATTGAGACCGGCGTTGCCAGGAAGCATATGCGAGTGTACCGAGTGTACCCGGCACTCTCAAAGTGTATGGCTATTTGCTTCCTATCGAACTGCGTCTGTTACAAGAATATGTACAGCGGTATATATATATATATATATATATATATATATATATATATATATATATTGTATATATACAGTAGAGTAGACTTCCTCACGAGCGGTCCCGTGCTGATTCGCGGATTTCGCGGGTGACCGCCGGCCGGTCGAGGGGAGGAAAGTTCGAGTGGGTGCGACTTCGGCTACTTCGGCACGGGAGACCAGGAACTTTCTAGGATCTTCTCTTGTTTCCTCGCTAACGCGCTTTTTGGCGTTTGTAGTGTGTCTTCTCGAGGAGCTAGAATCAGGAATCTGGCAACGCCGGCCCGGAATCTCTCGCCCCCCATCGTCCTCGCCTTCCCCCTTCGTGTTTGCAAAATGTTGTTTCGTTCAGCGGGTGAAGCGAAGTTCCCACCACCAAGGCCAGGTTAATCAATTAGCGGCTGACCGACAGCTCGGCCGTCCGAGTCGAGAACTCGAGGGGAATTATTATTCGTCCCTTCGAGGCTGTCGAATCCAAAGTCGGATCTTCTGGGAGAGTCTTGGACGATCCGGACGGTTTGGTCTCTCGATCGGATTCTTCAACGGCGGCGACGCTCGAGCTGGATCACCGCCGGCCGAGCTTTGGTCAGGTTGGGCTATGGTGGTTCCGGCTCGGAGGTGGGAGATTCCTGCTACGCTTCCAGGAAAATCAGCGCCGTCGGCTTCGGTTCCAGGTTGCTCTTCTTCGCTTCCACCACCAGAAACTCGATCTCGTTTCGGTCGCGACGCGCGAACGACTCCGCGATCAATCGTGCGACCTCTTGATGATGAAGTCCTGCAAGTAATGAGAAATTAATCGTCGCTCAAAGACAGAGAAGAAATTCAGCAGCACTTATTCCTCGATTCGACATTGATTATTTCTGCTTAAAGCTGTTTTTTTTTTTTTTTTTTTCTCAAAAACTCTAATTATTTTTGTACGGAATTGAATTTATTGTTAATTTCTTTTTACGACGATTAAATTGGTTCAATTCTAAAATATTTTATTCTTTGATATACTTGGTTCTTAAAATTAGTAAATCGAATTATTGGAATAAAATATTTTGCATAGATTACATTTTGCTTTTGCTAGCGTTACCTTCGACTTTTTGACCGTCGACCTCGAGGATGAGCTGTCCGACTTCGAGGCCGCCTGCCTCGTAAGCTGCTCCATTGTCCTGCAACGAATTACCGCACGCGTTACTCACGTTTATAGGATAATATTGTTTATGCCATCGTAAATGGCATCGACGATAAATTCGCCCGACGCATTATTAATCGCGCGTTTCGGAGTGGAGTCAAGCTTCATTTTAATTAGATGCTTGGCAGTAGATCGTAAGCGTAACATAAAAAATATATTTTGTCATAATGCATCTCATTAAGGAAATGTTAATTAGCATCATTAGCGTTCTCCATTCCATGCCTATAAGATGCCACATAAACAAGATTTGTATTTCTCATCTCTAAGATAAGATATGCGATACTTTTCTTTTAATTTTCAAGGTTGAATATCTAAGGACGATATTCAGTTGTTAATTAACGAGATTACTTGAAATAAGCTTAAAAAATATAAACACTTTATTGATTTACATTTTTGATAAAGCGAATATATAATTATGTCAAATATTATTATGCCCGTAATTATTAACTTTATACATCGCTTGGCTCTAATGACTTTCTAAAACAACATACTAATTTTACTCTCTAACTTTTCTCTAACTTTGAAGTTTTTTTCCCCCGGTCTCGTTTTAATTTCCGTCTAATCTAATCCAGTAATCTGTGACTTTACTGTAATCTCCATCCCTATGTATGTACATCCCTTAGTTTTATTTTTGCACCAGCACGGAGCATTCTCTAGCTTCGCTCTAGCTTCCCTTTAATCCAATCTTCCCTCTCAATTCTAACTTTGACCCAACATCCCCCAGCTTCAATTTTCCCTTCTAATCCAGTGTTTGCCAGGCTTGGCTTCAATTTATCCTCTCCAGCAGCCGGCAACACGACGACGGAAATACACTCACGTGTATGTTGATGATCCGGGGCAGTGGATGCTTGGTGTTGGCGCCGCCCTCGATGGCGATGCCCAGAATCGACTTGGTCTTTTTCACGGTGATCCGCAGGTTACCCTGATGATCGGGCACCACCAGAGCGCCGTCCTCCTCTCGCCGCTCCGACATCTCGCTGCGGGCCAGCCGCTGCACGCTGTGATGCCGCCGCGGCGGGCCACCCGCGGTCCCACCCACGGCGATCCCGCTGCCGGTGCCACCCTCCTCCAACAGCTGTGCCTCCTGCATGTCGAAGCTCCGCGAGAGCTTGTGCGCGAGCTCCTGGAACGGGCACAACTTGCATTCGAACGGCGGTAGTCGAGCATCAGGCCTCTTCTCCGGGCCGTCACGCCGGGTACGCACCAGCAACCAGGAAGCCACGTTAGTGTTTACGCTTTGCGCATATTTACATTATATTTTTTTATTTTATAAAAAATAAAACCCACAAAACATATCGTAAGTACAGATAAAATCCACAATTGAATTGAATGCGTGAATTACGTGAATTATAAAATCCTAAGATTCTCGATTTTCTCATTTATATAATTTCAAATATGACAAATATAGTATTACGAAAGCTAAATTGTAATCAAAAGGATTATAATCAGGATTTGAATCAGAGATAAATTTAAGTTGTGTAATTGAGTAAAAATAAAAAACTGTGCCTACATAATAGGCATTATAATCAAATTCCGAGCCTATTTGGCCTAAATCCTGAAAGCTTGTTTAATTGCTTTAATTGGCTTTTAATTGCAAAAATAATATTGTAATGTTAGACAATTATACTTATTATTTTAATTGTTCTTTTAATGTCAAGGAAAAAAAAAGGACTATAATTTTGCTTAATGAATTAAATTAGACGTGGTTGCTGTCGCGTATCCGAAAATTCATCTCGATGCATACACACACACACACACACACACACACACACACACGCACGATGATAGCACATAAGAGCTAAAAAAATGAGCTTATACTAGCGTATTCGCGTGCACGCTGCAGTGGAAGAGCGTTCTGGTAGTTTTCACGCAGCTTCCGGTTTACGAAATATAAATATCATACAATATCTGCAAAAGAGACTCGTAGTAATTCTCCTGTTATAACAATTTCAACAAAGCACATTTCTCCATTAGAAGAAATTAATTCCGATGTAAAATGCGAAAGTATACTAATCTGGAAGCTGATAGAGAAAAGTATGTTTGAAACAGATATATATATTTTTTAAGTGCATTACATCTACATATATATATATATATATATATATATATATATATATATATATGTATATGTATCCTTTCAATACTTCCTCATCTCGCATGCCTTATCTAGCATGCTAAAAATATTAAATTAAATTAAGTAGGAATAACAAAGAAGGGAAAAAAATATATATGTATATTTTTTTTTTAATTAAAATAGAATAAAATATTTATTTTTCGTTATTTTATCTCGAAATGGCAAGTTCTTGAAGAAGGTATCTCAATGATAGCGAGATATTTCAACGGAAATTCAATTAGAGGAATTTCAATTAGAAAAACTTGTACTTTTCTCATTCTCTGATTTCAATAGAAAATATTTAATAATAGAGAAACGGAGGGGAGATTTTGCTACTGAAATAACAGAATTCTTTGGCTATCTCGTTTTCTTTGCATTCGATTCGATTCCATTGTTCCATTCCGCTTTTCCTTGCGTGCAATATTACGTCACCTATGTGTATGTGAATTATATGTGCTGAGATATGCGAACATATAATGTACACATACGTGTAAATTACGGCTATATATATATATATATATATGTTTTTATGTATATAATATATAGATCACAAGAATATATATCAAAAAATCGAGTCACATGCTTGCATTGATGGCAGGCTGGTAGCAGTTGAGTGTTGGTGGTGCTCGGAGAGAGAGAGAGAGAGAAAAAAAGAGAGAGAGAGAAATAGAAAAAAGAGAGTGGTGGTTGGTTGCGGTGTGGTGGCGGTGGTGTTGTCGTTATCACAACTAATTGCCGCTAGATTTGTTGCCGTCGGCACCGATTTTGTGCGACCGGCTTACCGTCGTTCGAGTACGCAGCAAAAACGGCACATCGATGGCAAGAGACGTTTCCAATCGCGATACCATCGCCGTAGTAACGATGATATTGGCTAACCAACAAATTGTGCAGTTTATCGCTAGCACGGCTACTAATTCTGAACAAAAAAAACTAACGCCGACGCCGCTAAGAAAACAGTTATCGGGCCTTTTCTATCGCGCGGCTTAAAAATTGTCCCGTCGAAACAGCAGGAGAGATTGAATTGATAGAAGAGAAAAATCTATGTACAATAAAAATAGAAAGTATATATTGTCGTCGAGATGCGAAGGTATATATAAAAAAATAAGCCGTATGTATCACACGATTTTTCACATAATTGCAATATTGAATTGGTAGAAAATATTTAAATTACATGCAATAGGATGTAATAGAAAAGACCCCAATTATTTGTTTTCTGCTATTTACGAGATCTTTTTAAACTACCACTTGACACTCATGCAGCTGGATCGAAATGATTGAAATATTCGTTTCATAATAAATTATTATGCTATATATCGCTATTTATATGAATCTCTTCGGTCTTTATTTCAGTTGAGAAAAAAATTTCTCAACAAATTACATGTAGAAGGCATACATATATAATTCTCCTACTAAATTAAAGCTCAATTAACCACTATAGGGAGGCCATATTATTCAACTTTAATTAAGGCAAGGTGCTAAATTAAGGGAAAGTTATTTTACACTCTTGTTGGCTCGAAACGTAGACTAATATATTCTAGTTGGTTAATTGATCTGCGAAAGTAATTAATTTTTAGCACTTCTTATCGGTCATTTAAATTGTCGAGTTCACGGGCGGAAGGCGCGAAAATCGAGTTAATTAGATCGGCTTGTTTTCTCAAGAGAAACGAGAATAGTGAAAGTGTGTCCACGCGATGCGCAACGAGATACACGCGGATACACGCGCGTGCCCACGCACGCACGCACGCACGCACGCACGCACGCACGCACGCACGCACGCACGCAGGACAATGAATCTTGTTCTTCCCACGCGACGATTCGCTCGGTTTTTCCGTCTACACGAAAGTTTCTCTTTCTGCTTGACACATCCACTCACGATTTTCTTGAGCTTGAACAAGAAAACTTATCTTATTCTTCTCTTATAAAAATTTTCATTCGTCATTTCACATCATTTATCATCCGACAGATTCGCGAATTAAATCAAATTGAGTCAAATTGGACTTTTCATCAAATGCACTTGGATAAAAACAAACTTTCTCCCGCGCTTTGGCAATACTTTCCTTCTCTTCAAATTTAAATTTCGATTTAAATTTAAATTTCGATTTCTTTCGTAAACTTATTCTGCGAAAGCCCGTAGACATAATAGTATTAACGAGATAATACTACTTTAGTATCTCTACCGTTCAATTGGGGAATAATTAGAATCTTCGAACTGAAAAGCTATATCTCGTGAGGCTACTATTTTGCTAAATTAATTCTGGTTTTTATGAGTAAAGTGGTGGTGCATGCCAAGAACATCTATGTGAATATTTAGCGCATATACATCCCCGTGCCCGTGTACATACGTGTATATATAGAATGTCTCACCCAATCAAGTTTCAATTCTGATAAATCAAAGATAAATTCTGAAGATGAATTCTATTGGCAATTGTTCATTTAACTTGAAACTTTGCAACAAGGGGAAATTATTCCGGCAGCTAAGCGTTACTTCATAAAATTTTTATTAAAAAAAAAAAAGAAACAAATTAAAACAACAAGTCGTAATTTTAAATAATAATAATAATTTTTATTATTAAATAGTAATTTTTATTTAAATACAAAAGAATACAATTATATTTTCTTCTTCTCTTCTCAGATGTAAACTTGCG
Organism: Pogonomyrmex californicus; assembly: GCA_024349325.1. Lineage (NCBI taxonomy): Eukaryota > Metazoa > Arthropoda > Insecta > Hymenoptera > Formicidae > Pogonomyrmex > Pogonomyrmex californicus. The sequence goes on along the minus strand of JAECZD010000018.1, from coordinate 307,034 downwards.
AGTAGAGTATTCCGTTTAATAATTTACCTCTTCTATTCCAACGCGTTTAATTGTCATTTTCATATTTTTTTTTTTTTTTTTTTTTTAGTTTTCCTTGAAATTCTCGCGAGAGAAAAGCTGACTACAAGAACCGTTATGCCGGCGATGAAAATCGACACGTGGAAGATGAGACGCTCTGTGTATATACGTATATAATTGTAAAATAGTGATCGTGCTAGAGTATAAGGACAAATCGTAAAAAAGTAGCATGTGCAAGACATCTAAGATAAAAAACACGTACAACACCTAACGCTATGTCGACTAAACTCGCTAGCTCTAGGAGCACAAGGATACTTGATAATAATTGTTATAATGATTGTGAGAGAGAAAAAGAGAGGGAGAGAGTGAGAAGGGAAGAGAGAGAGAGAGAGAGAGAGAGAGAGAGAGAGAGAGAGAGAGAGAGAGAGAGAGAAATCTAATTAGGAAGAGAACTCATGCCGAAGGGAGCAAACGTTTCCGGTGGCTCTCGAAATCGCACCGCCGCGCAATTTCCGCCGCGTCGCGTTTACCTGTGCTGGTTTACTGTTTTTTACAGTCCTGTTTGTCCCATCGTAAGCGATAATTTGCCGTAAACATTTTGCATTCCGCGATATTGCAACAACAATTATTAATAAGAGAAGCTAAATAAAATTTATTTTGATAATCGCAATTTTCAACAATAATATTTTATCTTTATACAATATTTTTATTTACCGTAACCCAAGTAACCGTCCGTTAATCGCACCTCATCCGCAGAAGCCTCTTGGTTGTTTGTCACAAATTTTTTTCCACGAGCTCTTTTTACTATTTATTTATTTTTATTTTTTTTTTTTTTCACGCGAGCCGGATATTTCAAGCGCAATCGACGCAACCGCGAACCTCGCCGGAAGTTTACGGTGTCTCGTTGTTTCACCATAATACGATTTTTATTACGAGACTTTATTGCCGCACTGCAGTCCCTTCCTTCCTCAGTTATTTTCTCTTTCGTCTTGCCAATTATATTTTGCTGTAACTCACAATTTGATTGTAGCGCGACTATTCGTGCGGAAAGAGAAGTGACTTCGCCGGGAAATGTAGCTTGATAATTTCACATGAAGTAAATTTCATTTCATTCATATATACGTAACGGTAAGTAACGGTAAAGGTAAAAACTTTTAGAAATATTAGACTTTACGAAATATATATTATATATAAGAAAACAGATATTACGGTCAGTCTTGACGCTTACTTTTTTTTATTTGACAGCAAATCCACGTATACACAATTATCATTATTTTTACGAATAGAGCGGCGCAAAATATTCAGAAATAATTTACGATTACTAATTATCATCTTACCTATCCGTTATGATGTCACACAGCGTTGAATACGTTTAGCAACTGAGATGAACTCGATTACGATTTCGCTTCGCATTGTGATTTTTCGCGGAGAGATGCTATCGAGATTTCCGGCGAGGTCCGAATAGAACGATTCTTCATGTTTTCTCGCTCTCTGAAAATCGTCGTTCGTTGCACTTACTTGCATTTACTCCCTTTCGATGGAGGGACAATCGATTATTGAATGTCGCATTCACGTGATTTCACCTAATCTTTTTACAAGGGCGTCCATAAAAGGCACGTTGTATAAACTTATTCTTCAAAGCAGAACTGATTATTAAAATCAACATTTTATGTTAAAACTTTAAGATCAAGAAAATTAAAAACGAAATATGAAATCTCATGGTAATACTAAAACAAAACGAAAGAGTAATCGAAACAAGTGGAATTATAATAAAAAATTATTATTATTAAAAAATTTATCACTAAATAAAAAAGTGTATATCAAATAAAAGAAACTAACATAAATTTCTTCCATCTTTTAAATATTGATTAAATGCGATTTGTAAAATTAAAGAAAATTAAACAGTAGTATAGTATATAAATAAAAATATTACATAGATAAATCCAAATATATATGGCACATCTATAGAATATAGATAAAAGAGAATAAAGTATTTCTCCGAATTCAATTTTGATATCGAAACTTCTTAGATATCTCCTTCCCGATCCATTTCCTCCCCCCCCCCTTCCATAGACGTCCTTGTCCTCTCACCCTTTCGCGAGTCGGTGCAAAGTGTCGAATGGCAGAGAGAGAGAGAGAGAGAGAGAGAGAGAGAGAGAGAGAGAGAGAGAGAGAGAGAGAGAGAGAGAGGGAGAGAATGAGAAAATAAAATAAGAGGGAAGAAAAGGGGGGATAAAAGAAAAGAAAGTATAAAAAGAAACGTGCGTATCTGACAAGAGAAAGAGAGAAAGAGATTGCGTTCGCTGGATGGGGGAAAACTTACGAGGGGCCTGGCGCCCCAGTACCAGGATTTGACGCGTTGCGTTAGTCCACCGAGCAGGTGGGACCTCCAACCACCGAAACCTCCACCACCTCCGCCACTCTCCGAGACCCTTTCCTCCCTGCTCTCGAGCTCGTCATCCTCCTCCAAATCGCGATTCCTCTCGCCGGCGCCGCGCCTCCCGTTACCGATCATCTCGGCGTCGCTACCCTCGCAACCCCCATCGCTCTCCTGCGACGCGACGTTCCGCGCACAACACAATCGGAAATGCCTCATGTTAGCGCCACCGTCCACCCGTTAATATAATAATTGCTAATTTTTTTTTTTTTTTTTTTACGTACGTGAGTCGATCGCGAAGACGAGCGATCAATGCGATCGGTGATTATGTTGAATTAAGATAGGTGAGGATGAAAAAGTTTTGTGTGTACAATATGTGTGTGTGTGTGTGTGTGTGTGTGTGTGTGTGTGTGTGTGTGTGTGTGTGTGTGCAATTCAGAGGGGAGGGGACGATCAAAGTCCCTTAGAAATAATTAAGTCTCCTTGTAGATTTTTGGAAATTTTAATTAAATTTAATAAAATGAGATAGGTATTAAATTATTATATTTAATTAAAATATCGCGTCCTCTCTTTCCTCAGTCCTTTCTGCGTCCTTTCTTTAGCGTAATTAATTAATTTGAAAATAAATGTAAGTTTGATTCTATTTCCCTTTGAATCACACGTACAGTACCTCTGTAACTCTTTAATAAGATTAATCGTATCGCATTCTCTTCGCTCTCCGAAATTACGTAGAGTAATGAACTTAATCACACACGAGCTCATCAAGGAAATACAAAGGAACTGTACATCTTTGCCTTGCGCCATGTGCACAGTTAGCCTTCACTTTATCCCTAGTTGCATCGCTGACCGTTGAACTAATATCCTGTCCGAAAAACCAATCTCTGCTAGTTTTCTCCTCTCGTTTTCCTTTAAATCTTCCTCTCGGGCAGCCACAGTAATTCTTCGCGTGCAATTTCGCAACAATTTTTTAATCTCTCTCTCTCTCTCTCTCTCTCTCTCTCTCTCTCTCTCTCTCTCATATTTATATATCTTATTTTCACCATTTGTGTGCCATAAGACGATATTATTTGGAACGATATTACGCCTCTCCTTAACGAGTTAACGAGGTTTTTACTCGATCGCATTAAACGAAACAAGTTTCCAGCAAGTCGGTACGCGGGTCTCTCGATGGAATCGCGATCATGCGAGAAAAATGAGAATACTTAGAAAGTGCGGTAACCGGATAGTAACCGGACGGTCTCTTTGTAAGGCGATCGTGGGACCTACATGATCGACGCGCTCGCGTTTATGATCGTTTTGCGCGGGGACGCGTAACGGCGTAACGCGCAGGTGGGCCTGATTGTTTCGCCGTCTTAACTGGAGCACGTCCCCCCTAGCTACGAACATCGCACGAAGCCAGTCATATAAATTGTATTAGAATCGTTTCATAGTTATTTTTACACCGGACTGTAATCATCCTGTAAATATCCGCGACTCTCTTAAAGACACGTCTCAGGACCGGGAAAGAAAACAAAGTAGGAACTTTTCAAGATCAGTCCGATTGCATTTCAAGCAGAATCAGCGTTGCCTAAAAATTTCGTGTTGTACCAATAATTCTATTTTTATATCATTTTCATACACACACACACACACACACACACACACACACACACACACACACACACAATATCTTTATAAAAGTAAGTATTATAAAAGTAATTTTCTCTTTCTGCCGCAAGGACGTAATTTTACATCGATCTTTTCAAGAAATTCGATATACGAAGATATACAGAAGATTACTTGCTAATAGAGCTCGGTCAGTTAATAATTAGAGGATTGAGAATCGCAGAAATGTAAACTAGAAATTTTGAAATTTATCCACATGTTTTTTTCTTTTCTAAACGATATTCCTATGTTTACTTTTATAATTAGAATTAATCAAATGCTAATGCATTTAAATTTGATGCAAACAGAAAACAGTACTACTCTTACTATAATCATACATACTGACTTGTAGCGCTATAATTTTTAGTTTTCTAATTGCTGCTTGATGTCATCTCAGCTTTTGTAAATCATCGTATTAAAACGGTAGACGTGAAACCATCAGCGTGGCAGCGTGCAGAAGTAGTCCAGTGTGTTTTTTGAAAATTAACACCTCGTTGAGGTGTCGTTGAGGTTTCACCGATTCCACTTGATTCCGTTCTTCAAATTCAAATCATTTGTGCTTTTCGTGGTCACCCAGTAACCTTAGTCGAACGGCAAGAAATAATAATAATCATCGTCGTCGGTTATTAATGGGACCGCCAGCCGCCGCGCCGGAGAAAGTTTCGGGACGGCGTTCCGTTATGTACGCGGTACGAGGATCACGTCAGAACAAACGCAGGTGGGCCCCAGGTGGGCCCCTGCCGAACCGGGGCCCCGAGGAGGAAGACCGGTGTTTTACGATTTTGCGTATGTAGGTCAATTGTCGCGTTCAATGATTCCGCGGCCGATCGGAGTCTCGCGAAGAGGTCTCGCCTTCCTGGAAAGGTTGGAGTGGTCGAACAACCGGTCGTCCCTGTTCTTCTCTCATCCGGGAAACTTCGTTTAGGACCCGACGTTTCTTCACGTCGGTCAGTCGTGACGTTTATCGAAGAAGCGCGTACCGTGGCAAAAAACATTTTCAGTCGCCCGCTGATTTACTGCGTCTTCATTTAGTAGCATGCACCGATGATGATCGACAAGAAACACGTATTATAAGCTACCGGTAAGTGTTTGCACGCTGGTAAAGTCAAAGTCGCCGATTAAATTAATTGATTTCTTTACTTGGATTCCTTTTGTTTTCCCACTGACCTCGATTTGACGGGTAAGACTTGAAATTCTTAGTGATAAGAAAATAAAACGGAAGTGAGGACGAGAAAGTTGCATATATATATATATATATATACACGTCAAAGATCGAACAAAAATTCTTAGAAAAAAAGAACTCTTTTGTCTGTTAACATTTTGACATAATTTTTCTTAGAAAATTATTATAATTTTTCTTAGAAAATTATTTCTTAATTTAATAAAACTAGGTATTGAATTATTATTATTATATTTAATTAAAATAGTATTCTAATAGTGTTCTTCCATCTCTCTTTTATTCATCAACACTTGAACAACACTTTTTGCGTGTTTAATGCAATTATTTTGAAAACGAGGATTATTGCATAAAACAAAAGGAAAAGAAGATATAATCGAGGATGATCGAGGTGAATTCATAAAGTGATAAAAATTTTTTAATGGCGCATCGACCACGCCTAATTCAACGTGTGTAGATCGTCCCGAGCGGCAAACGAACTCGTGGATCACATCGATCTCTCCATGCGTAGGTGTCACTCACCTACGAGCTGGTTTGAAGAGTGGCGCAATACGTGCAGGTTCGACGAACTCTTAACGTTCGTATTATATTCTCGTACACGTTACAATTTTCGTGCTAACTCGCCGCATCGAATTCTATTCTTCGTAACCGTCGACATACACACGTAACATAACACTTAATTTGAGAAATCAAAACGCAACGAGAAGGATTTTGTAAAAAAAAAAAAAATTAGAATTCATTCCGCATCGACGTGCGTTCTAGCCTTGATAGCTATTAATAGACAATACTTTCATTAAATTCCAAAGATCAAAGCGTGTCAGCGCGTAACAGCAGAAAAAGTGGCTCTCGTCGGTTATTCATGATTACACGCCGTCCACATCCCGACACATCCCGGTAGAAGACATTAAAAAAAAAAAAAAAAAAAAGAACACATCGTGTCACGCGAGGCCCGTCGTCGTTACATCATCAGCCGTGATGCATACGCGATGCGATCCGCGATGCGATCCGCGCCTCTCTCGTATCGCCGCATCTTCCCTTCTCGCGCGCGCGCGCACAATGGGGACTCCCCGGATCTTCCTTTCTCCCTTTTTGAGTTATCGCGTTATCGCGATCCGGTGCCGCTCCGGATCGCTCCGGTGTCCGGTCCTGTTATCAGCGACTCCCCGATAGCGCGCCCGAAGAGAGGCGCTGCATCTGGGAGGACTGCACATGCAACCGCTGCATCCGCGATGCAGCCCATCTAACGTCTGGCAACGTTGTGCGGAAGCCGGTCTTACGGGCGTAGCTGTGATTTTCGGGCCCGAAAATGCGATCTGGTCGTAACGGGCGAGATAGGATTATCCACTCTACTCGCGACCTCGTCGCGTCTTCCCCGCGGGAGGAAAATATCGCGACGCTCGAAATCGATCTTGAGCTCGCGCGATGCGGGAGCTCCAACACCGAAGTCGGGACCTTCTGCGCTGCTCGGAAATGTTGCCTTTCAGCCGCACCTCGACCCCCGCTGTCTACGTTCCTGATTTTCTCTCACCTGTTACCTGGTTCTCCCCTCCTCCCTCTTCCCTCCTCTTCTCTCTCTCTCTCTCTCTCTCTCTCTCTCTCTCTCTCTCTCTCTCTCTCCCTCTCACCTTTCATTTGATTCTCCTCTACTCGCTCACTTCGCACCGCAGTTTCTCCTGCTCTTTGCTTCCCTACCTTTATTTGTTGGTCTCATTCTTCCTCTCTCCTTCGTCTTCCTTCGGCTCTCTCTCTCTCTCTCTCTCTCTCTCTCTCTCTCTCTTTCTCTCCCCTTCTTTTCGCTTCCTTCGGGGCTGACTCACTCTCCCGATCAGGTAAACGTAAACCTGCGTCGGTCGCCACTTCATGTCCGATTCCTGAATCAGTCGCGCAGGCACCAGCGAAACGAGTGCTTCTCGCGTCGTTCTCTCGCGTCGATCGCTCGCAAAATTCTCAAGTCACGATTCCGATCGTCGACTCTTCGGTCCAGAGACCACGAGTCCTCGCAGACCGCGATTGTATCTTAATCGTCTGAGGCGATCTGTCAAGCACTCAACAGGTATTTACCACAATCGAACCCGGGAGACAGTTTCTTTCAGTTTCTTCTAATTTAAAGTATCTAAATACCTAGACGAGTATCTAAACACCTAGTATTTAAATTTCTATAAAATCACTCTTCTTAATCAGACTCTCATGTCTTCTTCTCATGTCTAACGTGTCCTAAAATTTATTAACTTCCTCTGTAAATATTGCATTTATTCGTCGATATTTGCACGTAATTGCTTCACAAATATATATTTTATACGTTACAAATATTTTTCTATAATTTCGATCGCAATGTTCGTAAATAAATAAATAAATACACAACAATGTAGAGAATAATCCACGTATAGGAAATGTGTCCTGTGTAGATTGCACGTCAATCGACATTCCGAACGGTGAACGTTACACACGCGATGATGTAAATCACAGTTCCGCCTTTACTTACTGTTGACATTATTCGGCCTTCGAAATTACAAATGAACCGTTGTCACCGCGGCGATTTTTTTTTTGGAACGAAACGTGATTCGCTTACAGCAAAACGCGTATTTCGAGAAGTAGGACAAGCGCACGGTAATAATTGTCAAGCTGCAAGAACCAGACAGCTCCTTTTTTCTCGGTAGATCGGTTGATTTACTGCTTAATGCACGATGAATGTTGTCCCGTGGACTACAATAAGATAACTGACACATCCCAGATAACCCATAAAATAAGCGGAACAACGATCTTGGATCTACTAGTTTTATTCTTGAAAATAAAGGCTAGTCGAAGGGAGAATCAAAATTTGATTTCCGAGAAGCAAAAATTTAAACTGTAAAATTTATATATTTATTCTTTTTTAGAAAAAAATTTAAATTACTTGATAAATTGTCAATAAAGATTAGCTACTTCAAAAAAAAAAAAAAAAAGTCAATTAAAACAAAAATGTATTATTTCACGCGCAGTTGTTATAGAACTAGAAGTTTAATTATCTATCTAAGTTTAAAATTATCCAACATTTTTGGTAAGGTATCAAAAAAAATTATCGAAGGGAAACATCCGTGAGAAGTTTCGTGACACTTTTATCATTATTAATATTAGTTTGGAAACTCAAGTCCGTCTGGTCGTGTATTAGATTATTAGAATTTTCATACGAAGATCGGAAACATTCGGATTGCGTTTTGCATGATTTGCGCCGCTTCTCGATTAGGAAACTGCGTACACAACACGCTCGATGAAGTCTAACTGTGGCGAGATCATTAAGCAGCGAGAAGGCGTACCGATAATAATCCCTGCGCGCGAAACACAACGTGTATGCGCAACGTGGGTTGCATACACGTGCATACGTGCGGTAGCCGATAATGGAATCGCCACGCGAATCTCGTTGGGTCCCGTATGAGAAATCCGTTCCGTACGAGAAATATGTCCCGAACACCGGAATGGAAATCCTGGAAATTCTAAAAAAAAAAGGTTTGAATTCGTAAAAATAGGAAATCGGAAAATCTCGGGATATCTGGATCTTTAGAATTAGAATACTCGAATTCTATTTCGAAAATAGAAATGCGGATATCTTATTTTGCCGAATTTTGATGAAAAAGTTACAAGGAACAGGAGTAAACATTGAGACGCGCAAAGTGTGTGTAGTGTGAAAAGTATTCTCCACATTCCGAAAATCGCTTATTCCATCTCTCTCTCTCTCTCTCTCTCTCTCTCTCTCTCTCTCTCTCTCTTTCTATTTTCCATTTCTCGATTTCTTCGTAGTATCACAACGTGTTTTCCTTATCCTCGGTTCATTCTCGATCCGATCGGGCGTAAACAAGATCGTAAAATCCCAGTAGATCGAGTTATTTTCCTTACTTTAAGACTCGCGCATTACCTTTTCGATTCCCATAGAAAGACATCATAAAATTTTCAATTTTGAATATCCATTTGTCGTTTATATATATTATAGATATATATGGTTTATATATAAACTGATAATCGAGATTGATTTACGAGAGAGATTATTAATAAAGAAAATATGTCACCGTTGTATCTTTTAGAATTTTATTTTCATTATTATTTCTTTAACAAATTCTCAAATGTACACAAATATTAAAATGTACGAATTCTATGTGTTTTATAATTTGAATCTTATAATTTAAAATTTATCTAAATAATATATCTTTTGTAAATCCTAAATTTTACTTTAAAATCCACAATATCTGTAAAACCTGAATTTTTTAATTTAATTTTTAGATCTTAAAATTTAAAGATTACAAAAAATTTAACATTCATAAATTCTGCTGACGAATACAATCTGAAATCTTCAATTTTCAAATTATATAGATTTCGCATAGAATTTACATTCATTGACTTCAAAATTTTTAGCTTTCCTCTTTCATTTATCTCTGCTTCTATTATAATAAATTTAGGCTTACATTTGTTCAGAACTCACTAATGGTAAAGCTAATTGTCACTATATGTGCACGTCACCGCTTTCTTTTCATCAGAAAGAGGAGCTGTTCTATTCTTTATCGCTTGAGTTTTTAGTTCAGGCTGTAACAAACTCGGACACTCTCTATTAATCGGTTTGTTTAAGCATGTGTGTGTGTGTGTGTGACATGAAATACTACTAGTTTCATAAATCTGTCGCTGCTTTCCTCTCAGAGAGAATGACGACGTTCTTTTTTTTTTCTTTAACTCAACTTGAATAAATTCTTGTTTCGATTCCTGCACGAAAAGAACATTTTTATTAGCAAATTCAAAACTTGGAACTTTAGATACAAATCTGAAAACTGATTTTGTTGGGCCTTCAAAATTATTATATACGATGTTCAAATTGATTGTCAGAGGATCAAACATTTTTGCAGTATTATCATCATATTTAAGTGTTCTACAAAATAATTTTGATGGGCCAACAAAATTATTTTCAGATCTGTATCTGTATCAAATTTTTAAATATAGATTTGCCAGCAAAAGTGTCCTCCCCGCGTGTCTAACGAACACGTTAATCGGCACGCTTTCTTCAAAGCCCAACAAAGAAAGTTCAGGATCTATTCGCGAACTTTGAACAAGTGCCTGCACCCAGCAGCTCCTAGAATTGTTGCTTCGAATCCGAAACACAGAATCCCGCAATTTTCTCTCGCGTCTCAATTTCAAACTCTGACTTTAAGTCAGAGTTTCCAGACTCTAACTCGCCGCCAATATACTTGCCGCTTATAAACGCGCTTTCGTCGTTGCTGCTTTCTTCCCAGAGAAGGTGGGGGAGCTATGGAGTCGTGGCTGAGTGACGTTCAACGCGTGCGGATCCCGCGGCCCAAGTTCGGCAGCGGCAATTCCGTGAGACGGTCGAACTCGTCGGTGCAGCACTCGGTGCGATCGGAGATGCACACCCATCGGCAGGGTCAGGACGTGGCCAAGGCCACCGAGGAGCTACGCCAGGCGCTCCAGGACAAGCTCTGACCGACCCCACGACGGCCGTCGTAGGGTCCCGGCGAGGGCGCGGGAACTTACTTCACCTATTTCCCTCGACATCCTCGTGCTTGCCCGTCACGACGAGAATGACCGCGCCTGACGACTGGGAATGACCTCGAATCGAAATTGAATTTTCCGTCGCTGCACCGAGGTTTGCGTTTCCGCAAACTTTTGTGAAAGTTTTAAGTAAGAGAATCTTCGGATTCATGGATTCTGATATAATATCCATCGAGTGCGAGTATTTAATTGATCGAAATGCGGGAATAATTCATTATTTGAGAAATGTCCAGTATTAGAAACCTTGAAAATTAATTTATTTTGGCAGTTTGCGAATTTGGATTTCCTCTAAAGCTGGGAATCTCACTTCGAGTTCAGTCAGAGTATCCGGAGACGGGTCTGAAATAATTTAAGCATTACACACAAGTCATTTACTCGGTATTATTTATCCTTTATGCTTAAATGCTTTATTTCTTCCATTAATTAATTAATTCCGTGATTACGTGTTAACTGTGTGTTCGGTAATTACAATGCGCCTGCTTGAAATTTCAAAACAAACGAACGGAATAACAAGAGATGTGAAAGCCGACCTAAGCTTGGGAAAGCGTTCGGGTGAGGCAACGAGGGAAGGATCGATTCGGCGATTCGATCAGCGTGCCGTCGTTGCGAGCGAGAAGATCTACGAGAGGATCTGCCACGGAGGTTACTATCACTTCGCACATCTCCGCCGCGTTGGCCGGTCGTGCGGAAGAGTGAGTTCGGCGTCGGAACGATGGGCGACAGTCGTCGACTGCGAAGATCGGGACGAGGATATATATATATATATATATATATATATATATATATATATATACACCATAACATGGTCGGCGACCCAGGCCCTCGGAGAACCAGGACCGTTCTTCTCGTTTCTCTCCGCGCTTGCAGCCGGAGATCGCAGTCGTCGGCCGTGCAATTAGTCGAGAGGCGATTTGGCACACAGGCGTCCTCGCCGGGTGTGACTACGAGGATCTACGAGGGAGAATCGAGGGCGAACGGATTCTCACGAGGCCCTAAGAGCCCGCGCGCGGTAATAATCACGCGGCTTTCCGCCGCGGAAATCTTGACGCCGAGGTCGCGTAATCCGCGTAATTCCGCGCGGCGGCGGCACGCGCCGCTGGAAAACGAGGTCGATTTCGGTCGGGTACCTTTAGAATTATTTAGCCTTTTAATTAGCCTTTTGATTAACGTAAGCATAACTCACTCTGTACGCAGCGATACAAAGTATTTCCTAGTATCATAAGGAAGCGTAATTTTTAAATATCTCGTATCATTAGACGTAAGTACCATCAAGACGAAGAGATGAGATGATTCCTGCTTAATTATTTTGTATGCGGTTTCCATACCATCGGGTCTGCGCGTCGTCTTATTTATAGTAAATTATTGTATTGTACGTCACTATTACCACTTTGTAACTATTTCGACCGTCACAGTTACGAGAAATCGTCATCTAATTTTTTTTATGAAGAGAATAAAATAAAGACGAGTCTCGAAAGAGAACAAGCTTGCTTATGAAAAATTAGTGGTCTTTTTTTTTTTTTGATATAACAATCAAATTAGGTAAATTTAATTTAATTTAAATACTCTTTTTTTTCCTTCTCCGTTTTGCAGTACTCGCAGTAATTATTATAAAATCTCAAAATTGCTTGTGAAAAGCAATGATCCTTTAATAGTCAAATTGAATGAATTTTAATTAAATATCCTTTTGCCTCTCTCCCTTTTTATCCTTCCGGCAATTATTGTAACATTTTGTGCCACGAGAAGAAATAAATTTGTGTAATCGATATGTAAGTCACTCTTAGGCCACCTTAGACGAATAACTAATAGCGGAATCTCATTAATAGAAACGAGCGGCCTTAATTAGTCGATTCTAATGAGACGACGCTTCTGCTCTCCTTCCCTTCCCCTCGCGCCGCTCGTCCCATTTGGGCCGCGATTTCTAGGTGAATCACGTAAGTGCGCAGTTGCATTAGATGGCCGAAAAGCTCCAAGGCGAAGTTTCAGCGACGAAAATTGCGATGGCCGACGTATTGAAATTGACAGCGAAGCAGATGAAAATTTCCCAGCGCGAAATGAACGCGTATGGGGAATTTATTCGCATCGAATCATCCTGTAAATTGCATATCGCGCATATTAATTATAAATTCGAAGCCAGACCTTATTAATTCATTTAACATCACATTAATTCAATAATTTAACGAAGAGATTTACATTGGGGTGTAAAATTTAATATGGTTTGAGCGGCGTTGCGCTCTTTGTATATCCCAATGGTTGAACAACTCCAGCGTTTACATTCTGGACGGTGTATTCAGCGTTAAATGTGATTATTACCTTACTGTCCGCATATTATGCGAAATAATAATCTAATTGAGGAATATTGTGTAAATTAGAATTTAGAGAGCCGAGTGGCCGAGATATCGGAGGTGCGAAACACAGGTGCTAAAAAGCACGGCTTTCCTTGTTGACAAGTTCGCCTTCAGTTTTTGAAAATTCTTTTTTATCTACTAATTTTTATTATTAACGTCAAAATTGTTGCGAAACCGCAAATTGAGCGCACGCGCGAGCAAGCGAGTCGCTTTAATCCGCCGTTCTTCGATTACCGTCGAGAACAGATCTGCAAAGGATTTTCAGGTAGAATGAGTATCATTCGATGTCGATCGATGTCGAGGGGATGAACAACGAGACGAACGGCCATAAAACGCGGCTTCTACCGTTCCTTTTACTGTGCCGTTTGCTCCTCCGTCCGCTTATCGAGACTCCTTCATTGAGTTCTTCCCTCTCCTCGCGCAATAAGACGAGCACGGACGTGCATTAGGGAAGGAAGAGGAAGACGGAAAGCGACAATCAGCTGCGGAATATACGGGGTGTCCAATCGAGCCGATCTCCGATTCTCTATCGATTCTTGAAATCAATACCTTTCGTTTTTTTAAATAAATCGCTGGGGAATTTCCCCCCAAAGAATTACGATTAAGAGAATTTACTGATATATTTGAATTTTGATTTTGGTTGGATTTAATCGTCATGATATCAAAGAGATTGGAAAATGAAGAAGAAGCTTTGTCATCGAGAATATCGAACACATTTAACAATTTAAAAATGCGAAAGAGTTTCGCTTTTTAAAACATGTTTTGTTTGTTGAGGGAACGATTTCGTTCTTATGATCAAATAATTTACAGATAAATTGTAGTACTATATATTTAGTACACACCGTATATTAGGCTGCACCGTAATTAGCGTCCGTGATGCGATTTTTCGGAGACGGAGTTCCCGATAACGATTTATAATTTCCCTCCGGCACGTTGATTAACCCTTTGAAGCGGTTTTTGCTCGAGTTGCACGTTCTATCTCGAGGTCTCTTTAAATTCCTCCACGAAAGCCGCATTTCATTGACTTCAATATGACGGCTTCTTACAGAACTTTTAAGTTTAAAATCGCATTATTATTTAAATGAACAAAACATATATATATATATAGAATAGATTTTTACGATCAGCGAATTTATGTGTCCTCGGTTAATCATTGAAGAAAAAAATTTTCGGAAACACTTGTATTGAGGTTGTTTAACAGGTCCATTAAATAATTTAGTAAAATTACATTGTTCTCACAGTGTGTCATTGGGCCACAGATAAATATAGATATCGGCAAAATACGAATCTGCGCGAGGCATCTCTACGTGTAATCGAATAACGACCTCGGCACGGTAAACGGGGCTCGTCGCTATTATCTTAATTATATCGGCTCGAAACCTTGGCATTGGCTCCCAATTCTTTTCGGTCGCGATCCCATACTGCAAGTATTCTCTCGTATTATCTCAATTGCACATCGCCTTTGCTCTAGCGTGTGGAGCGTTTGCCTCCACTTTTCTGCCTCCGTGCACGACGGTGAAGCTCGGAGAGACTCGCGAAGGATAATGAGGAGATAAATTCCCGGGGCCTTTTTTCTCTTCATACACATGGAAAGAAAACAGATTGCGCGACTCGGTCGTCTGGAGAGACGTTCAGTTATCATCTGACGTACTTAGAATAAAACCCGTTCTATTCCTCTATCGTTGATATAAAACTCGCGATGGATATAAAAATTGTTATATATTAATAATGTTTTTTATTTTTTACGTATGCGTACTGAGAAGTATATGATAATTTCTCTTAATCTATCACAGCTTTCAAAAAAATTAATAAATTGATATTAATTGGTGTACACCTGGCATTATCGTTGACATTTCATAATTTATGTTGATGGCATCGTTAAATCTGCGGTAATTGTCGGACGTTAGATCGAGATAATTCTTCGAACTTCTTCGAGAGGGAAATTCCGATAATTGGTATTTCCTTTCTATCGTGGCTCTCTGTCCAAGAGCTTCAGCAGAGCAAATGTATAGTTGAAATGTATGATGTCTTCCATAAAATCGCGGTTTCTTCATTACCCCCCGTTCTACGCGTCCGCCTTCAAGAAGGCAATCCGGAATTTTTTTTATCCGTCAGACGTCGGTGTAATAGTCGGCAGAAGTCGTTATTCCCGAGGAGAACGAAACGATCGTAGGCACTTTTCAAGCGAAACTATCTCACGTCAGTAACGTCGATAACACTGTGGCTGCCCGAGCTGCTCCTTTATTGGCTCTTTCGTTCATTTCGTTCACCAGCACTTGCCCGCATATCCCGATAATCCCGCGTTCTTCTACCTGAGCGATCTCGTTGAACTTTCTCGCACGTTGCGAATTTGCTATAATTCTCTAGGAATCTTCCCCCTCCCCCCTCTCCCCGCCCCGATGGCGTATCATCGTTAAGAACATCGTGCTGGTATTCCGGCTTTTGTAAGATGTGACTTGCTTTTCATGACATTTTCTGCGTTCCTCGAGGAATATATTAAGCAATGATCTTTTCAAGACCTCGGAGAATCGCTCGAAAATGCCAAATAACAGAAAAAAGAAAAAAATATAATTCGCCGCACTTAAAATTATGTCTGACATTTGACACAGACATTTTTTTAAGCGTACAATATTAACGCTTTCGATATTTCTTCAGATTAAATTTTTATGAAAATTATACATATATTTGTAGAGGCATTAAATACAAATCTGAGGCTAAAATTATAAAATTCAAAATAGGAAATAATGCGGACATGTAGTAATTAATGTTCATCCATTTGCATTAAAGTCATTAATTATTGATTTTTAAAGTCATTGTAACATAATTTAATGTTGGAAAATTCAAAACATGGTGAATCAGGTTATTTTTATATATTTTCTTTAAATTAGTTTAATTTATTATAATTTATATATAGCTATAAAATTTATTATAAATTTTTATAGCTAATAATTAGTATATATATATACTATATAATATATTATATGTAGCGTACATATAAGACTTCCCAGTTAATTATTAACAAATTATAAGGCAAACCAAAGCAAAATTGAAAATTTAAAAGTGTTCTTATATATATATATTTTACCATATTTAAATTTCGAATGATTTCACACTTTAACGTTAGATTTGTAATCATTAATTTAGAAACTCTTAAAAATTAGATTTTATAAAAATTACTTTATTTAAAGAAATTTTTTAATCTTTGTGTTTACTATTTTGAATTTTTTTAATTTCGATGTACTCGTATTCAATACTTTAGATTTTGAAGTACGAAAATTGATTAAAATTGGTTCATTGATTGAATAGAAAATAGAAATGATTAAATAGAAAAATAGAATTTTTCGAACCGATTCCCAAAACGCTTCTTTCTTTTTATAGAATTTTTATAAAATAATTCATATTTTTAATTCCTTTTTTTAATTGAATTTTTTGTACTTAGTATATTGCTGAGGAAGAGAGAGAGAGAAAGAGAGAGAGAGAGAGAGAGAGAGAGAGAGAGAGAGAGAGAGAGAGAGAGAGAGAGAGAGAGAGAGAGAAATAATATCATAATGTCGTTGACGAAAATCTCTATTTTGGCATAAAGCCTGCGCTTATTTATGTGTTTTTGCCGTTCAAGATAATCATCATCATAAAATCAAATTTTTATTGAAAAAAAGAAAAGTTTCGAATTGTTTCGTGCGACGAGCTTAAATTTATTATCGCCACCTTTGTACGAATTACTACAATTAAACTATACTCATCATACATTGGACGCGATTGGATGGGCTGTTAATCTACTTAATCACTTTGAGCCTACGCCTAAAATAACATAATTACATCGATATCGAGGCGCGATCATGCGACTGTCTCTCAGGAATTTATCGCGGAAAATTTGCAGCTGCATCAGTGACGGCAAAACGAGCACGAACACGAAATATATTGACCTTTAATAATTCTCATCCAAATAGATCGTTTGAATAAAAATAGACCGCGAGAGGTGTAAACACTGAAAAAATATATCTATAAATAAAAATAAATTGACGAAGGAGAAATAAAAATGTGAGAAGAGAAATCGAAAGGATGGAAATAAAAACTATCTACTACATCCACAATCGACGTCAGTTTATTACAGTATTATTTAATACTGTAAAATCCATGCTTTTTTTCGTGTTCATCATAACAGATATTAACTCTTATAATTTTCAATCAAATAGCACGGTTTCCGATGATCGATAGGTCGTCCTCTCGTCGAAGACGTGCATTTTATACTCACGAGCGAATTACGAGCGACAACTTGACGTCAGCGATCTGATTGCAAATTTACATTCACAATGACGTGTCCGTTATCCGGTTGGTATGGCGAGTACGATTACGAAAGTTTACGCGAATCGCGGAACGTGTTGGCGTGAAATGAAAAAAAAAAAAAAACGTGATATAAAAGATAGGACATCACATCCGTGTTTGCGATTCCGATCCACGGTAATTGTAGATAACGGAAGGTGCAATTGCGCAAACATGAATATGACGCGCGTATATCGTATCATACGTGTCGTGTCGCCGTAAAGCTTCTGGCACGATGAATCTTATATATGTATACATATATAAAATATATAATATATAAATGTAAAATATATAATAAAATAAATTTATAAAAGCGATCTTCGATGGAATCTCTTCGGTAAAAGAGAATTTAGTTAGACATCGCTCTCTTTTTATCTCCGTCCTAAAAATTCGTGCGTTCCAAAATGGCGCATCCTGTACATGTAAATACATGCGTAAATAACTAAATGTAAATAACGTACGTGTAAATAGCGTACGTGAGCCGGCGTACAAATTAAACGGCTGAAATTAACGCTGTATCGCGCGACGTTGCGCGAGCACGAATTACACGCGAATTTAAATCAGGCCACCTGGTAAAAGTCCGTTTTCGCACGTACCTCGCGTTTAACTATCGCGGTGATTTGCGAAGATTAGAGAAATTAAATGAATTATACATAATTAAATTAGTGAAGTAAAGCAAATGTGATATAAGATAGAAACGAAATGGTGATGAATAAAGTTATGATTCAGTAATCGCGAGAAAGTCGGTAATATTCAATAGCTGTAAACTTACTGGCAATTAATTAAAATAAAAAATGGCGAGGAGTGGCAAATTATTATAAAGAGAAGTCAATTTTTTTTATACATATATTTAATTAGATATTTTTTTTTTTTTCTTATAAAAATTATATATGTGCGCGTAATTAATTTAGCCCGCAGCTGAAAGTCCAGTTACATTTTTCGAGATTAAACGAGATTTTGTTTCTCATCCGCGCGATGTGACAACATTTTGGAGTTTGCAATTTGCATAAAGTAAGCGAAGAGTTTAAGATTTACCTGTTGCCTGCAACACGCGATACTCGACTGTTCTGTAAACACCAATCTACGTCTGTGTAATTATTATTCCTGTAACGGGATCTCAGCTCGCAACGTGCATTAAATACGTCAGATGCAAACTGTAGCGAGGCGAAATTTGAATTAATCAAACTTTTCTCGAGATTTTCCGAGGCTCCGAGAGACTATCGCGTGATCGCTTATCTATTTCTATAGGAGAATCGCCTATCCTAGAAACGACACAATGTGCTTTAAATGGCGACTAATTCATTTTTCTCTCATTACTCTACGGACAAATCTCTCTGTTACAGTAAATCTATCTTGAAACTTGTAGTCACTAAAAAATAATCACTTTAGAAGGCAATAGTGTGATTACATATCTTCTGACTATTTCCATCATAATATATTAAATAACAAATATACAAATAAAAATTTTCAAGAAACAATCTGATTACACTACACTAATGAGCAAGAATATGAAATTATCGAATATGATATATTTTGATGCATTCCGAATTGATGCGTTCCACAAATGTTTAAATCTAAATGCCATCTCATTGTGTAACATAAATTAAATAGTCGAGTCGTGTACGTATTTGACAAAATATTTTCAACTTGAAGAAAAAAAATCTTCGGAACTCACGCGTGTCAAGTTTTACTTTAATTTAATTTGTCATATGTCAGGTGTCACTTTTTGTAAAAACTCGATTTATTTTATTTGGAGAAAAAAAAGTAGGAGGTGTTTTAAAGTGCCGTGTTCAATGATCGAATTTTTGTGCTGGTCGACTCACCAAATTGTCCGGGTGCAGGTGATGGCCGTAATCCCTGGGGTTACCTCGCGAGCCGCCTGGGGAACTGTGCCTGCGACCCCGTCCATTTTCGATCTCGTCATCGTAATCCTGGAAAAAAGGACACAAACGTGTTTCATTCTGATTGATCGCGAGAAAGCGATGTCGATGTCTTTTTTCTCTTTTCTTTCTTTCTTTCTTTCTTTTTTTTTTTTTTTTTTTTTTACAACAATACCAGTGACACAAATTTTCATTGGGGATAAAAAATCGCGATTTCCGATTAGCGGCTTGGCTTTCTAGGTGTATCCCTTCGAACCCTTTCGTCCGTACGGTGTTCCTGTCGTAACTTCTCCTACGTACGCAAGTCCGTATAATTCTTAGTAATTCGTATAAATCAAAATTAAAATTAAGTGAGAGAGAGAGATCGATGTGCTTAAAATCAAGATTTAAATTAAACAAAATTTAATAGAGAGAGAGAGATTTTGCTGCTTTGTGTGTTATAGTAAACTTTTTTAAAAAAATTCAGGCGATACTATCTTCGAACTATATATTTTAAATATCTGTCCTAAATTTACTTAATTTATTAAACTTAATTAAATTGATTCTTAAATTTAAATAAATTTCAAGTTTGAATTCAACTTTAATTTAATCGATCGCAATCGATTTGCGCGTTGCGAAGGATCACCGCGACGCGACGGCTCGAAAAGGATACGCCCGCAGTACCTGATTGTCGCACTCGTCATCGTTGGAGAGGGCGAGGTCGGAGGTCGTCACTTGGTGCTGCTGCGCCCTCCTGCAGCCCACTCTGCAATTGGCAAAATTTCCATTTCAGAACCACCCCACCCCCGCTCCGCGACCGCTCTTCTTACTAGTCCTATCATCGGTGTCGTCGGGACGATTCGTCAGGCGGAGATTAATCGTCCCGATCGGAAAGAAAGGGGAAGGTGAATCGAGCGGAAGTGGCGAGGTCTACGAGATTTGCGAATTTTTGAAGCTGATTTGACAACCGCGAGCGTCGAAAGCTGACGGCTAATTTAGGAGAAGCGCCTCGTCTTCGATTCGACGGCCTTGCTCCGAGAAGATATCAGACGGAAGTGATTCCATTACGTATCGACCTACCCTTCGTCTCTAATAGGTTTACTAATGTATTTCTAATAAAAGCAAACGCTATGGCAGACGACTTACTGCTTCGGTAAGCGCAGCTCCAGAGATCACGCTAGTTCTATTTTCGAAGTGTAATTCAAAACTAATGAGACATTCAGGAATTTCCTATGTTCGAATTAATATAATTGTGTAACTCTAATGAAATCTAAATCTCCTAAATAATGTTTTGTTTAATATATATTTTTTTAAATGTATTTTCGAAATATTCAGGAGTTTTGGTAACACGAAAAGAACAATTTTACTAAAATATCTAAAACTTGGCCAGATGAAAATAATTAGAGTAATCAAAGTAATTATGTAGGATATTCAAATTGCTGAAATATCAAAAATGTTACTTCATATTTAATCTACAGAATTATTGCGATGGTGACCAACAAAATTATTTTGATCTACCTCTGGTCAGATTTTTAAATATAGCAAAACAATTCTTTTTATATATATTTTCCGCACCCTGTGTATGTATGTGTCTATATATATATATATATATATATATATATATATATATATATTTATATCTATTTCTATTAATGTAGCTTAACTTTATGTTGATTTAAATGTATTCTTTACCTTTTTCTAACGTTTATTAATTAGAAAAAGAGAAAGAGCAAGTTAAAAAGCGAGATTAAAGTTAATCTACATTGGTAGAAATAGGCATCAGACGGATTTGCGTGGACTCGCGAATAGAACTACGTGATCGGAGATGGCTTGAGAAGCGAGAGAGAGCTTTCGGACGGATAGTGATAGGGATCAATCGATGACTTGCCAATGACGAGCGAGCATTTATTCGCTTTCGAGATGGCTCAGATTGCTCACGGCGAGAAACCATGTTTCTCGAACAGATTCTCACCCGGAAAAGTTGGAAAGCAGTATAGAGCACATGAAGGTTACGAGGCGATTATTCGATTTCCACAGCTGCGATTAACATAATTCGCTTATCATATCATCGTTGGTACAGATGTTCTCACTGTAGACATTCGAGAGGAATAATTGCCGATCGCAGGTGGCGGCGATCGAAAGAATTTCTCCTTGTTCTCACCTTGTTTTCGATTTTTCCTTAATCATTCCTCGATCTTCCGCAATCATTTGAATTTCCCGTCGTTTCACGACGGCTTAATTTTTTTTTTCCGTTCCGAAAAATGATGATGACGCGACAGATAACTCAATGTTTTCCACGTTAATTAACTCTTATTCCTCATCGATCTTTTTAAAGCACCGGGCGATTTGTTGAATTACGAAATAAATTCTGAATTTGTAGAACAAGCACGTTTAATCTAAGGAGATTAATCTAACTGTCTAATTCCCCGACGACGAGAGAGGAGTAAAAATCACATCGAGCAGCGAAATAGGTCACTTGTTTTTAAAACTGGGATTAGCGACGTTCACGGAAAAAGTCCGCGGATTTTATTTTATTTTCGCGGACCGACGGGACCGATGCGAGGGCATCCGTTCGCGGCGGGCTTGCGAGAGCTCGAACATGTCGTTACCAAAGCGATTACGGTACTGGCGACTGCCGAAGTTCATTTGTTTCATTCTGTTACCCGGGATACGACCTAGTGTGTAAGAAAGCACCCCGGCCTGAAAATTTCAAGGGCTTTCTCGTTGCCCCTCGGCTCCGCGTTTAAAACTGCGCCGCGGAAGTCGTTCCTATAGAAACTACGGAGCATTAAGAATATGCGCCATTCGAGCAAGCTCAACGTTGCAAATAATATCAGAGAGAGATTAAAAAACACGATTTAAAAAATTAATATGTATTTTCAAATATACCGAATAAATATATCTTTTACATCTTGCGCGCACAATATTTTAATGAATCGTTATTAAAGTATATCTTTGTTACAGTAGTATATCGAGAAAAATTAATATATTATTATTATTATTATCATTATTATTATTTTTATTTGCAAAATTTGATATTCCTGCAGAGAAATAAATTGCACGAGTTTAATAAACGAAGAATAAATCAAATTGTCGTATTTTCTGCGACAATTTAATTATATCTCCTTGATTTATTAAAAGCAATGCAATTTGTCTCTTTTGCAATATAAAAGTTAATTAATATATAATATATAATAAGAAAAATGTAATAATACCATTAATTTCTAACAACAGAAGGATTCGATAAAAAATGTATGCATATTAATTGATTAATATATACACACACACACACATATATATATATATATATATATATATATATATATATATTTATTTATTTATTAATTTATTTATTTATATTGAACATGTGTTTAAGATTCAAATCACATAAAATAGATATCATTTTACAAGTTTCGAGCTTAATTAAAAACTTGAATATTAAAATTAAAAATCACTCGTAAAAAACTTTAATGTAATTGTTTTTATGTGTCCTTTTTATTTAGCCTGAAATATCCGACCTCGAGAGAAAATACCGAGTCTCTTTGACGTAATGCGACGCGAGATGCAAAATTTCTCCGTGGAGGAGAACCAGGAGGTTTTTGTCGCGGAAGGAAAGTTCGGTGTCGACCGGTCCGCGATACAAAAGATAGAATTCGAGGTGGAGATTATATCGACGAACAAAGGCAAAGTGGCATATACATCATATATTGAAATCACCGAGGGGACCTGAGGGAGGATCAGAAGCAGGAACGCTTTTCCCTCGTCCGTCCATTTCGTCCGTCTGTCCGTTCGTTCGCCAGGGACGAGCGGACCGACGTGAAAGCTATCAAAGCGGAGCGCGTTGAATTCCTCCATATCTCGCCAGGTTCGCGCTCGCTATCGATTCCGCAAAATTTACTTTCATATTCGCGAATTGTATGCGTATATACTCGCGGAGAAAGTCGCCGTGAACGTTCAACGTACAACGTAACGGAAAATTGCAACAGAAATACTGTTTGTTTGTTTTGACTTTTTTTTTTTTTATGTTTTTCTTTTTTCTCTAAACCTGTACGGTATAAGCTTGCGAGGAGTCATATGACGCTCGGTGTTTGATTGTAAGACTAGTAGTTTGTAATTACGCGTTAATTTTCAAGGGAAAAAAGATAGCTTATTCCATTCGAATAGGCGTAAATATTGTTAAACGTTTTTCTGAAAACGTGAGATACTTTTTCACATTTTTTTGTTTGATTAATATTACCACCGCGATATAAGTATATATATATATATATATATATATATATATATATATATATATACATAGACTATATAAACATAGCGATACTTTCTCTTGTATCAAATATAAATAAAAAAAAAAAATAGTAAATTCAAACTGTTTTTTCTAATGTAAATGAAATACAACGTTTTTAATTTATTCGTATTCGATGAATATGTAAATGATAGTAAAAGTTTCGTAATACATGGCTATACTATATTATGCCATCTAGTTTTAAAGATCGAAATCCTTTCGCATCGTCGTGTTGACCTTATTTTTTAAATTGAAATTCCTGAAAGCAACACTAAAATAAAAAAATGAAAAATAAAAAAAAAGAAATAAATTTTGATCTATAACAAAAAACAATAATAAAAAACATATGTTTACCACTCTGAAAAAAAGAAACAGAAATACCATCTATTTGTGTAAAAGAAACATATTAAAGGAAGAAATTAATATTGATCACTTTTTACAAATTAAGAATCAATTCATAAAAAATTATGACGTATTAAAGTCTTATTGTCATTCGTAATCAACATATATAAATTAAAAAAAAGACGAATCTTTTACCCATGTTAGAAAAAAACCAATATTTCAGAATAGCATCGTACATTAATTTAGATTTTTAAGCAAAATTTCTATTAAAATTTTTCAAGTTCCTCTATCTCCACCTGTTGCAAATAATTATAATAAATATTATATACTTTCATTATTAATGACAGACTAAAAAAGTTCCCATTAGATTTTTTTTTAACCGTTTTGACGAGTCTTGACAGCTTTCATGTTAATTTGTTCGCTGATAGACGGACGGATGGATGGATAAGCAGATGAGCAACGTTCCGCTAAATTCCAATTCCAGTTTGAATTAATCATTGGTTGCTAATAAATATTCAATCATCTATAAGAATGATCAAATAAAAATTTATGTATTATTATTATTATTATTATTATTAGCATAGAAAATTGAATATTTATATTTCAACACAATGTAAATTTTCTCACCCATGTGAAATGAATCATATTAATTCCATGTGCAGTTCGCCAATAATAGCGCTAATAATAATAATAATAATAATAGTAAGTATCGGTTGCCGTCTAGTACTCAATCGTCAAATGCAAAGATCTACATTAAGATCTCTTGATTAACGTTTCGTAGAAACTGCATCCGTGTTAATAATGCGAGCGACTTACTTCATAAAACTGTTTTTCCATTTGACGAATTAATCGAAATGGAACGAGAAACATTTCTACGCTCACTGACGCGACGGTCATTTTCTACCGTGAAATCGAAAGCGCCTGTCACCGATCGTCGGCGTGTCGCGAATGGAAATGGTAGAATAGCGAAAACCGTCGTGCACTCGCGCCATGCCGCCGACTAAATCCACCTCGATTATCGATTTCCCGCCCACGCGCCGCCACGTGGAAAAGATCACCTTCGCCTGGTGATTCGCCCTTCGCATTCGTCCCACAGATTTTCAGCAAAGCTCAGCCATAGCAAATTTCACTCCACCGTCGATCGAATCGAGGCCGACGCCTTTCAAATGCTAGTTACATAGAGTTACATAGAGCCCGATAGAGCGTTTACCTCGATAATGTCATATCGATAATTAAAGGTCTAAATCATAAGCTTGGTCATTATCAAGTATGAGTATGAACATTACGTAAACTCAAAGAACGCAAAATAATGCTGCCCATTTGCTGAAACGTTGAAATTTATTAAACTTCTTGAGACCAACGGGACGATAGTGGACACTACGTGTAAAATGACTATCGACGGATATTTTAAAATAAAAAAATACTGACCAATCGTTAATGAGCGTTATGAGCGCGGCTGACGAAGGAGTTAGCCTACTCCGAAAGTCCACATTTTTTTTGAATTTGCATGTAAAAATTGATCGATACACGAATGCAATGGTGAACAGCAACGTGCCATCGCTTTCGACTTCGTTGGAGAACAGCGAAGGTAGGCGAGCTATTAACGTCTCGACAGCCAGGTTTGCGGCAGTGGAAGGTAGGTGCATTGAACTGTTGCTGAAGCGCCCTGTAAAGCGCATCTAGCTCTGTCTGTTTACATACCTGTGTTCTCGGCTACCAGTTTGAGGATGTCGAAGAGAGGGATCTGGGATACCGTAGGTATCCTTACGAGCGAGGAAAGGGAGGCAAGGGGAGACACAAACGTGTAACAGGAAATGAAATATCGATGTACCGCGTGTACCCTACAGAGAAACGCCATTACGTTAATCCTGCTTGAGCCGCGAGTTTTCCTTTTTGAGCCCACCTGCGATCTTCGCGAGTGTTGCTGCTTTCATAAAGCGAAAGGGTATAATTAGATGTTTGTCAATCGTTCGAAACGCGCAGGAACGGCCGTGTGACCTTCTCGTGTCTCGAAAGCAAACTTGTCGCTCACCACAACGTGCCGTTTAACGGCAACCATAAGTTTCTCTTAATTGTGAAGTTAAAGATAAATTAGCGTGCGGTCAATTCAGAGTCAATTCCTCGTCGAGAGATGAAGAACTGAACGCTCGTCATTCTTTCTTCATAATTTCTTCTGTATTTTTATTTTATATATCAAAGAAAAATATTTTTGAAAGGTCGAAATTTTTAAATTACGCGAAATTGGGTCATTCGAATTCATATTTATTTAAGTTGTAAATTACTTTCTTTTTTGCAATAAATAATTTGGAAGGATACCCGGATAACGACGGATACCCTATGTAAGCAGTCCGCGCTTTGAAAATTCGTTACTTAGATGAAAGTGAATCGCCAGTAGGTCGATAGTATGTCTCTTGTTAATTAACTCTTCGTGTATCTTCACAGCAAACTCATTGCGACTATGGCGCAAGGAAAGTGATATTAACGCACAAATAACCGTATCGAAAGGAGAATGGTAAAAGTCAACGCCGAAAGGGTCGCCATCGTCATTTTGCGCTGATGTCTCATTTGTCTCGCATTCTTTTCGGTATTTCGTTCCCGAAAGCGACTTTAACGGATCCTCTTAGATCGAATCTTAACTCTTGGACTTGGACTTTCTGAACGTCGCGATTTTCTTCGACGCGTGAAAACTGGCCGCCGCTCAAAATGGCGGTTCGCGACCCTTTCGGCCCTTTTAAAGAGATCATGCGGTCGACCTGGTCCTGGGCATGTCGGCCCCGAGACCGCTGTCCTCGCTCGGCGATCTATACTCCTGGCTATCCCGCGGTAGAAGAGGGCCCGTCACTCCTAGGGGATCTCCCTCGACGTCCACCAGTCGTCCCGGACGGCAACAACCACCGGGCACACCCCTCTGCGGGAAATCAGATGTCCTGTCATGCCCTGCGCCCTTTCCGTTATCGCGTAAAAAGAGTGCTTTTCTTTATTTTTTTCTTCTCTTTCCTCGAACGAGGGGCGATCGGCCGATCGATGATTTCATCGGGGCTGATGATATAGGAAATATCATGGAAGGCAAGATCGTTCTTTATCTCACGAGTGCGCAGATATCTATCGCAGCGATTATCATTATTTTTCTTTCACATGATATTCTTTTCGAAAATTTTGCAATGACAAATTAACAATTGCAATTGCGAATAACAAAGAAAATAGGCCGAAAATGAATAAGCCTAATTGAAGCTTGAGATGTAAGACAAAAGAGATATTTATTCGCTTGATTAAATTAAACAAGGGTGTATACAGATATATATATCTAAAATAAAATTAATTAAAAACAACTGGCATACGTATTGGTAGAATAATAATTAAAATGTTAGTTAAATACGCGTGATGAAAATAAATAATAACGACGATGAACAAAAAGAGAGAGTAAAAACAAATAAACTTAAACAGAGTTGTGTGATGTATTTGTAGCTGTACATTAAATTATTGGATAAAATAAAGCAATACGTAACACGCATAAAAAAAACAAAACATATTTACGATAATTGAAATAATGATTGCGTTATATTTCTAATTAAATAACGCGTGATAATAAAAACGACGCGATAATAATAATACGCCTCCTTGCGTTTTCGATCTTCCTCACTTTCTTGGGAAAGTAAAGAAGACACGTTTGAGACTCGTTGATCCCAGTTAGCATCGATTTAGCCGAAATTTGTCTGTGGTTTGGCATCCATTGCCAGTTCAAGCACCGGAACTTAGCGAAATTAGCAATTGTACAACGATTCATCATCGATCGACGTGTCGCGGGTCGTTCCGCCAAGCAACATTTGTCCCCGCGTGCAGCTGACACTTGATTTACGACGCTCAACCGAGGCCTGCCGGATGCGACGTCTCTTCGAGAAGAGCCGAAAATGATCTATCGGGGGGCCTCTGCCGATCGGTAGCGTCGCGAATCGAGCGTCGATTCATCGATCCAATCTTTCCGGTTCGAAACGGGCACTCGCGGACTCGTGAAAAAATTCGCTTCAGCTTTGGTGAACTCCCGCGCGATGTTGCGCCTCTCGCGATTTTTTTCCGCAACTAACGAAACGCTCTTCTGAGTTTTCTCGATTGTTTCACGGTCACTTAACTCGATTTCGTACGGAAAACCGCGAAACGGAACGAGCGTCTCGAGCGTCTCCCTCAATGTTGTTTTTTTAGTGAGAGAGAAGGTGGGAGGATGGTGTCTGGTGAGCACAGCAGCTTTCTACTTGTCTGTTAGCAGCAAGCATCTAACAGATCATATCCAACTAACGAGAGAGAAGAAGGGAGAGAATGTATGTGCAAGAGCGCAAACATTTTCTCGCAATGTGAAATTTCAATTATACATCTTCGTCTTAATTGTGATAAAGAGAGCGGCGTTCGTATAACAAATATGTATAGTAAAATTGTTTGTACATACATAATTGTAATTAGATTTTATATTAGAATGATATTTTCAACATGTAAATATGTATATTACGCAATTAGACAGAGCGTTATTTTGCGTTATTATAATTACACAATTTATATTATAATTTATGTGTCATAATATAAATTATAGAATTTCTATCTAATTATAATTATGCAACATAATCATCAAAAAGTGACACCCGATACTTTGCTCTCAATTATCCACTATCAATTCCTCCGAGTTTGGTAAAATATAGGTACTTAAATTTTGCTGTCCTTCCAATTACGTTTATTACAAAGAAAGATAAAACACATGACAAAATGTACATATATATATTTCGCAAAAATTGAACGCGGAGGAAATTGATTGTCGAATTGCCGGCAAACACGAATTAATTCTGAAGAACAAAATAGCGCAATATATAAGCAAGATTATAAATAATTGTAATAGCAGCACTAGTGAATAAGAGTCAATATAAGAAGAAGAAGAAGAAGAAGAAGAAGAAGAAGAAGAGACGTGAAAAGTAGAAGAAGATAATGCTCATATTATGCTATAATTCCAGAGAAAGCAAAAGAAAGCGAAAGATACGATGAGAAAAAAGCTGCGCTTGGACGAACAAAATTCGTTTACGAATAAATTACGTATCGATTAAACAAACAGTGTAATTATATAACGAATAATAATGAATTGCTAATTAATTTACTACGACTAATCCTATTGATATATATATTAAGAATGGAAAACTATGGCGCTAAAAATATGCAAATGGATACAAAGCATCTGCTTGTACAAATCAAACAGAGAGCAAGTAAACAAAAGGGAAAAGACGAAAGGAGATGGATGTTCACTTAAAAATATTATATATGATTAATTTTTCAGCAATTTTTTTATTGATGTATTGAGCTTAGCGTTACTGAAATTGGCATACTTTCCATTTAATAGAAGAAATTCAAAGGCGTGACGCTTTCTTTATCTAATCACACGAGGCTCGATCGCATATTTGCTCGAAGCGTAAATCAGGAGAGATTGTTAAAAATAACGTTAGAAAGGACTGTTAAATATTATATCAACGCGAATAGAAAAATGCGCAAAATTTTTTACTTGCCGCAGCGCGGCAACGTCATACGCACGTCACAGGCCCGGCATAGTATAAGTTCCTTGTGACCGGAGCGAGTTTTGTTCATCGTCAAGCAGCTGTTGTTCTCAGAGCGGAAAAAGACAGATATATATATATATATATATAGAGAGAAAGAGAAGGGACTGCAAGTCATTTTCCTAAAAGACGAGCTCATGCTTCGTTCGAGGAGAAGATAACGACAGACCGGAACGATCAAACGGAAGGAGGACTCGATCGTAATGTCGATCGATATCGCGCGCT
Source organism: Pogonomyrmex californicus (assembly GCA_024349325.1). Taxonomy (NCBI): domain Eukaryota; kingdom Metazoa; phylum Arthropoda; class Insecta; order Hymenoptera; family Formicidae; genus Pogonomyrmex; species Pogonomyrmex californicus. The sequence continues at coordinate 277,334 of JAECZD010000018.1, read as the reverse complement.
CCCTCTCTCTCTCTCTCTCTCTCTCTCTCTATCGCCGATCGAGAGAGCGGCGGTGAAGGATTTCTTTCGCGAACCTCCGCGACCTCCGGGAGGAAGGATCGCGAACCTTCTACCGAGGGATCCTTCGTTCTTCCTAAAAGTGTCTTGTCTTCTTGTTCCGTGCGTAGCATTCTCCGTTTTCTCCTCGCACCTCTCCAATCGATCGCGCTTTTCCATTCTGCCTCGTATCTGTTTTTCCGTCGCCGATAACGAGCGATAACGCGACGGTCCATCCCGAATTTTCCTCGCCATATTTGCCACTTGTCATCATCACTTCTCTCGTGGTTTCTTTCTGCTTTCACATCGAACGGAGATTTCTTTTGCTTTCGCGCGCCCAAATTATTTTATTGACAGTACGTAAATATGTAGAATCAATACGGGTAATTGTACAATACAAAGTATGTTTTACTTAAAACATACTAGAATTTTTCATTTTTTTAATTAATCTTAAACATCTATTCTTTTGGAAACATCATGAAAATCGTATATTTCAGATTCTGATTTAAATAAATAAATCAGATTCAGATAAATACATTTCAGTTAAAAACATTTTTAACTTATGTAATTTGATTGTCATAATTTTGATCTTATATTAATATGAGGTTATTGAACAATGTATGGGGAAATTGTAACATAAATAAAAAAAGTTATGCTGAATAGTAATCAGCCGATTGTTAGAATAAATATTTTTAATACTTTAAATTATTTATTTTTTTTTGTCTTTTATTTTTTCGTTTATTAACTAATAGATTTGACGCTGTCCAGTGAAACTTTGTTGATTTTTTATTTATATATTTTACAAATTTACATGGTATAAATCTACATAATTACAAAACAGTAAATAATTAAAACCATTGTAAATGTTTTCAATAATTAGTTGGATATTATGCTACGTATTTACATTTCAATTAATTATTGCGTATTCAACGATTAAAAATCATATATATTAAACATTCAAAAATTATAATCTTTAAATTCCAAAAAATGTCAAATAGAAAATTTATCAAATTAAAATGTAAAGATCGTTTAAACATTTGCCATTAATTTTGTCTGAATTATCATTAATTGATTACAAATAACATATTGATTGTTGCTGCAAGCCAAATACATAAATTAAATACTTTCAAACATCACGCTTATCCCACTTAATATATGCATAAATTTACTATGAAGGAATTCGTAATTATTGTTTAAAATGTAAAAAAGAATTATTGACATAATCTTTTATTGATTTTCATTAATTATTTAATAAGCGAGAATCAATAAATTCATTAATTTCTAAATAAGGAACTTTAATCTCGTAATAAGGAACTTTTAATAAATAATACAATTACGATTGAAAAACAAACTTTAAACATAAAGTGCGCAAATTTTTATAATTGAAATTTTTGATATTCCCATTTTTTAAGAAAAATTTTTATAAATTTATAATTTTTACAATTTAATGAAATTATCTTTTTTAAATAAAAATTATTTATAATAATATAATGATAATATTTTGACATAAATGTGTTTAATAAAAATAAATATAATTATATTTTTTCAGAAAAGCCGCATGTCATAATCACCCCATGACACTATCGCAATTACCCATATTGATCTTTATGATAAAAATATAAATTTATTAACTTTTTGCACTTTCGAAATAGCTTTCTGACGTTTGTTATGAAAATACAAATCTATGTTAGTCTAACAATCATAAATTTTTATCACTTTCTGATATTCTCATGCAACGAGTTCTACTTTTTTCGCCGTAGCAATTATTTCAGGTTATTCCAGTTTGACTGTTATGAATTATGGCGCTTTTGTTATGAATTATTAATCGCCATTGGACACCTCTCCTGGGACTGGTCCGCTTTGTTCGCACAGTTTCGCTCGTTCTCGGGTAGACGATAATTTTCCTAATGGCCGCAATTTGTCGATTAAGAACGCGCGCGCGCGAGACGAGAAACTTTCGGGAAATATTTCCCTGTTACTTTCCCCCCGCGGAGTCCATCGACAAAGGGCGGGCACGCAAAGCGATTCCGAGAGACAATTAGGGTGAGCAGAGATCCACAGAACAGTGAGTGAGGAAAATGACAGAGAGGAAGAAAATTTTACACATCATCGTTGTAGAGGCAAGAGAGATAGAAATGTGTGTGTGTGTGTGTGTGTCTGTGTGTGTGTACGTAACAATGCGCACAAAACATGCGCATGTGATTCACCAAATTTATGCGTGTATTTTTATATGTCTCTCTGTCTGTATATGTATAGATGCGTATATGTATATATATATATATATATATATATATATATATATGTTTGTATATGTTGCGTTGTGTAAGCTCGGGAGAGATATGAATAGAATGTAAGAGGTGAGTTAAACTTACCGGAAGATCGTGCAGCGAGGGAGTCACTATCAGGTCCGAGTGAGCGCGGTCGCCTTTTCTCTGGAAAAAAAAAAAAAAAAAAACATAAAGCGTCGTTTTAAAAGCAACCCATTCTGTCGGACTTTCGACTTCCTATGAAGAGCTCGCCCGTCTCCTAGAATCGCGCGATTCTAGTGAAATGGCAAAGAATCGTAAACCACTTTGGGTTAAGAGGGAAGAGTTCCCTCGAGTCTCAATTTTGATGGTTTATCGCGACACTGTTAAATCCTCCTTAAATTGGGCAAGGAACTCGTCAGCAGATTGCCTTAAAGTTGAGCTCAAGTTGAGAAAAAGCGAGGAAGTTATTTTAACATTTAAAATTACTTTAAATAAAGAGATTTATTAAAATCATATTTTTATCTACTCTTGGAACTTCTTCGATTTGAATAAAAATAACGGGATTATATTTCTGATTACGCAGAAATGTGTTATTCTCTCCGAAGTTTGAAAGAACTAATTTCGGAGTAATCATTACGATTTTCAAATGTTATAGTTCGCATACGTTAATATTGATAATGCGAAAATTTGGCGCGTACGTTCCAAATAAATTTTCCATAAATTTTCATACATCTCGTCATTATTATTATCGCAGTAATTCAAATTCGATTGATATAGCGTTACCATATGGAATGGACCGACAGAATACTCAATGATACTTCTCTGTTGAAAATAGAAAAAAAAAAAACTGTTTAACTCAACAAACTTGTATGTACTTTGTTTATTCCCAATTATTTTCTAAGCGTTTGGAAATTTTGGAAAATCAGCTTGGTTATAAAGGAATCATCCAGAAACTTACCCTGGCCATTGCTATTCGGGGTCGGTAAACGAGATCATCGAAGGCCCCCCTGTCCTTGTTGTCGATCAGCTCCCTGAGCTCTGTCAGCAATGTCAGTTTTTCCTGGGTGTTCAGCAGGTCGATCAGGTTGATGACCAGTTCCTCTATCGTCAGCCTTCTCGTCCTGTAATCCGCCAAGAGCTGAGAGAGCGCGGCTCGCTCGCTCCTCGCGAGAACGACTCGCGCCTTCTCCTCCACCATGGCGGCGGTGGCCGCCGAAACGGCGTGGACGCCACTCCGGTGCCTCCACTCGTTCGTGCTGCTCCTTGATTTTCAAAGTCAGTCGGAAGTTAAAACGTCTGGCGTGTCAAGTGATAATATACATTTGTACGTTTCGAGATCGAAACATAAATTACAGATTCATATAGCACAGCGTTAAGCTTTAAGCTTAGATTTAATATTTAAAATTTAATATTTTTTTTTTTTAATAATAGGTTAATTGATCTTTTGTAATTATTAAACGTACGTAGAGTGTTTACCGAAATTAGGTTGAAAATGATTTGCATGAATACACTTTGCCCGGAATGTACACGACGATATGTTGATTTTAATTAAGTTAGCATTATCCAATATTCACCAAGATTTAATTAACCAAGATTTATCAGCAAATATTATTCTTATGTTATATATAACAAGTTTAATTATTAATTTAATTAATATTATTTAATATATTCAAATAACTGTCGCATAACATGAATTAATATTGACACAGTTTTAATCATGCAAGGATTTAAAGGAATTATTTTTAATTAATTTTATGTCTTTACAGATGCAGAATTTAATTTCCATTCTTTACTTTCCCTTTTATATTTATGTCCAACATAAATATGTATGTGTCTGCGTTTAAGTAACGTAAAATTAAATATAAAATTAATAAGTGACACATAGGGATTGCACACACAGATACAAAAGAGAATAAAATGTGATGCACATTAAATTTTTCGTTTTAGCAGATAATAAAGATATTAAATTATTCGAAATTTTTCATAGAAGATGCATTTAGTCACTTACGCAGGACTGGGTGGACGATGATTTCCGGGACTTTCCAGGAGTAAAGGATCGTGCTCGGGATATCGGGTGGCCGGGATAATAGGCTGGCTGGTGGTACATGAATGTGGCACTTTGCCGACATCGCGTATCAGCAAGCTCATCCTCTTGTTGGTCTTCAGTATCTGAACAGCCTCGTCGTGCGTCGCCTCCTCGAAATTCTGCCCATTCACCTCGATGATTTGATCGCCCACCTGCGATCGTTCGGAAGGTATTCCATATTAGAGGAATTGGATTTGACACGAAGATGAGATTATTGAAAGAAATCACAAACGAAAACGAAACAGAGGGACGATGTCATATCATGAGAAAATTAATATTCATCGTTCAAAGAAAACGTAGACGTCATTAAGAGAGCAATACGTTAACCATAAATGAATAAATGTTCACCGATCACTGATTATGGTACATTCAATGAAATTGGTGAGATTGATCGGGCAGGGTGGATTGTCCGTCGGGATTTATCGCGACGTGTCCGGATTTAGCAGAGAAGCATGATTCTCACAAGAAGTCCGGCGCGATCGGCGACGCTGTCCTTGTCGACGCCCGTCACATAGATTCCAAGGCCGTATTCGAGACCGCCACGGATCATCAGGCCCAGAGACTGGCCGGATTCGATGCACAGCTCGACCTTCCGCGTCCGCGGTCCGTAGCGGGAATCGCGAGGCGGATGAAGGGGCGGCGGGGACGCTGGACGACCTTGCCGATCCATCCAGCTGCAGGATTGCGGACGGCCCGACGACGACCACACGGGGTGACCGCCCCGGCAGCGGGGGTCCAACGCGGGCCCTCGCACCGTCATGCTTAGGGTCCTGCAGGACTTCAACATCTGTCGAAAACGTAGAAGATTGTACGATATCGAGAAGAACAAGGCAGAAAGATGCAAGGGGATGCAATCCCATTTGATTAAGGGAGAGAAAATCTGCACAATTACTGTAATTCGAAAGTGAATAATTTCAACTGAATAAACTTCTAAATATTAATTTGGTAATTAAAAGTGAAGAGATATTAATAAATTTTTTATAACGTATTCTTTTAGAATGGATAAAATTTTTAAGTAACATATATCTTATTAAAAATCTTTTTTATCAATCATTAGTAGCTTAATGTTAACACTCACTCACATACATCATAAATTAATATTTTAAGCTTTAAAAGTATAAGAAGGAATTGATTGCAGTACTATTTATATTTATTCATACTTGTCTATTTGATATTCAATTATGCAAGACATTTATTTTTATTCGATAGCTAATGAAATATTGCTCGCATCACATAAAAATTTAAATCGATTAAATAATTCGAAGAAATTTATGAAGAAAAATTTTAGGAGAAGCAAGAAAGCATGTAATTTAATTTGATATTACGCATTTATCACAGTATAAAACACACAATGAAGATAAATACGAAAATACATAGATACAAATTTATTTCTGTATGAATAGAATTATTTTTAACAACGGCAAGAAATAATAACGGAGATAATGGAAAAAGGCTCAACGCTAAGATCAGAATTGCTTGCGAAAACGCGCGGCAGGGGTGTAGTTAATGAAGAATGGCAGGACATACAAAGTGGGCTGTTTATAGGTAAAATAGATGAAGTTAACGAGGAGAAAACGACAAAGATGTGTTTCGCGGCGGCGTGACGCCGCTCGGCAGCCAGCAGGATATCGATCCTCCTGGCAGAGCCCGTGACGTCACATCCTACCCTATCCTTGACCCAGCCCGGATCGCGACGTCCCTAGGATCCCGCGGTTCTTTCGTAAGATGCGGGCCACTCGCGGCATCTCGAGCGCGCGAACGGCATACGGGAAAGGGTGATTTTTTCCCCATCGTGCCCATAACGTCGGAAATCGTTACAACGGGGGAGACGTAAAAAACGCCGTCTCATTTCTGCGACGATGGCGGAATCGCATTTGGCAAATGCACCACCGCCAACGATCTTCGAGATGCGCCCCGTTCGGGGATGTATCGTAAACCGCATCCCTATCCAACTTCCCCATCCAACTTTTCGCCCACCGCACAAATTGGATGTACTGTTTTACATACGAAAGACATTCGCAAATGAAATTTCTAAAATTCCACGTATACGTAAGTGATTGCAAGCTTTATTAAACTCTGACCTCTCGTTGCCTCTTTAAACTTAAGTGCACTTTACGTGAAATTTTGCTAACTTATTTTCTTCAAAATCTTTTCTTCGCTGATTTATCAATAAAGTGTAAAAATGTTGTATTGTTTCTTTGATTTTTATTTATCTTTGAACATAACAACTCAATCTTTTTTTCTATAAAAACGCCTTTAACTTTCATTTATATATATATATATATATATATCTCAACAATAATTAAAGAATCATTTTTTTCTAGAATGCAACATATTGGCTCTTTAAATTTTTCCAATAATAAATTTTGTTAATGTTAGATCTGTTATTTCTCAATTTAACTTATTACGGACGGAAATCATATTCGGATTCATTTTTCAAATTTCCACTTGTGTCGATTAACAGCATTCCGGTGTTACCGATCAACGTTTGTGATTATGGCTCCATATCTGTCTAATCCACAACGGGGGTCTTATCGTGCCATTTCGCATACAAGGGAAATTAATATCGGATTAGCTGTCGAGAACAGATGAAGAGCCCGGGGGGGGTAGTAGTCCGAGTGCTGGCAATTCCGTGATCGGCGACCATCTCCGCCCGGCCGATTAAATAAATAATTCATAGGATAGGACGTCGAAGCCGTTTGGCCGACGTAAGCGAGTCAAGATGGATGCTAGAAACTATCGGTGTCGCGTCCGGGAACCTAGCGCCGCTATTTCCGGCGCCGAGGCCATCATCCAGCTGAGAAGCTTGCGTGCTGCTATGCTTTTCGATTGTCCGGAAGCGGCTATCTGTGTGAGCTAGTCCGCGAGTTACGGTGCCAACCGACGGATATCGCTTTGATCGCTTTCGCCGATGAAATCGTTTTCTGAATCGGCCGAATCGACCCTGATGGCGTGTCCTCTAGCTATCGATGATAAATTATAAGGAATATTGCCGGGAGAGTTGGCTTTTCTAGATGTATGCCATAAGGAGTTTGTTCTTATGTTTCTGACCGGGGAGATCGATTATTGTTAAATAGAAGTGGATGTAGTGGTTTTAGAGCTTCTAAAATAAACCTGTGTCAATCTTGGAGTGTTAAAGTGATAGTTGTTAACATGTTCATTGTCAATTCGATATCTTAATTATAAAAAGATTTTGAATACAATCTTATACAAAATATATTTTATTAAAATATATTTTTATGAGAATTTGAATATAGTTATAATATAAATATAATGTAGATGAGATAAGATTTAAGATGTATTTGAAATGTCTTTTTCCATTATGTATTAAAAAAACATGATATATAAATATGATACTAAATATATATATATATATATATATGAAACTCAAATTGAAAAGAAACAGAATTGAAAAAAAAAAACAAAGCTGAGGTGATATTTTTCATAAAAAAAAATTTCTCGTGAGAGAAAAAGGTGAAAGGGTAATCCAACAGTTAAAATTTAATAATCAATTTATCAAAGGGAAAAAAACTTGACTTTGAGTTGCTGCATGGCAAATTCGTAAAAAATAATAGCATGCATGGTTCGCGATTTAAACAATTTTTTTGAATTTATAAATATAAATCATCAGATGTCTAAGATCCTGTCTAATAATGCCGTTTATTTATTGAAAAAAAAAAAAAAAAAAAAAAACAGAAATTAGTCAATAACTGATCAGGAATTCTGGTTACTGATCAGTATCTAATCACTGATTAGATTTTATTCAATTTAGGCGACAATTGTATGATTAGTTACTGAACAGCAAATTTAATCAGTTTTTAATTAGTTTTTAAAAAATTTTTAATTAGTTTTTAACTAAATTTTCCCAGAAATTTTCTCGAGAAATATTACTGTAAGTTGATGATGCGAATGTTAAGAGTACGAGAAAATTACGACTAGCTTATCGTCAGAACTCGCCATATTCCGGAGAGAAAACTATGATCAGTTTATCGCTAGAAGTTGCTATATTCTGGCGAGAAAATTACGCTCAGTTTATCACCAGAATAACTCGCCATATTCTGATGAGAAAACTACGATCGATTTATCGTTAGAAAAAACTCGCTATATTATTTATTTTAGTTATGTTCAAAATGTTTATTTTTTTTTAAATAAAATTTTATTTAACTCTTTATTTAGTTTTTCATTAGATTTACGTACGATATATTAAATTATACAGCTTCGAAATTATTATTATTAGTTTTCCTGCCAGTTTCAGTTAGATTTTATTCCACTTGACCTGATCAATTTTTCGCTAGCATCGGTCAGAAAAAAGTAATTAAAAAATTTCATGTTTTACTTTTCAGAAACTGACATTTACTGATTGACCTGTCTAGTTACTGCCCTATATAAAATACTAAAATACTAAAAACTGGCTAGTTTTCCTGACCCGTTTTTCCCGATATTTAGATATTTTTTTTTTTATCAAGAAACTTCTTTGTCGTGAAATAAATCAGTGGTCGAAATCACGAGTTTTCGCTAGGTATAATGCGGGTATAATTCTTCACAATTAAAGATTCCCCAAAGAGAGACTTTTTCAGACTACGGCACGTGAATGGCGTTCAGTTTATCGGTCGCCCTTTTCCCTTTCAAAGAAAAGCAGCCGCGGAAGCCTCGTGTATTATGTAAAGAGAATAAATGACGGGAGGTTCGCCGGAGGGCGTCGGGACGCTTGGCGCCGCTACGTCGCTCTCGCCCTCATCCTTGTCATCGTCGTCACCGTCGTCGTCGTCGTCGTCGTCGTCGTCGTTCGAGAATAACGACAAAGGGAGTGGAAAAGAAGCGACGGAACCTCGCTCTCTCGGATATGCTGTTTGCGTAGCACGCGTTTCCCGACGCACGCTGGCTCTGTGAGCGTGTTGACGAGCTAACGCCGTTACGAGATAACGAGTCCCGCCGCCACCGTTATCCTTTACGGCTCCTCGCAACGACAGGCACCGACAATTTAATCCTGTTTATGGTGATCGATGCCAGACTGGATCGAGTCTTGCTCCGGACTTTCCGAATTCCGCGCGTGCCAGAATAGAAAGGTATCTTCAAACAGTCGCAAATTCAATACTAGCGGTATTTTTTTTTATTATTTTTATTAAATAAATAAATTAACTTTTTGTTCCGTAGAATTCGTTATTTTGCACTGGATCGATTAAGAATTTGAGGATTTTTTTATATTAATTTATTTTTTAACCTATTAAGTTTTAGGTGAGCCATCTAAGTTTTTCTGTTTTAAATCATTACAATTCGAGTTCAAATTCAAGATTGGTATTTAAAAATGAAGAGTCGCCTTTTTGAAATTTAGTTAACTATGGGGATGGGTGTATAAAATTGAAAATAGAGATAATGAAAGTAAGTGACCCTTGCCTTTTTGACACTGAGAACTTTTAACAAATAAAGAATTTCACCGAACTTTTTTATTAGACTAAAATATAATTATTCTTTCAATGATTTATAATAAAAATTATGGATTTAAAAATATGAAAAGAGACAAAAAAATTTCTTCTTCCAAATTTTTATGTTTTTATCCTGGAATTTAATGTTTCAACGATTTCAAAAGCAAAATTTTTGATATTTTCTAATCTCATAAGTGTGAAAACGTGTCAGAGAAGATCTTAAAACTAATGTATCATCGTCTATTCTCATAGAGGTTAAAAAAAAGTTAAATAAAAAAAATTGTGTATTAAAGAAAGATTTAGGTAAGTATAGAAATATGCATCTTACTTTGATTTTCGCGTATAATTCTTTTTCACACTATGTCACTATGGATATTAGTTCTCTTATTCAGCTGTCGCAAAAGCGTGAGATATCTCGTTGAATAAAAGATGACGCAGATGTCATAGAAGATTCATCGAATTTTGCGAGATTGATCAAAGTTGAATTGAAATCAGATACCGGCAAAAATATAACGTTGACAGAATATAAAAAAAAAAAACCAATCTATTAGATTATTGTTTCATTCAATAGTGCTTTACTTTCGAAATGTCAGATACGATTGAAGACCTTGGCATTATCGCGTGAGATGTTTGAGATTTTATTTCAACAATAATACGCGCAAATTTTAAATAATAATTAACCGGTGCGAGGAGAATTTTCTTCTGAAATGTGAAGAGATGAACTTACTGAACGAATGAAATGAGTTTGAGACCAAATCCCGAGATACCCTCATCCTTCATAAATCTTGCATCAATACTTCCCAAAGTTGACGCAATCTCATATGTATTAAAAATTATAATAGCGAAGAAGGAGCTGTGAAAATTTAGAAAAATTTCACAGAAGAATAAAAGAGAAGGGGAAAAGGAGAAATTACAGATGGACGTGCTAAATATTTTTAAGTCACACGTAAAGTTTACGTCGCGACCGAGGGTATACGGTCGATCGATAGGACTCAGTAAGAAAGTATCGTATCGTAGAAGATGCGAAGAAGGGTAATCGGGATGGATATAGATCGCCGCGACCCATTCGCTCACCCTCCCGTGACAGCAATTTTTCCGGAATATCTTCCTAAGGCCTAAGTCTTGAAGAACTCAACCTATACCCTTACTTTCGTTCTGCGATCGATTCGCGCAATTCTTTAGCGTTTCCTCGTACGTCCGCGTATGTGGAAAATTATGAAGGCCGCGCAAACAGCACGAGTATAATAAGACTAAAAGTTTCGCGAAAATAAATGGGCACAAATAGGCAAGTCTTCACAATTAAATGTATGAATAAGATACGTAAATAAAATAGAGGTGATGTAACGAAAATATTTTAAATTCGAAAAATAATTTTAAATTCGAAATCTTGGATTTCGCAAATTTTCATTTCTAAAACTTTTTACAATGCCACGTGGAAAATAAATTCTTCTATTCCTAGAGTTCTGAGATAAATTTCTCAACAGTCACCGAACGAAAGTCATCGAACGAAATTAATTTATTAACAATAAGATAATAGATGGCATTGCTCAGCAGGACGTTATATTAAGTATCTTATAATTTTTCACTTCTCGTAATTAAATTTACACATATAAATTCGGAATAAATAAATATATATATATATATATATATATATATATATATGTGTGTGTGTGTGTGTGTGTGTGTATAAATTCAATTAAGAAAAATGAAGAATTACAGGTTACCTAAAATCCAATCCTGCCGAACAATGCCATCTATTATCTTCTCTCTTTGAAACTTATCTCTCGGTTTATTATTGACTTATTAAATTCATGTATAAATATAAATAAAATAAAATAAAAATAAACTTTGAATTTATGTTCAGAGAATCAAGAGGACTTGGATCCTTCGATCCAACGACTACGAACTGCTGCAATCAAGTTGCGCGAAAAATCGAAGAGAACCGTTATACATGAGTCGTCCGAGGAATAGCCACGAGTAATCTCTCTGGTGTAAATGGTTTCCTATCTTCTACTATCTTCCGCATTATACAGCCACATACATATTCCCGGTGCTCCCGTGGCGATTCTCCCTTAAAGGAGGCTTAAAACAAGAGGCCTCTCAGCCGGTCAGCCGAAAAACGCGAGAAAAGAGATCCCGCAGTGAGATCTCGAAGAGAAATTGAATTGAGTGTCGTAAAAATCTCAGACCACCAGGAAATTTGGATTCTGATCTGAAATGGATCCTCGATCGGTCAGCCGACCTTTCATTTCAGCCTTTAAATTGGTTGCTCGCGTTTCCTCGAAAACCTATTACGAGCTACGGTTCAAAACCAAACCTCGTTGCGCAGCAAATCTGTCGATTCACAGAGTTTATTTCGAAATTGACTCTCACTTGGTTTGGTTGGTGCCAATTTAAACCGAGAACTTCCTTAATTTTACCAGATTAAAGTTCGTCTGCGAAAGTTCGCCCGCCGGTTTTAAATTAAATTCAATTTTGAATTTAGATTTAAAATCGATATTTATCGAGAATACCGATATATTCGTACTAAAAAACTCTTCTCGCTACGGGGTTAGTTGGTACGCCCTACGCGTCGGCACTTGAGAGTGGAAATGGAAAGAAATAGGATATATGGTGAGACGCTTAATTTTATATCCGCGAATATATCCGCTTAGTGTTTGCTACTTCAAGTAAGTGCGAATGTCGAGCGTGCTAACCGAGCGATGATATTCCCTTGAATATTCCCGTTTACTTTGCGGATCAAAGGGCACCCCTTGGCGGTACTTCAACCTGACGTGTCTTGTCACGTGTTGTGTTTTCCACGTGGAAAACACAACAAATTGCAAACATTTCGCGACAAGAACAGCGACTACTTTTAAGCTCCACTTTAAACAATCTGTATTAAATTCGTATTAAAGAGAGAGAATTCGAGTTAAAAGCTATGCGCCGCGAATCTCTATTGTCTGTATGACACTTCGGTCTAGACATACTGTACTTATTTGTCTCCCAAATAGAAGAAAAAAAAGTCATATAAAACTCAAGATGACGTCTATGATTTTTTGTTCTACTTGAGATATTACGTCGGCTTCACGTCCTTTCTATTATTTATCTGGCTATTGCGATAAATATTATTGTATGCTTCGATAGTCGAAAGATAAAATTCGATCTTTGGCTGAGGTACTATTTTTGCAATAAAAATTTCTTACAAGTTTCTAATTATTGTTAAGATATTTTTAGCATATTATTGAATTAGACATGTTGTTTGACAGCCGTTTTTTGGATTCGTAAGTAAACGGCCCGTAATTGCAAACGGAAGCTTAGAAATGATTTATCGAATTTATTTAATTAAATTCGCTTGAAAGATAAAATATAAACACATGTATAAAAAATATATTAAAAGATACATGCGTCTGAGTTCATTGGAATTATAGAAATGTGGTTTATGAAATGAAATTTTTATTCTTTATAAATTTAAAATGGGTTTCATAAAAGAATTATGTCATTTTAGAATTATGTCGTTTAGAAAAATATTTCGTAAAACTGATGAAACTTTTGGATATTTCACGTGCAGCAGCCCTACATTAAAGACAGACTATTCGTTAAACCACATTAATTTCTTAACATCTTTCTCTCCTAATTAATGACGATTATAAGATTTTATAAGAGATTATGAGAGTTACAAAAGTGAATAAATCTCAACAAAATGGCCCAAGCGATGAAAGAATTGAGAGAAGCTGAATGAAATTGATGAAGGAAAGGCCGTTAATGGCGAAAAGGATGAGAATAAATAAGAGAACGGCTGATTTTGAAAATAATCTGTCTTCCGGCTATTTGCGCGTGATTTCAGGGATGTTTCACGTTTTACCCTACTTTCTTTAATCCGATTGAGATCCGGTCTAGTGCGCAGAGGATTGACGAGGTAGTTCCTAAGGTCAGTCGTAAATATCAGATGCATTCGCGCGATTACTTGGCGAGAACTCGGATCTAGAGAAAACTCTTAATTGAGACAGTTTTAACTACTTGTTTTCTATTTTCGTTCTCGTCCTAAAAAAATAATAATTGCTACGCGTCAAGATGGTGAGCATTAAGGCGTTCGCAAATTTAAATCAAAAAAGTTTCATAACTTATTTTGTTATTCAAGTTAATTTAAATTTGTATTTGAAATGAAGTTAATAATTCGAAGAAATGTAAATTATATACATTTCGAGAATTACGATACTTTAAAAGTATATGTAGAATTCTATTATTAATGCCGGAAAAAAAAATTTAATTTATGCTTCAAGAATTAAAATGCTTTGAAAATTAAAATCTTGTCATGAACTTTAAATCAATTTTTTTCTTAACAATTATTTTGCAGTAATCATATTTATATTAATAAATATGATATTATTTTGATAAATTCTTAAGCTTCACAAAGCGATCTTGATAATGAAATTCTGTAATTTCTCGTTTTTAACAAAACAAAATAATCGGTTTTAATTAAATTAAAATGAGTGCTAGCCGAATATAATAGAAGTTTAGTTTCACCCACATTTCCCTTTCCCTTAAAGTTTAATTTTTCAAAACAACTTAACAAAATACAGATATGCACATATTGTATTGTATTGTATTGTATTGTAACGAAGTTTATTTTAATAAATGCATTGCAAGTTGCAAAATAAAATTAATGGCAAAAAGTCGATGAGAAAAGTAATAAACTATGATCTTTCGCAATTTTTCACATCTTAAGAATTAAATGCGCTCTCTGTTCATTTGTCATCTTCGAGCTAACGAGACCAAGGCCTCGACCAGAATGGTAGACGCTAATGGAAACTGCCAGGGTTAGAAGATACCATGGGCGATGTTAGCAGGAGCTAAAACGAGGAGGGGAGGACGTTCGAGGAGGGCGAGGGGTAAGTGAGAAAAGTTCAACTTACTTTGAGGGCCTCCTCGTGGGTAACCGCGCGGAAGGGTGTGCCGTTCACCTCCAGGATGGTGTCTCCTGGCCTGAGTCCAGCACGTTCAGCTACCGAACCCTCCTCCACCCTCGAGATGTAGACGCCCACCCCTGAAAACAGTTCGCAGACTTTCATCAGACCGATAAGCTGCCTCGCCGCTGATTCAAGATTCGGTGTCGACTAAGATCTTCCGCCCATGGCGCGACCAAGCCGCACGAACGAATTTTACAAAGCAACCCCCCCACCCCCTCGTGAAGGCGCGAACGATATTCTATTTTTAATAGAAAAGAAAATTGTATGTACTCTAGCGCGTAAATGATATTTTACCAAAATCTTTTAATTTTAGAAAATTATTTCTTTAACGAAAATGGAATGTATCAAAAATCATCTTTGTCGTTGAGTTTTTTGTCAAGTAAGTAAATTAACATTTGTATAATGAAAAACATCTTAGAACAACGTACGGACAACGTTTTAACAGATTTTTGTGAAAAAGTGGAATTAATATGCGGAATTTATGCGTAATACACAAGACCTCTATCTCAAATCAAATTATCGCTTTTATTTGATACAAAGCATATAATTTAATTTTACGAAGACGAGGAACCTGTTGGCTGGCATGTGACAAACAAGTTAACTTTTTTGGCAAACTTCCCCGACATACTTGTTGAATAGAACGTAATAAACGCCATGGGCAGAAATATCGTGAAAATAAGGGAGGAAAATGAAAAACGGAATATGCAGATGCATCAAAATGTGAGTATCGGTGAACGGTGAATATGTGTCTCCATGTAACATGATGCACGTGTCCACGAGTGTATATTTGTGACAGAGGAAGAAAGACATGCACAGAGATTTTTTTCGTAGATTCAAGAATCGAAGTGCGATCGCATCGCACGATGTGCTCGCGTATGCAGTTACGAGATATCGATATTACATATTGCGTACGTGCGTGTGCGTACGTGTATGTGTATATACATTGTGTATGTGTGTATACATATTTGATGTATCTCTAAAGATTATTTTTCACTTCACCGAAAAAAAAAAAAAAAAACGGTAGCATATAATCGGTAGCAGCTGATAGAAATTCTAAGCCGTATCGCAGATTACAATATATGAATATCCGAACGAAATTCGTGAGAACAGTGAAATCATCTATAGAATTAAAGAAAAAAAAAAAGAGAGAGAGAGAGAGAGAGAAATGTTTTTATGATGTAAAACGAAAGCGAGATTCTGTCGAGCTTGATTAATTTTCAGTTTGTTTGCTGTCACCGTTGCTATTGCAAATTTGAGGCGTTACCTTCTTAAAGTAGTATTCTAAAAGTAGCATACTAAAAGTAGTATTCTATATGTATAAATATATATAAATCTTTATACGTATTTAGAATTAATCCCTTTTTATGAGAAATAATTTTCTCTAAGTAATTAATGCTTATGAATAACAAAATTATTTGGATACGATCGATATTAATCAAATATATAATCTCGATTATGAATTTTAACACAAACAAACAAAAATAAAACATAATATATACACGGAAAGAACAGTTTTGCTTTAATATCAAAAAAATTTGACAGATTTGAAAATAATTTTGTTAGGCTCAAATTGATTGCCAGAGTATCAAAAGGTTTTCTGATATTATGCTTAAGTATTTTACATAATTACTTTCCGTCTAACAAAATTATTTCCATATTTGCCTCTGGTAACATTTTTCGCAAAGTCTTTCCATGTCCATAACTTAAACTTTTATGTGGCAAAAATAAAAAATATATAGGATTGCTCTTCCGTGCGAACGCTTAAATTACTTTTCGGAGGCGTGTTCGTTGCTGAATTGTATATTGAAACATCCAATATGTATGTGTGCGCATGTGTGTGTGTGTGTGTGCGTGCGTGTGTGCGTGCGTGTGTGCGTGCGCGTGGCGAAGCAAGAGGAAACGTGATGACACATCGAATAGCACGCTCGAACTGCGTTTATGCAGTTCATGTGGCGTCGTTTGTTGCGTGTTTGTGCTGCGAGCAGATTATCATCTCCGTCTGGTCCGTGGAGGTTGACATAATTTCTCAAACAACACGACAGAGTAAATCCAACGTCGAGATGAAAGTAGTCAGCGTAGTTACTTTTCGTGTCACCAAGGAGAATTAATCGACAACTTTTCACGAACGTTTATTCGCCATTGAATATCTTATCCTATTGTTTGCTCTACCTCTAATTATTATATGCAGAATGTTTCGTGCAACTAAACTTTTCGAGATTTTTTTCTGTACTTCTTTTTTAATCATATTATATTTTTAATGAAGTTTCTGGATAAGGGAAATAAAGTTGATAGCAATAAAAATTTGATTGGTTAAGAAGTAACGTTTCGGCAGAATTACGCGCAGAATTGAAGTTGAGTTGAAGAGAAGCTTGTCTTAAATTACTTAAAGAAATAGAGAAGTTTAATTATTCTCCAATCGTAATTAATCGCAATCTAAACTCTTAACTGTTCAAATTTTCAATTTTGAATTGAGCTTAAGTTTTTAAATATCCCGGCACTTAAGTCTAGATTTTAATAGAAATTTTCATATAAAATAGCTGAAAATGTCACGTATAATAAAAGTGATTTTTAGAGAAAGGAATCGTAAATCCGAGTTGCAGAAAATATATTTATCCTCGTTCAATTTAGTGATATTTGTAGTAATGAAACTTAAATCCACGGTGCTGCTCCGTTATTATTCCGAACGTTCCGCTTTACGCGGAGCTTTGTGGACGCTGACGGAAGTGTGCGAGTAAACTTTCCTCTACGCACTCATACGCTACACGCATATATGTATTGTACACTCATGCAACGAGCTGTCGGCGTGCCAAGTCTAGAGAGAGAGGAAGTAGCTTTCTGACAGATACTCGTGGTGCGATGGCGTTATAAACGCTCCTTTCTCTCGTTGAGTTACCTGACTGCGCTTCTGGTACAGCGAAACAGAAAATAAGAATGACACAACGCAAGTTGGCTTATTCTCAATCTTAGCCGGTCGGTCGCGGACGATGGCGAAATCCCCCAGGAAGGGCTCGCGTCAAGTTCAATAAGCTTCCCTCTCGCGGCGGAGATGATACAGCGGTGAGAAAAATTTGATTAGACTTGAAATAGAGAACCACCAACCAGCGCTCTACTGCTGGAGCAATATCGATGTTTATCGATAATATTGTTAATAACGAAATAATAAATAATAATAAATGTAAATTATTATCCGTTTATGACTGTAAATAAATTTTAAGATTTTTCTCTCATGTTTTCAGAAGCTTTAAAAATTCCGGTCAGTTTTCAGATAAAAGATATTTATCGCGATATACGGGATATTTATTTCGATACGGGATCTAAAAGTCTCGGCGATAGAAACCTTTACGTTTTCGAGGCGTGAAAACTCGATAGTGCGATAAGAAATTGGTGACACGAGCGAGCGAGCGCATTTTTCTCCGGGACTCCCTGGGAGTTTCAGCATCGCCTGAAAACGGATTTCAGTAGTGCGATCCACGCGCGAGGCAAGGCACGGGTCTCTCGAGGGCCGCCTTTTCGGATTTGGGGTTTCACGCTCGAACTATCTCTCGGCGATGATATAAAGCGATGGTCAAGCGATGGTATTCAGCGCGCATGTGTGCAGCATCGCGTGCGTGATTAAGCGTGAGATTTAACGCTCGCAGTCTCGCCAATAACATCATTATAAGGTCGAATCGTCGAATTAATACATGTCTGATTTTGCTACCTACTAAAGAAAATACATTTTTTTTTAAATACATAATATTAAAAAATATATAAAATAATTTTAATAATAATAAATTTTAATAATTTTATAATTGTTATTTTAAATAATCTCAAAAAAAAAAAATAAATAAATAAATAAATTGTACGTAATGAAATAATTCTATTTCATTAACTATTTCATTAACTATTTTTAATTATTTTTCCTTAATTTTGCGATGATTAAAGGAAACTCACTGCATGCAAGTTAGTTTAATGGTTTCTTAAATTAGGCTTAATAAATATTACATCGCGAGGTAGTCTAATCTATTTTTGAGACTGCAAGAATTAAGAGGCTGGAGACCGTGAAACCGAATCTTGTCGCTTTTACTTCAACGACTTTAAGGCGGCCCTCCCGCGCATTCTTCCCCTCGTCATGTGGATTTTACAAGATTTTTCTCATTTATCAGTGGAGGAACCTTTCTGGAAAACGAATATTCCGAGGGCGTGACTTTAAAATGCTTCAAAAATCTTAATATCCCTGAAAAAGTCAAGAAAAGAAAATATTGTAGAAAAACAAACTATTTTTTAAAATATGATATAATTTTTAATCACCCTTAATGTTATGAATCATCTTCTCTATTTTGTAAAAAAATTAAAACAGTTTGTAAAAATTATTTCTATTCATTGTAGTATAAAGAATCGATGTTCTGGTATTATTATACTAATAAAAATAAAATAATATGAATATTTGTACAAAAGAGTTGATTAACAAGTAAAAATAAACGATTGTTAAATAATGCATGAAGCGCTTTTACTTTTTTCGACAAATATATTCTCCAGAAAGATTAGGCAAAACGACGAACTCCGCTTGTCGGATTTTCGGCGCAATCGCGTTTCGATGGATCGATAGCTCGTTATCACGTAGACCATCGAACGGCAAAACCGATCGGAGTTTTACCCTCACGAAAGGGGTAAAAAAACCGATAAGAGGAAAGGGGAGAGTCTGTGCAAAACGCGCTCGTTCCTTCTCTACCGAATTCGCGTGCAAACAATCGTCACTGCAGTGGAAAACGATGCTTAACGATCGTGAAAATACCCCTCCCCCCCTCCCCCCCGCTTTCGAGTATCGTCCTCACGACGAAAGAATTCATTTTCCGCCATCAAAATCAATTAGAATCCACACGTATTATATAAATACAAATGAACACTCAAAACCAATTTAATTATAGAACGGAGAGAGAAAGAAAGAGAGAGAGAGAGAGAGAGAGAGAGAGAGAAAAATGAGAAAGATAGTAATTCTTACTTATAATACTTCTAGGTCACAATTATTGATTCTATTATTGAATTGTTAACTTAACAATCTTCTGTAAGAATTCCACACATTTTTTAGAAAAAAAAGTACTTAACTAGATAAATCGTACTTTTTATGATTTTAAGTACACACGAAATTATAAAAAAAAACACAACTTATTTTCACGAGCAATTTTAAATGGAAAAATATTTCTCTTATATTGTCGCGTTTTGTTTTTTTTTTCTGAGTATTAAGGAATCATGAGAGCACCAAATATATTTCGTCGCGAGGACAAGGCGTATGCGCAAGGACGATTTGCCGATTTACGATGCTGAAGCACGTACAAGCGCAAGGTGTCGAGACACGATGAATGCCAACCGAGGTGACTTAGGCACGCAGCACGAGAAAAAGACAGTAATCAAAGAAACGAGTTGGCAACGATAAGTGTGACAAGCGAGTCATCTGGCAAACCGATTGAATCGTAAAACCTTGATATATCGCAAATATACAAGATACGAAGATTAAGCGTTACCGATTACCGATAGATCAACGAACTGTTAAATGTTGATCGCGTCTATTCTTAGATAATCGTACGCGGGAAACCGTACCTTCTATAATAATATCATTGAAACAACTTGCAAATTTCTAGAATCTTTATCTAGAATCTGTATTCAAGAATTTCCACTTATCGAGAAGGTAAGCGGATATATTCTTCACGGAGTCATCGGAAATATCGCCGTGAAACGTGAGAAGTGATAGCGAAATAACATCAAATCGGTATCCAGGAGGTTGATTCAAAGAAATTCTCAAATTTTATAGATCCCCATTGTCATACGAACGATCGTAATTTTCATTTTTCTAGAGAGAGAAGCGATTTCACAACGGACAAAAATTTACAACGTCGCAAGTTTAAAGCACCGATGCGGCACCAAGTTGGTATCCCGCGGTTTGGTACTCCGCGTCGGAGAAACGTATCTTCGAGTTTATCTTAGGATGTTATTCTCGCGAGCGATTTCCCGATTCCGCGTGAAGCAAATTTTCTATCGAGTTGAACCGGGGAGAAAAATCCCGAGTCGCCGGGATCGGCCTCTTTACAGTTAGACGACCCGTAGAATCTCGCGGCGGCGGCGGCGGCGGCGGCGGCGGCGGCGGCGGCGGCGGCGGCGGCGGCGGCGGCCAGACGACTCGCATTGCGGAGCATTCGCAGCGGCGCCGTACGTGAGGCGTAAAATTCTTGACTTGAGGAGTGCGGAGAACTAAGTAGAGACTTGAGTATAGAGTATAAACCGCTGCTCGGGAGAAAGTACCTCGTTCTCGAGGCACGAAGTACGGCGACGGGGGTAGCCTGAAGGTACTGCGGATCTCACCTGCGTCCTTGCCACCCTTCACGCAGATGCCAAAGCCATGGTGAGAGTCCGGCGGATCTCTCGTCATGGTGATTGTCCTTACGGTGAGCTCCTGTAGACTGAGCGGCTGCGCGATCGGCGACGTGGGCGGATTCCCGACATTCCCGGCCTGCTGCTGCTGCTGCTGCTGCTGCTGCTGTTGCTGTTGCTGCGACTGCTGCGACTGTTGCGATTGCTGCTGCTGCTGCTGCTGCTGTTGCGAGCCGCTGGACGCGGTTGGCGTGCCGCGAACCGTCGTCACGCTCGCCGGACTGGACGCCGGCGATCTGCGATCTCCTTGACGTCGTTCCGAGACGCTGTTACCGAACAACCTAGGAAAAAAAATTAAATCATTATTTAATTGTGTTTTATATACATTAGCACTAGCGATTAAAAATCTCGTAACGAGAAT
The DNA here is from genome assembly GCA_024349325.1 of Pogonomyrmex californicus. Taxonomy (NCBI): domain Eukaryota; kingdom Metazoa; phylum Arthropoda; class Insecta; order Hymenoptera; family Formicidae; genus Pogonomyrmex; species Pogonomyrmex californicus. Next base: position 255,825 of record JAECZD010000018.1, on the reverse strand, counting down.
TTTGTATTTTGCATTAGATTCTTGGTATAATAAATTGTATATAATAAACTTGGAAAGAAACGGTACCAGAACGGTACCAGGTGTTTCAAGAAAAAGAAAAATTCTCGTATGTAAAAAAAAAAAGCTGCAAGCGATATGAATTTTATATTTTGAAGAAAAAAAAGGTGTGTCGTGTATCAGACAAATCTACGAGGGTGATTTGCGTAACACTTGATTTCGATACACCCCGGACGTATTCAGTCATGGAAGGGCGGTCTATCTATCGGGTGTTGTCATCGTGGGGGAAAGGAGAGCGCCGTACCTGAGCACCTGTTCCGGGGAGATGGCACCGGTGCCGCCGGTGGTTCCGTGACCCCGGTGCGACCTGTAGGGAGTCGCATGCGAGGAGTGATGATGGGGCGCGCTGGGCGGCCTCTCGACGATGGTGTAACTGGTGCCGGGCGGGCTGTAGTAGCCGCGGTGCTGGCCGCCATGGTGCCGGCCGGTCGTGGCGGGCTCGAGGTCCTCGGCCTCGTAGCAGCTGCCGGTGCCGCTACGCAGGTAGTGAGTGCCGCCGCCGCCGCCGCCGCCGCCGCCGCCGCCGCCACGCAGGAAGTGCGTGCCGGTGGTGCCGCCGCCCCACTGCAACTCCTGCAGCTCGGAACCGTAGTCCTCTGTGCTGCTGGCCATGCCTCGGCTGGCGATCGGCTCCTTCTCGGTCACACCTGCCGAGGAGAACGCGCGGCCGCGCGCGATTGCGGTCAGCGAGGAATTAATCATCGATCGATCGATCGATCATACCGCACGGACACGCGACGGAAGACGGGGACGGGTGACTAAGGAAGTTTTTTTTGTCCTAATTGCAATTAAATAATACCATACACGTCGCGTTTCTAGCAATCGGGAAAATTTCAGTTTGGGAAATTTTAATTGGGATATAGAAAGACTGTAAAAATTATATCCGGCCCAAAAATTATAAATTTTTCAAGAGAATTCTCTTTCCCTTTTTTACTGCATATTTCTATTTATTTGTTTTAATAATTAATGGTAATGCGAAACAAATTTTACATAATTTTACATTTTTGAAAATATATTCTACAAATCTACTCTTTTTTTTCTTCTTTTTTTTGCACATGTTTTTATTTTAATAACTGATTTTAGTAACGCGAAATGAATAGCAAAACAAAAGCTTTCTGCGTTGCTTGTTAATAAATTAATTCACGATAATGAAAACAATTGCAAAAGTAAATATAGAAATTATAATATTGAAACTTTTAACGTGAGAATTGTTAGGTGGACAATTTGTTCGAAAACAGTCGATAAATCTTTAATATTACTTCGGGAGAAAAAGGTTTACACGCTTTTGCATTAATACATTATAAAGTTAAGCATGGCAATCCTTGACTCGATCACCCGAAGCGGCTTAAACGTAAAAGCAGCGGCCTGAATTTCAGGGATATCGGCCAGATCGATCGAGATTCTCGTAAATAAATCAGGAGACACCGCGAGTTCCCGGGAGACATTTTCGTGCTGGCGAAGAAATCACCTCGACATTCAAATGCCACATTAACGACTGAAAATTTTATTACGGAAGTCTTTCTTCTCGGAAGTCGCTTCTCGCTCCCAAAAACGGTAACGCAAGAATGTTTTCACGCAGCTATCGACGAGCGCGCGATGAAAATTTAATACGCTTGTCTTTCTTCTTGCAAAACTAAATTTCCTAGGAGCACGAAAAGCTCCACGAATGCTAAAGTTGCTATTCCAGTTGCTATTTCCAGCGCAAATTCCTTAAACGCTAACGTCGATAGAAATTCTTAAACCTTAAAATAATTCCTCGCACTTCGCGATTTTAGCGCTAACTCGACAATGCAATGAAATGTTGAAATACTCCTCCATTACAGATATTGCGGTACACCAAAATCGCTTTCGCTCTAATTCGATCTCGCTGATGTTATAATAATTAATTACCATAATGACATGGATGCGATAACAGAGACGCGAAATCGCTGCAATTAAACGCATTTACGTTGTTACGTTGCTACGCAATTAATCAGGTATCTATCACTATTGCGTACGTAGGTATGTGGAGAATTTACGGATTAATATAATATCCAAATTGCAAGCTGCTGCAGCAGCGCTCGAATAATTTACGTCTTTTTTTTTTTTTTTCAGACGCGTCTTCGGGCCATTTGCTGAATCGTCGCTCCAGACGAACGCGTCCATCCGAATATTTGCGATTTATTTTTACAACGGCGATCGATCGCCGTTTTTTCCATTGTTATCATCGGGTTGCCGTGACGCGAACCGATTACGTTATCGATTCCCACGGGACGGGAATAACGGGACAATTAAATCCGTCGCGGGAGAGACTTCCTTGTCGTGACTGTCTAGCGATCCTAGATAGGATCTTTAACGCGAGACCTGCCGTCGCGTCGCGGTCACAGTAACGACATCATTTTCTAGGACAAACCCGCCGTAACTCCCTTAATGGCTTCAGGAAGTCTTCCGTTATCGCCGGAAGAAAGATCGAAGCTGGTCTGGAGATAAACCGCTCATAAACCGATATCTCTGATACGGAATATTCCAGCTCCTTTCGCGAATTCTTCAAACAACGTAAAAACTCATTAATTAATGTTCGGTGAAAAAAAATTAATTCTCTTGACGGTAAAAATAATATTCTCTTGAAAGATTAAAAAAGATTTAAATAATTAAAGTTTATTTTCACACGCACAAATTTATTTTCAAATATTAAGCAAAATAAAAATTTAAATAAAATGTTAAAGTTACTCGTTGCCGTGGGAATTGATTAATTCATGTGGAATAGAAAAGTTCTTTTTCCGCAAAATTAGATCGCGCTTACACTTTACTAAAATCACAATTGTAGTGCAGAGTACTTCGGAACCCTCTCCGCAACTTTGTACCGTTTATATTTTATATCGGTTTTGACAAAACACAGCAGCATTTATATATATAATTTATTACAATTTTATTACAAATAAAGTAAACGTAAGTTTCTTTTCGAAATTGAATTATTGAAAATTATTTTATCATCTTTATGTGCTTCATTTTCAGAATTTATCATACATACATTTAATAAGACCATATGCGTAATATCTTGCAAAGTAGGAATGATAATGTCAGTGCTCTCAACAGCTCCGTCCGCCTCGAAATTAAATTCCCGTCGTTTCTCTCCCCGCTTTAATACGAGTTCTCCGAGATCAAGTCGTCCCCTACGAAGACAAGAAGGTCGCGGGGGTGTCTTGCTTAACACAATGATGTCTCTCAATATCGTTGTCATTCCGCGTTGACAATCGCAGACAGTTTCGTCTATGGCAAAGCAGCTCGAGCCAACCTTGACACTGAGAAAGGCTCGTTTGCTGCCGGCCGAAAGGGGAGGTAGGAGGGAGGAAGGGGGTTGAAAGTCGCCCCTCCTGCCGACACTCCTGCGGGGGTCGCGCTAGAGAAGCTAAGTGGTAAAGGGAGGAGGGGGGGATGAGCCGACGGCGAGGGCTGTGTCGTGTGTTCCGTCATGTACAAGGGTGGGCCGATCAATACTGCGGCTGAACACCTGAAGCCGGCTTCATTCAGTCGGCACCTCCATTTCACCCCCCTCGCCCCCTGCCACGATACTATACTCGGCAGTTATTACGTACACGTACGTACCCACCCCCGCAAGGGTCGCGATTAGAGACCGCGGTAGAGCAATACAATGGTAGAGCTCAGGTTAGCTCAACAGTGCCAAGATGGAGCCTCGTTTTTTTTTTCTCTTCTCAAGAGAGAACCTCTCTCTGAGATTTATATCCTGTCCGTGTGAAAAATTCTGTATAACAGAGAGAGAGAAGAAATGGTGGCGTTTATCAATATTTAACGTAAGTCGACATTAATTATAAAAAGACAATTGAAAAACGGATAAAATTGACATTCAGACGACGAACGACAAAACAAAAAAAAAAAGAGAAGTTAGAGACAGAATGGAAGGAAATAAATATTTAATTACATAAAATTTTAATATTAATATTATTTTAAATTTCTAATATAGAAATACTGAATTCTCCTATACTAGCAGTATTATCACATGCCCTAGAACTTGGAATATTTTACTTTACGGAGAAATTCTTCGATGAATTTAGAATAAAATTTATTATTAAATAAATTTAATTAACGTCTTTTTTAAGCTGCAAATTTTTATTATTTAATATTACTTTAATATCACCTTAACACATCTTGAATACTATTCTATTTCTTTGTAATTGAATCGGGAATTAGATGTTTCGATGCATTATTAAGATAATTATTACATAATTATTACATTGTTGTAAATTACAAAATTCTTTAAATTTTACAAATATACGAGTTTTTAATTTTCTCGCGCGCAGCAGCTTATCGAGAAAAGGGACACGTGACAAATTTAAAAAACGTGATATGATATAGCTTCTCGAGATAAAGGTCTTCTAAACTGAATTGCATGTCGGATTAAGGCACGTGTTAAAATTGCTCTCGGCGTAATACTACGTGCGGGGTACGATTCATACGAGACGTATGTTACGCGCGTGCTTAAAATTCGTTTGACGTGTACTCGAAATGAATTTATCGAGATGTCGTCCCACGACTGAATAATTTCGAGTAGTGGTGGACAATAACGAAAAGTGGTCTCTCTGTCTCTCTCTCTCTCTCTCTCTCTCTCTCTCTCTCTCTCTCTCTCTCTCTCTCGACAAAGGTGAAAGGTGCCGCGATACATTTTGCACGTCGTCCCATTTCCTTTTAAAGTTGCGCGACCATGCGCGCGCGTGCGGATGATATAAAAGGGCGATTTTTCAGTGTACATCTCCCCTCTTAACCCGCGGCCAATATACGATACGTATCGATTACACGAAGGACGCGGCGCGAAAAAGGCATTCGGCGATGGTCGCTCATCGCGCTCGTCGATCATAAAAATCATAAAAATTTACATTTCGTCGCGAGCCGACCGTTTGGGTGACGAACACCATTTAATATAACGTTCCCGCAAAAGAGGATCCCGCGATTCCCCCTCCCCTCCCCCGTCGCGTTTTATGCAAATCGCGATGTATCCGTCGGGCGTGCCCAAAGAAATGTAAATTTCGTCAAAATGAAGTTATATGTCTGACACAGTCACAGAATAAAATTGACCTATTTGACGCGATTTAGGAGGATAACGCGCGTCATAAATCTACCTCCCCCCTCTTACTTCCTCTTTCTTTCTCTTCCTCTTTTAAGTTCATAGAATATAAATTAATATTAAAATAAAACCGTACAAGTCGAGTATTATTTTAAATAGAGAACTTTAATTTTTTTTTACCATCCGCGAAACGATTTTTAGATGGAGGCACTATTTTAGTTACGACGCGACATTTCCGCCGGCGAAAATAGACGCAGAATTCCGGCAAGGAATATAGCGCTATATACGTCTATTATCCCGCGCGGCATATCTGCACTGTTATTCCGGCGGCTTGTTAAACGTTCACGCTTCACGAGGAATTATTTATCGCGGTGCATTGTAACGCGGCAAAAAAAAAAAAAAGAAAGCGCAGCGCGCCCGGAGAACGGGACGTGAATTGCGACGCTTATTCGCGGATGCTCCGCCGCTCCGGAATCTAGAATTCGCGCTCGCTCTCGCGTAATTGCGTTACATTCCCGTCACGTCACAATCGCCCGGCGTTGTGATTGCAGCTAATCCTTTCACGGAGTGCGCTATTCTCGGCTTTTCAGGACTGTGTGTCGAGGCGAAATAAGAAGGTTGACTTTCGGATAATATTCGAAAGAAGTGCGGTCGCAGAATTTTCCGTTTCTTCTTCCCCCTTTTCTATTGAAGAAAGATCAAATGGAAAAAGACCGTCGCGACGATTTTATATATACCCATTAAATTCCTTCAAGTCTTCCCAGCTATTTAACCGTAAAATTTCGCGACGAATATCTCTTTTATCTTCTCTTTATCTTTTTGAACACTAATGAACAAAATTTATTAAGGTTATATTACTTGTTTTCAATAAAAAATATTATAATTCACTTCTGATAGCATTAGTATTTATAAAAAAGTTGTTTTTAATATTGGAACAGGATTAAATGCTTCGTATAAAATCTTGGATATTAAAAAAACGAATCTGAATCTTCAAATTTATGTATCATATCAGAATTTAAAAATGCATTGCAAAATTCATAAAGTAACATATAAAAAGAGTATACAATGTGTACTTGATTGTATATTTTATTGCACATTTTACTGCATATAAAACAGTTTCATCCCAGCATTTTCACTACTTATATATCTAATTGTGAATAAAAAAAATCATGTAAAATTTGAATCTCAATTTTTTTTATTTATTCACAGGTTTTATTTTTTATTCCAATATAATCAATGGTAATTAGTTGTTTTTTTTTTTTTTTTATATAATCAAGTAGGCAATAAAATAAATATAATCAAATACACAAATATTATATGCTTTTTGTATATGTTATAAATTTTATAATCTATTATTTTTAAATAATTTAAACTATTAAAATATATGATTTGTCCTTTTAATTGTGCTTTAATATTTATCATTTATGATATTATTTCTTAAGTTAACAGGTAGAAGTTATATTATTAACTTACGTATACTTTTCAGTCTCTGTAATCTTTAGAATACGTTTGAAATTATATACCCACTGTAATCCAAATACTCTTATTATATCCTCAACGTAACTCACAGAACTTAACGTCTCCGTCCCGGAAGAATCTGTTGTCATATTTATATGGAGGTAGAAACGAAGTAGTACGTTGAATTTCGCTGTAATTCGACCGACAGTCAGTAACTTGTGCGAGTTAATTAACAATTTTTTTATCCGTACTCCGCTACGTCACGCCAAGCACGGCCGCCATCGGTTCTATTGACCGTATATACCGGTTGTTCTAAAAATAATCCCGGTTCATAGGCATCGCTCCGATAAAGGAGCCGATCGGTTACTACACAGTTACCTACAGTTAGATGCGCACATTAAGGCGCGCAGCCTTAATTGCAACGTGGAATACGGAATTAATGCGAGCGTGTCTGAGAAACGCGCGATTAAGACAATTTAGAGAACCGGAATAAAAAAAAAAATGTCCGAGACAACACATATTTTTTTAAAACACATAACGCAATCGAAGATTACAAAGCTTCAATTTGTAACTCGACTTTTGGTAAAAACTCGAAAAATCCTAAAGTTGAAGAAAATTAATTAAAATTAGACGATTTTTAATCACATTCTCCAGAGAGAATGATGTCCAAAACGTAGATTAGACGATGCGTTAAATTTTGAAATTTCATTAAAATTTTCAAAATGCAAAATAGAAAAAGCATTTATTTTTATTCAATTTAAGCTAAGATTGTTGAACACTTCTTTTTTATATCTATATAAATGCGCTAATTTTATCGCCCCTGGCGAGAAATTTATGATAAATAATTGACAATAATAATTTCAACCGTATAAATAATCTTTTTAAAACGAAAAGACCTCTACTAGGGACGGAAATAAGGGCGGGAATTCATTAAATCGCAGTTTCGAGGCTTGGAAGCTAAATTAAAAAGAATTCCGAATGCAATCACGAGAGCGATACCTAATCCGACTATCGATTCATCCGGAACTGCAATCGACGAGCGAGCGCATTCTTCCCGCAAATGTTCCCCGATATTAAACGTAACACTTCGAGCATGTCGAAGGAAGGGGGAAGGGGGGAGAAGGGGGGAGGAGGAGGGTAATTCCGAATGCCGTTCGGCGGATATTGCATTCGGCGGGCAGGCCGTGTCTCGACGTGTGGAACGACATGAATTTTCCACGGAAATTTCCGCGGAAACCGAAGTGTCGTGGCGCGGCGCGGTGCGGCGCGGTGCGGCGCGGCGCGATCGCGCGGATGCACTTCGGCCGAGCCGAGCGCGGCGCGGCGCGGCGCGGCGCAGCGTCGGCTTACCGAACATCTGAGCCTCGTCGCACGTATGCACTCCTGCCGGCGCATAATGCTGCGAGTGCACCGTCAGGTCAGGGCGAGTCCCTGGGCCCCGCCCTCCTCCCGCCCTCTTCTCTAGTTTCCCCCTCACCCCTCACTATGAAATATTGCAACTGCAGACGCTGCAGCGTCGCAACAGGAGACGACACTTTGACCGATATCCTTGTCAACTGTCCTTGTCGTCGATCGTCCGTTTAATAATTATTACAAACCGAGAGTTCCGTGATGTGATCTACGTAATGATATGACCGGTCTAGAATCTTTAAAAGTGTAATGCCTGTCGATTTGTAAATATACTTCGACTCTGAAGACCTACAAATTTGGAAATTTTTAACGTTAATGTCAGAAAATGTCTGTTGTTGATGTTATTATTAACTGTTATTATTATTGCTGTTATTGTTGTTATTATTATTATTTATAACAATCAATTTTACCGTAAATTATCTCTCATCAATAATAAAATAAAAATATTTTTTAGGTGTTAATTTTAAGTGTTTTTAGGTGTTAATTTTCTTTATTTTTAAAAATTTTTATTTTTAAATTTCATCCTCTTCTGCATTCTCAGAAAAAAAAAACTGATAAAAATATATAAATTAATTCGACCATAATGCTTTAAACGAGAGGCGCAAATATTTTATGGACACAAATTATCTTGGGCAAAATTATTAAAAATACGGCAAATAAACTACTTTTACAATATGTTGTCACAAGAGCTTCCCCTTTTTCATCAACGGAGACATCGAGTCTCTCTTGCGCCTGATTAAATTGTCGAGCGGTCGCTCGACACGATAATTCAAACGGTCAATATAATTGTAGAGCATCTCCTCGCGCGATTAAGGCGCGGAATTGAATAGCGCATCGGAGATGCAATCGGGACGAAATTCACCGGATCACCTGACCGAAACACATGATCAGCTTAATGTGTGCAAATTGTGCGCGGGTTATACGCGACCGGGGGAGGGTGGACTGATAGTACGTATGCACGTCTCGCCTATAAATACACCAGGTCGTCCTATCGAGCCCGGTCGGCCCGACGTCGCGCGATTGTGCATCGCAACGAACGGGCGGGCGAGCGCGTGGCCTGCCTGCCTGCCTGACCAACCTTCCGCGTTTCGTGCAGAGGCAATAGCCGCGTGTGCATGTGCGTGCCAGCGCAGTCACGAACAGCCCGAGCAGCCAAGGGCACCACTCGAGGGGGATGATTTGCAGAATTCCTCGGCCAGAAGTCCTCCCGCCTCCCTCGATCCGCGTTCGTCCCGGCGCGATCAATTTATTTTGCATTTGTTACCTAATATATTACAATATCCCTCTTTTTCCTCTCTTTTCTGAATTTCTCTCTTTTTTTTTTTTTGTGAAAATTATTATAAAGTTGAAATGAAATTGGGCGTTGTGTGTGTGTGTGTGTGTGTGTGTGTTTCGGTGGAAACACACGTCGATTTCCGCGCCCCGGTCGGCTCCGAGAGAGATTCGGTGGTGCTGGAGTAACGAACTCGATGAGGTGTGAAAAGCGAATTGGTCACGAACCGAGATCGGTATCTGACAAAAGCGGGCAAAAGGAACACCTGCTTCGCGGAAATAAGTGGCTGTCGCGTGGCGGCTTATGAATATGTTTCGATACGCTTCACTGTTTTTTCATCGTTTCGTTAATCGAATTTGCTCTCGCGCCGCTCTGTTATCTCAACAGCCAGATCTACGGAACAAATACATCGAATTCTTAAAACCCGTAGAAATTAATGTAAAATTAATGTAAACGGCGGTTGGAAGGTTGCTCGCGAACCAAATATAAAATATAAATTCGATGGCGTTGTTTTTCCTTATGCTCTATTAATTATTAAACATGCCGTGCTATTGGAAAATAAAAGGAGCAAATGCGAAAAGCGAATAAATATGATGTTAATAAGATAATACATTAACAACGATGAATAAATAATAAGACCAAAGAAGTCAGATGAATGGAATATATGATTACAAAATGACAATACAATAAATATTTCATTATTGAATGACCCCTGTCTCTTACGAACGCTGAAAATATTTCAGTTAAATGCAGATTGTTGTTAGTTTGACTTGTTGTTAGTATAATGGTCATTAATTTTGCCTATCTAGAATTAAGATCGTGGAAATTTGAGCTCGCAAGGCTGCGAAATTGTTAGACGAGCAATAATATTTCCTACACACGCCAGGAACGTTTTAACTGAATGCAATCTTCCCCATTAGCATGGCAATCGTTAACTTTTCCAATTTCACGTGACGCCAGTCGTAAAAAGCGACGCTTGCAGTTCACTCAAGGGAAAATAGTCTTTCCGCGCGAGCCCTCCCGCCACCACCCCGTTCCCCCTTTCATCCCCCTTTTTCTCCGAGGTTCTCGCGTCAGCGTGCCGGTGGTCGCGTCGCGAATTGCCACTGCATTGCGTGGCAATGCACGTCGCAATGTTGAATATTCACGAAACGTGTGTCCGCAACGCTAAGTAAATTCTCCCCGAGCCCCCTCCCCCGTCTCTCTCCCCCTCTCAGATTGCACTTAGCTCGAAAGCATCTGACGTAATTTATTTCGATCACGATATCGCGATCGCGATCGCCGGGCACGTATTTATCATCGGCGAACCCACCGCAGTTACGTTAAACGTTCGCGTGTATACACGGGGCCGCGTTGCGTATTTATCACAGCGAATTTTTTCAGAGCGAAACGTTGCGGCGTCGACGTTACGGCGATCCAATTAATTTGCGCGCGAATAACATAGTTTCTTCGAATAATACGGCCGAATGCTCGACGAACGTACTCAGGAATGTACGTCCCAGAGTGCACTCGCGGTGTGAATCCAAAATTCTTCCCGCGAGCGATACATTCGATAATCGCAGGTATAAACGGCCGGCGAATCTATCTATCTATTAATAATACGGGGAGAGACATTTATAAGCAGCGCGATCAATGATGGCATATCGTCCACAATGACTTATTTTTGCGTCACGCGCTGCCGACCCTTCCGTTCACAGGTCCAGAAAGCACGACGAAGGGGCTCTTTCAGAAGACGGGATAAAAATGATCACGCGATCACGTCATCAACATTGGCGGAACGGAAGGAGAAAGAAAAATTCGACAATTCGTGAATTTCAAAAAACAAATTAGGCGAGAATCTACAATCGAATTTGTACTATCCTTTTTTACAGTGATTTTAGAATGAAGGAGAGTCGCTATTTAAATTTAAAGATCTTCTTCAATGTTTTCAGTATTGTCAAAATAAAATTAGATATAAACATGGAGACAGGTAACGTGGCATTTTTCCAGGCAAGATTGAATCTTTAGTGCTTAATAATTGTTTTAACGTATATATGAAAATTTATATCATGTCATTTATGTCATCTACGGAGCCTTTTACGGTCTTTTACTTTTACAATCTTAAAACGTGGCGGCACAAAGCCAGAATTATATTTTTCCTCTAGTAAACCGATTTTTAATGCTACTAATTATTATATATTAAAAGCTTTTCAAGGAATTAAAAATTAATCATACTAATTAATTGTATATTTAATCTACATTTCATAGAAATCACAACAATAGGTTTGCATTATTTTCCATGTATAAATTAAAAAAAAGATTTTTCTAATTTTGTTACAAATTAACACAGAATTTGCTCATTTCTATCGCTTTATTCGTAGCTTTACATATACAAAAGGAGTGATAACAACTCAACGTGTACTTATCATATCCCTATGTAAAACGTAAAATAAAAAATATTTAAATGTACTCTAATAACTTTCACTTTTTACGTCACATTACTTTTAAAATCACAAGAACGAGTTTAAAATCGCTTGCAAAGAGATTTTTTTTTTTTAAGTACAGAGATAAACACATTTTTTTTTTAAAGTTCATTATCCCGTTTCTAATTCTTGTAATCTTTATCTATGGAAAGAAGTTAGCTTTTTTTTTTAGATACTTGGGAGTACGCGGATCGAAGACATTTCATTCCGGGGGCGAGAGAGAGAGAGAGAGAGAGAGAGAGGGGGGGCGGGGACTGAATCCAATTTCCCGTGACGGTTAGCGTGACTGTCACGCGTGTGTTCAGAATTTACCGTGCGATCGAACGCGCGGGACTGGAGGATCGGAACTGTCCAAGTTACATTTATAGCGTTTACGCGCGCCACGTGCGCCATGTAAACCCGACATTCAGACCCGTACGACCGCGGCGGTTTGAGCGCCCTTTAATGCATTCCATAGCGAAAACCGGAAACAAAGCGAGGGGGGAAAAAAAAACGAGGACGTTGTCGGGTTTGTTGTCGTACCTGCGAAATATACATAACGCGAAAAGCGCTCTGCGCCTCTTAAATTATTGAAGTCAAGTCTTTCGCGCTTACGGAAGAATTGCCGAACAGTTTCCAAAGTTGCAGACTAGAACAACGCGCTACCAGGTATTGCATTTTTTATAATCGTTCATATTTTACGCGTGGTATATAATCAAACTTTCCTCTTAATTATTCATTCAAAAATAAAATGTATTTTTGGAGAGACAGTTGTCTGAATAATTTATTAAGCTAGCGTGTCAGCCATTGATAAAATCTAATTGAAAAAAATTCAAAAGAAATTTCAAAACATTATTTTTATTATCAGGAATCTTTTCAGCTGGTACATCTCCGATATAAAACCTTTTTTGTGTACGTTTTTTTACTATAGTATATAAAAAAAAAAAAATCATTGATCCTTGCTCTTAAAGTTCAATCTCTCGTCGGAGGCTCGAGGAGCACTCCAGCGTGTTATTCGCGTAATATCTTAATGATCAAACGATAAATAAATGATAATCTGTTTTGCAGTATGTAAGAAATTCAAGCTCTCATGTTCACGCTTCCTACTCGCACAGGGACCGGAAATAGACACATTGGATGGAGAGAATGATATTCTTTGTTGAAAACCGCGTACGGTTGGTCGCATATCGTTTTTCTCAAAGTCAAGAGGATCAGATTTAGTTCTTAGTTATTCCAAGTTACTCGCGTTGAATGGAGATTCTACAAAAGTGGAGACAACTTGATAATTGACCTGGTGGGATAAACTTTTCCTGTCGATCCCCGGAGCGTGCGATTGGCCGAGCAGAAGCTCTTTTTCCTTTAATCGCTCACGGAGGTCAAACACTACTCGAGCGACATTTTCGTTAATGGAAAGCTATTTTTATCCACGACGAGGAGGATAACGTCGTCTCGTACCACGTGCGCTACCAAACGCTTCCGTCACCCCCGCAATTCGTTGGCGATGACACTTTTTCCACCTCCACCCCCTACCCCCTCCCCGTCTCTCTCTTTCTTTTTTCTCTCAGCGAGTCGCCCTGCTCTCTTACGTCGTTCTCTCGTTCACGTGGCACGTGCTCGTATGTTCGTAGGCAACTAACGAACGAGCGAGCGAGCGTTGCGACGCCCCAGATAGGCGAAAGAAGGTGCCGTCGCGTGTCGGCCTCCGCATATACCGTATACGTGCATACGCCGTGGCCGTCGTCGTTATTAGTTATTAACGCGACCGAGCGACCGCTTTTTTCCACGAGGGTGTGCTCACGCGGCACGTCACCACTGAGGATCGATCTTCGGCCACGAGGTCGAGGGCTGAAAAGTGTTACGAGAGAAAGAAAGAGAGAGAGAGAGAGAGAGAGAGAGAGAGGGGGGGCGAAAGAAGAAGAGGGGATTGTGCAGACTACCTTCTTCTTCTTGGTCGAGGCCGAGTCGAGGAACCGCCCTTAACCCTATCAAATTTTTAACAGACTACCGACTCGCGTCAGCCGCTTTCCCGAAGATTGACCGAACGGCGAGATCGATGAGGAACAAAATGATAGGGGCAACAATAGGCGCTTTGTGTAAATACATTAAAGACTGCAAGAAAGACTGTCTGAAAAACTGTCAGAGGTGTCTGATAAATTTAGATGGTTTTTCAAACACCTACCCAACAATCCTTCAAACATTCCCGCGTGGGTCAGGGGGGTGTGTACGTATATATATGTATTTGTTTTAGCTAGTTTCAGAACTCGTGTATTCCACGAGCTAGTATTACGTCTTTGGGGAGTAGGGTAATCTCGCCCTCTGGAATAGGTTATTAGTGGCGTCAGAGCTGACGCAATGTTTTTCAAGGCGAGTGCCGTCCGCCAACCTCGAATATTGGCATTAGAATTGATAGGAGTCGCGGTGCAATGGACAACGTGACAACGTCACAATATTTTTATTAGCTAATTTCTTAATAACTTTACTGAGATGATTCACTAAATCTCGATAAGCAGGATTTTCTCAAGAATTTTATTACTTTGATTTTACCGAAGAGAAACATCGGCGTTTACCTTAGCGTTGCAGAAATTTGTATTGTATTTACATTTATACTGATTGAATTTAACAATTGTATCCTTCAAGAAACTAGTCGTTGGTGATAGTTATATAAGTCAAAAGTCACCGCAGTTTACTGTACCCTGATTAGCTTCACATTTCTAGCCTGTCACAATCCCAGCTACCCCTCTAGAAGCGATTATTGCCAATGACAATATTTTTCAAGGCAACACCTGATGCTAGCCCAAGCCAATTATGGCGTAAGCTCGACTTCGATATGTTTCTGTTATCGAATATCCCAGACAGTGAACGGTTCTCGGCAATCAGAGAAAATAAATTTTAGCAGAAATCAAATAAAGGTCTCTTAACTTCGTTATTAGAAATTTTTCCATTCTCAGATTGCTTTCGGATTGCTGCGCAAATATTGCGATGTCACGTTTACTTTAATTTTTCTCGTTTCGATACTCCAAAACGTAAATCCTATATTTTTTTCTAGGATTCAGAATTCTTAATCTTACCCTTATAAAGCAAGACGAAATGAGATGGCTTATATTAGCGGGACATTTTTCAAGGCAACACCTGCTGCTCGCGTTTTCGTCATCGGAAACGAGTGCCAATCGCGATGGTTTTGCACATTTTTGCGGAATCGGAATATATCGCGATCTGTGTTCTCCGAAAGAACGGGTACCGCGCTCGATTTACCGAGCATCCCTACGCCGGGGAGAGGGAGAGAGAAAGAAAGAGAAAAAGGGACCGAGCGAGACGGATCGCGCGGGGGGTGCCATTTCGACGTCTGATCGGCACGACATCTCCGTAATACCGCGAACGCGTATCGCGAGTACGCAGTTCGCGAGTAGGCAGGCAGTTCGGGGTGGTTTCAAAGATGGCCAGTTCTTTCAGGTTGTACTTCCTCTACCGCGACGCACACGGAAGCTCCAAGTGGATAGAGACAGAGACAGCGACAGGGGGAGAGAAAAAGAGAGAAAGAGAGAAAGAGAGAAAGAGAGAGAGAGAGAGAGAGAAACAGAGACAGACAGAGGGTGAGAAAGAGAGAGAAGGTGGACCGATCGAAGGGACTCACGTCTCTCATCTCGCGGCCGCGGCGACGTGCTCACGTGCGAGCGTCGTCGTTCCAGCGAGTCCGGCACCAACGGCGACGACGACAATGATGACGGATAACGGGCACAATAGTGCAACGCGCAATACACCACTCGTTGCTGCTGCTGCTGTTGCTGTTGCTGCTGCTGCTGCTGCTGCTGCCGCTGCAGTCGCGCACGTCGGTCGATGCGCCAGGCGCATCGCCCCAGCAACCACGGCACGAAGTTCACGACTGACTCGCTGCTCGCGAGCGAGCGCCAGCCGGGGGTTGGCTTGGAGTTCACCGGCTCGTCGAGAAGGGATGGAAGAAGCTGAAGGGTGAATCGGGGGTGCGACGAACGCCGCGACACCTGCTGGCGTCCGCGGGAAGCCAACCCCGAGCAGGCGCGTTCGGGTGACGCGCTTGATTGGTGGCTGGCCTATCTGAGACGGGGTTGCCAGGGGGTTGTGTTGTTTCGGTACCGGTACGGCATTGGTGATTCGGGCTTTGTCCTGGTAGTCCTTTTTCAAGAGGGGAGCAATGATACCACGCAATAAACTTGTTTTTCGATTCTTTTTTTCAAATTTCACGTTTTATATCCCTCGTTAATTTCCAATTATCAAGTTCCAATATCTTCTTTAAAACATTATTATTGTTACAATCTATATATCGATAATTCTATATTAAGAAAGAGGTTATCCCGCGAACTTTTCAACATTACTACGTTTTTTTTTTTTTTTAATTAAAAAGTAATACTGGAGCATTTAAAAAACAGTCTTTCATTCTTAATAGGATTGCAAGATTGAAATAACTTTGGCGTTATTTTTATCAATGTTTCTTTTTCTTTTATATTTATTATTGATACCGATCTTAATTAATTTATATCTCTCATTAATTAAAAGATATTAATATTTCTTATATAATATTAGATAGATAAGAAATATAATATTAGTATTATATATTTCTAATTAACATCATTGATTCGATAAATATGATGTAAATATCGATATCTTTGAAAATAATAAGAAAATCGCATAAGCATTATGAACTGATTTAATTCGAAACGATTTAATGGCGCATTTACGGCACGATAAAGTAGCGAGAATTTAGCACACATGCATAGGAAGGCAGCAGGGAGGGGAGGAGAGAAGGGGGAGTAGCAGCAATTCATTTTCAATATCAATTAAGTTATCCGCCATTAGAATGCATATATCCGAATTCCTTCGGTTCGCCACTTCTGACGTCGTCGACGCGGCCTTGAACCACTTCGCGCAAAACCAATCGCGGTATCGCGCGGAACAATCTCGATATTCGCGGACTCTTTCCACAGTTAGATCAACACGTCGCGACACACCTGCCAGAAAAAAGTCACTTTAAATTATCTTCAGTTAAAGATAAGTCAGTTAAAAATAGATCGTTTCAATTTTGCAAACCACCTAAGTACTTAAAAGACCCGTGCAAGATATGAAGCGTTGTTTTGAAAACTGTTGTCGTGAAACAGTTCACTTGTTTTAGATTTTAAGTTTCCAAGTTAAGATCTTTATTCAGAAATAAGTAGTACTATTGAATAGTCAACAAGAGTCAATAAGAGAACAAGTTCTCTTCTTTTATTCCTTTTGTTCCGCATTTCCAGATATTTCGTACAAAGAAGTATATTAAAATAAATAAAATCTCAAAATAAAATATTAAAGTAAATAATATCAACAAATGTATTTACAAGAATATTTCATACATTATTTGTTTATATGATTAATTCGAAATTCTCAAGAAAATGTAAGAAAAAAAGTTAGTAGGAATTTAGAAAATTTCCATCGGAAAGCTAACGTAGATCGGAATACAAAAGCGGAGATATAGACATGGATGTTTTAAATTTAAAAATAGAGATAAAGATTTCCATTTCAATAATTTACTTAATAATTTTGTGTTTTCATAACACGTTGTTTTTCAAGCAAACGAGAAGCACACGACTAGCCACTCGTCTAGAGTCTCCTCCTGTTCTACTTTACTCGGGGAACATTCAAAGGCTCAAAATGGCTGGTGCCTCGATAAATCTTTGTCGAACTGGAAAACGATAGCGATCCGACTATGTGCCTTCCACTTCATTTTCCACTCAATCATGCCCTTGAATATCGAAGAAGCTACCGGAATGAGCTCCGTACAAAACTTCCTTTTCCTGAAAGCGAAACGGCGACTTTCCTCTTCATCGAGATGAAGTTTGAATGACGCGAGAACGAAACCATTAGCCTTATTTAGCTTCAGATAGAGTCTTACCTGCTCGGCCGTTCGAGTTTCTTGTGGGAGGCTCAACAGGTTCGCGTGCCGGATGCACCGACACGGCGGAAGTCCACGGCGTCAGCCACGTGAAATCATTCCGCGTGATACCGATCGGTATCGACCTTTCACCAGATGAAAGTCGTGTAGAACTCACGACTTGAACCTCCGCCCCCTTTCCCTCCTATTTTGGAATTACCATCGCGATTCAAGATAAGCGGACGTTTTGCGCGATACGAATCTCCTCTTCTGATCGACGATCCTCGGGACGATCCTCGGGGATTCCATTCCTGAAACGCGCGATTTTATTTACCTTATTTACTTTTTTAAGAGCCCTCTGCTCTTAAAGAGCATCCCCTTAGTCAAATTAACATATCTTATTCTTTAAAAAAAAAAGGATATCCTGAATAAGGATATCCGCTGATACTTCGCGGGAGAGCGGGAATAAAGGAAGAGAAACTACCGGACGAAGTATCTCCACCACGTTCGTAAACGATCGTAAACGAGTAATAAAAAAAGTGGACAAGGAAGGAACAGAAATTGACGGGGCGTCAACAAATCGCGGTGGCTTTACGACCGTGAGGGATTGCCGAGGTGGAAGGAGATAAAAAAACATTACACGGCGTATAAAAGTGTAGGCCATCTATTCTCACTTTTGTCAGGTCGTCTACACATATATAGCTTCGCTTCTCGTCGGCGGTCTCAATCATCTCCGAGGCCGTCCACGTGTACACGTGTGGAGAATATACAGCTAGTTAGACAAACAAATGGGGTAATGGGAAAGGGACGGAGGGACGAGAGGGAGGGGGGGAGGGAGGCAGAGGAAGGAAGGGGAGGAAGGAAAGATCGACGGGGAGGTAAGTACAAAAATTGCGTGAGACTAATTTCTCTCGGGGGTAATCTTTCTTATTCAAAACTTAAACAATAATCGTCGGGATGCTCGACCGCGTTTGCTTTCGCTCCTCCTCCTTCCCTTCCGGCCGCGCAAAGGTTCGCCGGATGTCGCGAAGCTTCGTAAAAAAATGTATCAACGTGAAAAAACCCGTGCGGCCGACGTGACGGGGTTGGAATGGCTCTCTTTCTCTCGGTTAGGTGATTAGCACGCGAGTTTACGATTCGTCGACCGAGATTCGCCGGCAAAAACCGGGCAAGCCCACTTTTTTTTTTTTTTTTTCGACGAATGAGTCGTCCATTATTTAGCGCTCGCTTTACTAATGGAGTATCGATTGACATCACGAGTTCTCTCCCAGGTCTGCAACTGGATAAAAAAATTTTATTCGCTTCTTCCGCATTTAATCGCATTTTATCGCAATCATTCAGTTCGCGAAACAAACCCAACGTACATGATTTTAGTATCTTTTGATTTAATTACTTAATACTCGAGTATTAATATTGTTAATTATCGCTTAACATAATCACGGCAGCTCTATTACGCACATGTATAAATATATATATATATATATATATATATATATATATATATATATATATATACTATAAATTTTTAGATGATCCTTTGTTTGTTAATAATTAATAAGAAGTACGTTCAAATATATTTGTAAGCTCGGAGAACACAGATTGAGAGACTTAATTTAATTATTTCGAGATACGTTAATTTTTGATTTTTATATCTATTTAAAAAGACAAATTATTCTGAATATCACACTTGTAACAAAAAAATAATTCCGATGTATATTACAATTATATATAAGAAATATAATAACATTATTCGTTCTTAAGCTAAATTTGTCTCACGTCAAAGAAAAATAATTGACAATTTAATTACTCCACTACTAATTATTTCTTCGTGATAAAGTACCTTACGATACTCTGAGTTTTTTTCAATCATCTTCTTCAATCATCTTCTTTCTCTGTGATAATAAAAAAAGACAGATTTATTTATTACGGCTGGATTTTTCAATTTTGTCTCACAGTTTCTTTTCAGCTTTGCGAACTCCCAGCCAAAACGAAAATATTTCATGATATCTTCCGCGCAATTCCCCGGCTTTTTCATAATGATAGAAAAATATAGACATGTCTGATTATCGCAGCCGGGTCGTCCATTTCTATCTCGCCGCCGATCGGTGCGATAAAACAAGATATCTCGGAAATGTTTTCTCAGCTTCTTAGCTGATATCTGAAATAGAAAAAGTGGGCTTGTCTGACTGTTGCAGACCCTTCTCAGAAATTCCTCCTTCTCTGCTGCGGAAAAAAAAATGGGAGAGATTCTTTTTATCACAGAGTTTTTCTTGCCCTCATAATAAATTCACCGGACGAAATTTGCAAAATTTTCGAAGGACGAATATCAACGAGGCAGTTCTAATCTCGGATCCCGCTTTCTGGAGTACACGAGTGGGAACAACGACAATAATTGACAGTTTCCGCCGGGGCGTTTCGCCCCACGCGAGGACGTTTCCCCCCGCTTGGTCGAGTCTACCGCGCTACACAATTACAATTATTTACAAAAATTACAACGACCCTTATGGTTCGAGAGTCGCTTATCCCGCTATTTCTCTATAATCTCGTTAACACGTGTATTGTATTGTATACACACACACACACACACACACACACACACGCGCGCGCGCGCGTGCCGTCATAAGTGCCCGTAATTCCTGCACGTTTCGTTACGTCTTTAACGTTCAACGCTGTCTCGCAACAAACGAAGAAATCTCAAAACTTGCAATATTTCGATATAATTATCGATATAATTATTTTCGTCGAGTGTACTCATTACATCAGACAGATATTAATCGTACTTTAAAAATACGCCTCCCGCGTAAAATAAACGAGAGAAAATAAGCATCTTAATTTGAGCACAATTACAATTTCTATAATATCATTTCCGTTAGGCGGACATCATTCGACCAGCCATATTTAGCGCTAAACATGTTGTTTCTCACGATATACAAAAAGAAAAACAAGAGACATTCAATAAATGTCATCTTAATCTTATCTTGATCATCTCTCTCGATTATGTCGAAGTCTTTGATCTTCGCTGGAGCCGATGCGGTGCCAACCAATTAAGCAAATAGTAATCGCACGTTTAATATTGTAGATGCTCCAATATGGTGTGCCTCGGCGGTAGGAATACGGGCGCTTGTTTGCATCGTGACATCGTGGCATCGATACGATAAGAACCCCGCGTGTGTGACTCACGCTAAACGCGCGCCTAGAATAATGCTAGAAAACAGCTCGCTCGATTGCGCAACTAAGTCGAGCTCTCTATCACTGAATACTGTACTAGTCATATATTGTGCGTACGTGCGTGCGTGCGTGCGTGCGTGCGTGCATGCGTGCGTGCGTGCGTGCGTGCGTATGTGCTTTCGTGCGTGTGTACCAGCGTGTGTGTGTACGTGCGTGAGTTTACGCACTTCCGATCGTGCGAGCGACTGCGCTTAATCACACCTCGTCGCTCGTTCGTTCGCGTCGCGTCAAAAAGGCGCAGTGGCCGGATTGTCATGGTATAAGTCTTAATAAACAAATTAATTAACAACGATGAGATTTCGCTCTCTTTCTGCTCTTCAACTTCGATTCGCGAGAGAGGGAATGAGAATGCACAATCGATCGCGGTAATCATGATGCCGATCGTCTCTTCGTACATGACGTTGTATAATATTATTAAATAAGTAGTCATCGTTCTTGAATTACAATAGAAATATCATAACAACGAAATGAATACCAAGCTGTAATATTTTGGTAAAATGATATGTATTATTACGATATTATGTAATCGGTATTATTAATATTACTAATCAGCAATAATGTATATTAATAACGCTGATTAGCAATATTAAAATTACCAATTGTTTTTGGTAGTAATTGTGATTCTATCGAAATTAGCATTGTATATATTAAGTAAGAATAGTAGATATTAAGTAGTATCGTAATCGATAAATTAAATTTTGCATAATATTATAACTTGATATCCAGTTCTGGTCAGTCATGACTGACATATGCTCCGACATCGCATTTGTCGCTCCTATCGCGATTATCCCAATCGATTTCACTTTGCTCTCTTCTTCCAAGAATACATCGTCACTTTAATTTCGCGTTAAAACTTCATATAACTGTCTCGCTTACATCGTCAGGAGACTTCGAGACCGGAGATGACTCTCTTATCAGTGTTCCGAACGTTTAACAGTGATTTCAGAACTATCTCTTATGATTGTGACCACTGCCCTTACTTCTAGGACTGTCCGAAGTCGCGTCATTGAGTTCTCTCCTCTGTCTCAGTATGAAGTTGAGATTGTGCGCGGTATTTACAGCGTAGTAGACGTTGGCCGAATTGGGCAGCACCATCTCCCGATCAGGTAGCACCTGGGCGAGGGTATACTGATCAGGACTGCCCTCGAGGCCGAGCTTCAGCATGGCGTTACGGATAACCTGCGGCGTTCGCTCGTTATTCGACAGCATTATCGACTTGTACAGCACCACGCCTTCCGTCTCCACGTTGTCCGTCTCCATGGTGACTTTGATGATATAAAAGTCTGGCGAACTCTTGTGCGAATGGCTGGGACTGGACAATCCAGCGAGATTTGGCGTGCTGCCGTTAGCCGCCACAGCACCTACCGGGGGTGCTAGACGAGTCTGATGGTTGCCACCTCCGCCAGAGCTTAGGGATACATCCAGGGACGGCAATGACGAGCTCGAAGACGAGCTGGACATCTGTGACGGTGAAGTTCGCCGATCCAGCGAGTTATGCGGCGAGCTTGGGAGAGAGTCGAGGTCGCAGTAAAACTGCGAACTGCTCGAACTGGACGTCGAGGCGATCGAATCGTTTTTCCGGTGACCTTGATGACTCTGTAAGATAAATACCAAGACTCAGTACTCGTTTGGATTGATACTTCGTTATCAATCGAAAATAGATTTTTATAATAAACTACAGTCTGTTCCAAAAATATATATAGCTGTAGTAAGTACATATATATAGCTATCATTTAATATTATTATCTCTCATCTTTTGTACGTTGAAATTTCGAGTGAATGATTAAAGAAATGTATTTTAATCCGACTTTATGTTTAAAAGTTGATGACTAAAGAATATCGACCTGTTTCTTCTTGCCACGATTGTTAAGAGTATTTCCTGGCGGCGGCTCGATCTGACAACTGAGTTTGTACGCTTCCCGATCATCCAGCACCACCACCGAGTGAAACCAGCGATCGAACACGGGATCTGTGCTGAAGTTGTATGCGTTCGCTGCGCCTTGTAGAAGCCTTATCCTAGCGAGTACCTCGAATTCTTTCCGCCTCTTGTCAAAATTGATGAGACCGTCAGCTATCGTGTCCGGTATCGCTGTATCGATCATAGTGAGGTCAGTTAGGAAAGTACCTAGATACGGTATCGTGCCGTAGCTAATATTCTGAAAGCAAAAATTTGGAAAAATTTATCAATGCCGAACTGTAAATTGAAGAAAAAAAAAAAAAAACAGCGCGGAAAATTAAATGTATTTGCTCATATAAATATTGACTTTTGATTTGTATCTAAAATATATTATTCGTGAATCAATATTGTAACTTAACTACTATTGTTTTAATATAAATTTATAATTGATTTTTATTCTTATATTCAATCCTATATCCATTTATAATTAAAATTCTAATCTTATCAAAATATTAAATTTCCAAATTAATTCAGGTACCAGCAATAAAGAAAAGTTAAAATTTTAAAGTTTTAAAACGAAATGTCAGGCGTCATTAATATTTCGCCATACAATTCATGTGAGTT